>OX608079.1:90832688-91182688 GCA_951509765.1 Sphenella marginata | reverse complement strand
CAGGTAAGTGCAGAATTTAAAACACTTGAAAAAATTAAACCTATATGGGACAACAATAGCATATGTACATTCCTTCCCAAAAAGTAAGTACCTAAATTAAGAGCCTCATTCTGTATTGCAAACGAAAGCTTAGACGAACGATTCGTCTCCTTAATTTTTTTTTTGTTCGAAAGTTCGTTTCGTGACAGAGAATGAGGTCCTAATTGAAAGTTGAAAAAAATATTTTATTTCATTTGGTATGAAAAATTGGAGTATGCCATGGCGTATGAGTAACCTTGGGGTCTACTAAGAACTAGATATACATATGTAATAGAGAAGTTGAAATTTTTTAGATTTATGGATTTCATATTTCAAAAGACTGCTTGAACGTGGGACAGCCTTCGGTGCGCAAGGCCAGCACAGTCCCACCACATAATGGCGGCGTCTTTCGCATTCCATCTAAGAGCATATTGAAAAGTGCCAATGAACTACTTAAATCAGCTGCAAAAGCTGGTAGTATCAGGGGTCCAGTAATCTTTCGGTATTTCCAAAGGGGTTTTAGAGAATTTTCAGGCATCATATGTATATCGATTAATTAGATCTTTATGTTGATTGGTAATAATTCAGAAATCAGCAATAAAAAATAAAATAAAAAATTAAAATAATAAAATGAAATTTACGATTATTTAAAAATTAATTAGAAGCACCCAAAAAATAACCAATTTTTTGTATATATTGTATTTTTATTTTATTGAATTTTTATATTTAATAATTAAACGTTTTTTGATTAAAAAATTTGTATTTTAAATTGTTTTTATGTTAATGAAAATAGTTCTTGAATAACTAATTAATACCATCGTAATAAAGAAATTTACTTTTATTTGAAAAAGGAAAAATAATCAGAGGCACGAAAAAATAGATATTCGATAAGTTCTTTTTTTTTTTTTGTTTTTAAAATTTTTGTTTTTATAATTTATTTGGTTAAACATATTTTTTCGAGTCTTTTATTTGTGAACTTTTTTTCTTCTTTCTCCATTACAATAAAATCATTACAAGCCTTATTCGTTTTTATATTATATTTTCTGTGTTGAGAAATGTTCACTGCCACTCATCAACATCTCAAACTAAAATGTGCTTCGTTGATGAATGTGACTTTAATGAGTGCTTCAATCTGTCGAAAAGTGATTAATTAAGTTCGTTTACTTTTCTCGATCTATCAGTGAGACAAGCAAGAAATGTTTTCAGCAACAAATCTACTTCGGCTGAGTTCATTTCTTGATTGGCATATGCGTTTATCCATTTAAGAGTTTGAATCCTTCTGCTTCTTACTTCGAAATTGGCTGCATTCGACTGTTAGCCATACAAATTTCTACACAAATTCTCTTTGGCTTTTGCTGGCTATTTTGCAATTAGTCAGAATGTGAGTTGTTTGCTTTGCTTTCAACATAAGATATACTACAAACACAGCCCCGCTTAGAAATGGAGCGATCTATTGAAATTAAGTTGAAATTAGTAGCCAAATGTAAATTACAAACTTAGATACTCTGTATTTATGTACATATGTACAATTAGATAGTTTGTGTAGTGCAGTGAGAATATATTGGCTCATACAAATGCAATTAAGAATCCAATTTCAACAAGGAAATTCACAAATTCGCACTCACACACACACACGCACGCACCAATGCACAACATAATTAACTGCTTGTGTGGAGGCATAGACAACACACAGACAAGCGTCGGCATTTCCAAATGCATTTGCAAAGGATTTACTCTCTAAAGAAAAAGGCACGAATGAGAAACTGAATGCTTTGTAAAAGAAAAAAAAAAAATAGAAAAATAAAACAAAAAAATTGCAGAGAAAGCTAAAAAGCTTACAGTCACGAGTCTGCCACCCAAGCGACTTAGAGAGTTAACTACAATATTTGAAGTTGTGGATCCAAAGCAAAAATTACACAAAGGATGCGCTTATGCACACACACACACACACACACACACAAATAAACTAGATAATGTATAAGTCTAACATAGTTTTCGTTAGTTAGCATGCATGCAACGAAGAGGCCAACAACGAAAAAGCCAACTGACACGCATAATAGTGAATGAATATAGACGGAACTAACTACAAAACACCCGGCCATTCGGGAATCTTGCGGCATATGGTAGAATGAAAGCTTTTGCAATGTGTCAAGTCATTCGTATATCCATTTGCAAGTGTGAGTTTATATGGCGGTTTGAAAAATACCGCGCGCATTTTTATAGCAACAGCAATACCAATTCGGTAGCAGAGAGACGCAGCAGAAAGCGTGAATTGACGCCGTGACAAGTTCCCTATACAATGACGTTGCTGACGACAAAAGCAATGATGCTTTGAGCCCAACAAGACACAGTGGTGTAGGCCAACGTTAAGTTGCTGTTAAAAAAAACTACTCGCAGTTTCTGTCGTTGGTCTCCCAAAAGTTTTGGATTTTGAACAAGATTTTGAAAAATTACCTTCTTTATCCTGCAACTCAACTATTATTATTCTTAGTAACGATGATTATTTTTGCAATGCTGAGGTAACTTTCTTGAATGTTTTGCGGTTGTTCCCAAAACGGCTTAAAACCTATTGATACGAAGATACAAACTAAAGGTATCCCGGCAGGTTGATGGTTCCCCCCATAAATTCAGAAAACAAAAATTCAGAAACACACTTTTTCAGAAAGTCAAAATTCAGAAGCAAAAATTCAGAAAGTAATGAAAAGGCAAATTTTTTCCAAATAAAAAATTATTTATAAATTATAAAAATAAAAATTTAGGTCACCAATGGGTTAATCCATAGCGTTAAAAGGGTTAAACCACTTAAAATCAATCAAGAAAGTCAAAATTCAGAAAAAATAGTTCATAAATAATATCGTTATAAAAATAAAAATGTAGATATCGAGTGGGTTAATCCACGTGTTTCTGAATTTTTGGTTTCTGAGAAAAAGTTTTCTGAATTTTTCCTTCTGACTTTTGGTTTCTGAAAAATGATTTCCGAAAAATTGTATTTCTGAATTTTTTCTATCTAAATTTATGGTGGGCACCCAGGTTGATACCATCTTCGATGATTGCGGATATATGTTTCCAATTTATTAAGTCCTCTTCACTAACTCTGAAGGAGAATGGCAGCATTTTTTTGGTATGTAACTCCAGGTCTTTAGCAATGGGCTTCAGTCTTTTTCACTACCGATGTTGACAGTCGTTGGTTGAATACAAATTTAACTGCTGCGATTAAGAATCAGAAAAAAGAGGCTGATAACCTGAGGTAAAGACGTTTTATCCCTGCAAAAGTATTCGCATTCTACGTCACTCCCCTTTCCAACACTACAAAAATTTCTTTCCTCATTCTTACCATAATCTACCACTGTAACTTGCCACTGTCATTTTCTCAGTCAGTGTGTATTGTTTGTGTAGTACTTCTAATTGGAAAAGCATGAAAACGCAGGAAAATTGCAATTGAATTCGTTGAGTGGCATGCAACGCAATTAACCTACTCGCATTCATACGAAAATATTACCATTCATGTTTGTGGATAGGAAGTATGTGTGCATCCAAATTCGACAACCTCGTCTGCCTCGAATCTTTTTATACATAGTACATTCTAGGCAAATTTGTGCGCGCGCATACTTACATACATACATATCTGCCATTGTGACGTTAGTTTTGTACGCGTTGTATTATGTGGGTGGTATGTGGCAAGCACGCTCTGTTGTGAGTTCCCAGTGACAAATGCGAAAATCAGCCAACTGCAAAAATGTGCGTTGAAAAAAAGCAAAAACGCCGGTAAAATGGTCGCCTGCATGAACAGCAGACAAAATAGAGAAACTGATTGTTACGTAGAAGGCATTTTGAAAGCGTCGCGATGCGTGCGGTGATTCAGTGACTGTGTTGACGGGTTGATATGCAAGTTTTGACTGACGTTTGTCTACATATTCACAGACACATATGCGTGTTTATATTGGGGTATGTGGGTAGGTAGTTGGCTCGCTGACTTGGAAAGCAAAATAAAACAGCGAAAATCAAAGGGCCTACGAATTACGCAAGGTTTTGTTACGAATTCAAAGTTCAAAAACCTCATACACAAGGTGTTCAAAAATTATGAAGGTTACCATGCTCGTTAGTGTTTCGGGATGGTGTTTAAGTTATTTTAAAACAGCTTTGGGTAGTAACAGCGGAAGATCTATCACAGCTTTCTAACTAACATAAGTTGTGATTCTGTGTCTGAAAGCAGATTCAGCTTTGTTTCTAGTTTGATATTTCGATGATGGCGTGACAGTAATAGATATTCGGCACACAACCTCCACAATTATCCTCCTCTGAACGTTCCCTTCGTTCCTGTATTGCCTAGTCTGGGTATCCCATTAACCAACAAACATTTGCTTAAAGCTTTTATTTATCGTTGTTAAACCTCTTTCTATACTCACCCTTGACATTGCTGAAAATTCCATAAATCTTCCACGGAACTTTTGCATATTAACCTGAAGGCTATCTCATCTTCTTTCGACACCGTAATATGATGTCGAGACGTACATCTGAACATTTAAGAGACTTCAACATAAATCATTAAAAAGCTTCTCTGTATTCTTTTCAACCAAAAGCACCCTGTAATTAGTCCCATGATGACAATAATACAGAAGCACTTAAAGCTTTTAACTTTTTAGCCCATTTGCATATACGTATACGGATGCCATGTCCTTAAGGCGAATTGGGCGGAGGTAACATTTAAAATATTTAAAATTGTAAGTCGGTCATTTCAGTATCAGGAGAGTTATTTTCGTGGGGAGCAGCAAGGAACTTAGAGATCCAAGGTGCTATCATTGTCATTTTAATTTTCATTATATTTCGAGCAGAGCAACCAGCCCCTGAAGTTCTTGGCTCTGATTTAGATTTCGCTACTGAAACATATAAGTTCTAGAGTATTACTGGAGTTACTAACTAGATGGAAAGCTTTGAGTAATTAAAGACTGCATCTTAGCTCCCCAATTTTATTTTTGCTTCCACATAAAACTATTCTGCAAACAAGAGCCTTGGATATGTGGACCGTTCGAATAGCTGAACGCCTTGGCAGTTGATCTCTATGAGCATTTTTTTAATTTTATATTTTAAAATTGTGCGACCATACACACTTGTTTCTGCTCGCTTTCATCGTTTACTTTACCTCAACAAGGAGCTTAGTGCATTTGTCAGTTCGTCACGTGTTTGATGCTTAATTAAAAGCATCAGCAATCAAACACACATGCAAACATATTTGGTAACTACAACAAATTTGTGAATAGGTACATGCCAGTTGCCTACCGCCCTCATGTGACATCCTTGTAGGAAAGTTTGTATTTCTGAACTGGTGCGCTTCTAGTGTTGATAATTCTGAACTACTCGGTCAATACACAGCATACACCTAGTGCCCTCCAAACTCATCTAATTGCATATTTGATTGAAAAAGATTGCGAAAAAAACCCCGAAAACGATTGACATTGAAAAAGTTCTGAAATAGTCAAAAAAAACTTTTTCGAACAATTCCGAAAATACCTCAGAATTAGCCTGACGCTAATCCCGAAAAGATCCTAAAACTGGTATCGAAAAAATTACGATTCTAAAATGATTCGATAACAATCCGTGGAAAGTTCCGAAAAGAACTTGATTAAATCCTGAAATAATCCTGAAAGACTCAAGAAACCAATACGAAATAGTTACGAAAATAATACCGTGTTTAGGCTCCCGAAAAAAATCTCGAGAAGATCCTGAAATTATTCCGAAACTGTCTGGATATATTACCGAAAAACTACCAAGAAGCATATGCAATCGAATCTTGCCTCTAATTAAAATGACGAAAATGAAAATTTGTAGCTCAAAAGCTTCTCAAATCAAAATTTAAAGCTAAATAAAAAATCATTTTAATTTTATCATTTTGAATTTAATTATTTAAAAGGATAAAACAACTGCAAAACTCAAGTTCAAAAAACACTTTTTTTGTTCAAGTTGAACTTTTTTTTTTCAAACACAATAACGATTAATTACCTTGGTTACTGTTGTACTTTAGCTAGTTAAAATTTATTTAATTTAGAACTGGCTCTTATTTGTCACTTCAGGTACCAGTGCTAGTACCAAAACTTGTCGTGAGCTCCCTGCATATATGAGACTAAATTCATCATTTACAATCAGTGTTGACTGCTGACAACTTTATTTTTGTGTATTCCGCCACGACGTACGAGCTCTTCTTTGCTGTCATGACTCAGCACTTGCCAACCAATTTTTTGTTGCATTATTTTCTTTTCATTACTTTATTTTTTTTTTGTTGTATTTTTATTACTTCTTATTTAGTCACATATGTACATATGTACATATGTGCTCCTTTCGAGTTCTACTACTGTTAGGTATTTAGTAGTTTTTTCGCACTCCCATCCTACCACAAGTTGAGGCTGCTCTTGCAAAGTGCACAATGATGTCATGTCCCGCGTGTGATTCTTTTTTGTTTCGCTCATCGCTTTGTTACACCGAAAATTTGCTTGCGCGCACCAAGTCTTACGTAGTGCAGAGTGTGCAGACTTCATTTCATTTTGGTGCATTTTTTCAACGTTGTTGTTGTGGGGTGCACAAAATAAAAACTCGCTCGCATTTTACAATTTAGTTGCACAACCCACTCATTCGTTTAATTAACAGTCAACTGTGTGGCATATATCTCATGTGGCATGATGGCTTTGTTAGCTTTCGTTTGTCGACTTTACGTCCGCCCACCTTCCGGTATTTGCTGCTGTTACTGTAATTCCTTTCGCTGTTAAGAGTACTCGCTGTTTGTTGTTCTTTTAGTGCCATATGCGATAGGTATGGCACAAATGCTCCTTCCGCTTCTTTTCTACAACATTGCAGTTGACTTTATGACTCTTTTTAGGTTTTCTTATTTGGCGCACTCCATAAGTGTGTCCCACCCTAAGTTCTTTTTCTCTTCACATATTCGCATTCTTTCACATGAGTCTTACGACTTTTACACCCCCCACAAACCCCAACTCAACTCATTCTTTGGTTTTTTTTTGTGTTTAGTAGTGGCACTAACTATGTATCGTTAGATCTTAATTATGAATTATAGTTTTTAGAGTGCATGTAAATGAGATAATTATACACAACTGCCATGCTGCATCGTGCTTTGGCAACAAGTTTGCAAAATAAGCTACAACTAGTATGTATGCAACTAGTCAGCCAACTGTCTTTTTTTGTAAAGGTAACTAGTATTTTAGAGAGGGGAATACATTTCAGGACGGCGCACGAGTAGATAAGAAAAACACGAGTCTCACGCTCGTTGAAGTGCTGTTACCCTGTGCGTAGTTGATGTGCCATGGCCCTCTGGGTACACGGGATGATTCTAAAATAGCTCGAACCAGAACCAGGCTTAAATTCCAAGGCCATCATCCACCGGTAACTGCTGGAGTTTCAAAATAAACATTGAAAGCAACCACCGACTTCCGCTTTCAGTTCGAAGAACCTGCAACAATTAGAAAGCCTTCAAACATATCTTTCAACTTCTAGTACCATCGAACCAGTTCACTCGATGTGTAACAGTACAAAGTTACCGAAATTTTCATAGTCCACCACATTAGGTTTGCATGAAAGTCTCTTACTACTCCACATCCCGAGTTTCGAATATTGATTTATTTGGTCAGCTCTACCATGACTTTGAAAGTCATTTAAGAGATCTATTTTTATATTATTCTTAATAGAATCTGTCTCTGGTTTAGGTATATATAGTAAAAACGCCCTTCAAGCTACATACAAAGTCTGTACCACTTTGCAACAGCTCAATTCAATTTCAAAACAAGTAAGGAAGTCTAAGTTCGGGTGAACCGAACATTAAATACCCAGCGTCAGTTTTCATATAAATTTATGTGAGTTTCGATATCGAAAAAGGGGGCGTGGTTGTCATCCGATTTCGCCCATTTTCAGTAGCAACCTACCTTGGCCAGACAGTAACCTGTATGCAAAATTCCATGGAAATATCTCAGTTTTTACGCAAGTTATGACAATTTATGTGATATTCGAAATTTTCGATATCGAAAAAGAGGGCGTGGTTATCATCCGATTTCGCCCATTTTCAATAGCAATCTATCTTATCAAAAAATTAACCTCAATTTTTACTCAAGTTGTCGTGTACACGGGCGGACAGACAGACAAACGGACCTTAATCAATTCCTCTCTTCAACCTGAGAACTTTCATATATGGAACCCTATATCTAACTCGATTATTTTGCTCCGTTACATAGTACCGTTATGTGGAAAAAATTATAATACCCTTGTACTAGTACTAGTACGCTGGGTATAATTATCCGGCTTTAAACTAGCACCTTTTCAATTATTGACTTGCTTCACAACTGGGCTATCTCAGCTTGTGAGTATGTACGAGTATCTGTGTTATTCTCTGGGAAAGGAAATACGAAACTCTTGCTTCTTTTCATTCTTTCAATGTTCTTTTTGTTGTATATTAAAAATTCGCATAAGAGCACTAAGTTGAAACAAATCTGAAACTGCGGAAATGAAGTGTAAATAAATTCCAATTAAAGCTGCTTGTAGAAGCTCCGTTGTTGTTGCTTCCTAATAAAGCTAGCAGCCAAAGATTAATTCTAAGAAGATTTTTCCATTGACTAGTAGCTTTTTCTTTGTTAATTTTAAACTAATATAAAGGAATTTTAGCTAAGATAATGTAGTGGAAAACGGATGGGAGTCCAATCACAGCGAAAGCTTGGGAGTGCATATGTTTGAGGTTAGTAATGTACTAGATTAGTGAAAGGAACAGAAATCAGCAAAATGTGTTTGACGAACCTACGATTGACATATTATTATATTAAACATTTTTAAACTAAAAACCTGTGAAGTACAAAAAAATGTATACAAAAATTCTTTGCATTTTTTGTTGATTTTGAAAAAAATATTTACAGTTCTCGTATTGCACTTTGTTACATATGTATTTTTATGAAAGTTTTTTTCATTTTATTAAGACCAACATTTTTCAATATCGTGGAAAACGTCTGTATGTAAGTGTATGTCTGCTACTATATGAGGTTATTGAAGCTTTAACCTGCCGAGCACCTTTGTAGGAAAGCTCATTTCTTTGGTCCCAATTCTCTGACATTGACATTTATCAAAATATTTCTTTTGGAAGTAATAAGCGAAGAGTATTAGCCCAATACAGCCTTCTGGAAATCGGAGAATGTAAAACATTTTACCAGCTTAAGAACCAGGTAGCTTAACGAAGTATGAGGACGGTTTTGCTTTGTGAACCTTAAAACCGTTTGCATCCGTTCTGGGGATACAAATCACTTTCTTTGTAAAGTGGACTGGTTTAAAACACATCTAAAATGGATGAAACAGCAAATGCGATCTCGTTGTGTTCTTTAAAATCTACTGAGCTTACTTTGTTCAAAGTAATATACGAGTATGTACCGTAAATCTGCCGACTCGTGGTTATATTATTTGTAACTTACGGAGTTAACATAAACTTCCAGGTTATTCTGGTGTATTGCTCTCCGATATAAACTAAATGATTGTATGAGAATTAATATTTTTCACAGTGTCGAATGCCCTTCGATGGCTGTGGAGTCGGTTCTCCATGGCTGATGCTGATTACTTTCGCATCCCTATGGCTTACGGCAATAAAATGGTTGATTTACCCGCACTCCACTTCAATGAGACACAAAATTTTGCCTCCTACACAATAAATCTGTATTTTTATTGAAATTAGCTAACAAAGAAAAGAAAATTTTACGATTTTGCCAAATCAAATTCAAACAGGTGTAACTGCCAAATGGCATATACATACATATATGCACATACATATGTATAGATGTAACGAAATAATATCAGTAAATATATAAAAGTGTGCATGTACGACAACTTTTATTGGAAATATTTATAAAGAAAATTAACTGAATGTCTTCCTGCATGGTTTATTGACTAGGTGTGCGCGCAGGTTTGATTTTGAATACAGCGCACGTTCGTCTTATTTACCAGATTTGGAAACAACTAAGCCCTTACCGGAGATGCAGGCAGCGCGCATGATCTTGGACGGAAGTTTATTTACAATTGGTATAGTAAATTTGTAATTAATTCTAACATGTTATGGCATGCTAAAATTAAATTGTTACGGCAGACAATAAAACGAAATTATTTTTGGCAAAACCACTAGAGTAATAAAACTGCGTGGTTCGTCAGTGGAACAGTGGGTCTAAGCTTAAGAAACATTTTTAATTTTTTTTATTGTATTACAGTCTGCCTGTAGACGTTGTTCTGCTAGAAAATTAGTACATATATGTGCACTGTGGTGATTTACATTTCTCTTCGTCCTATTCCCACAACATAACCCCTACCAACCATGGCTAACCATGGTGAAACTCTGATTCGAACAATTCACAAATTTTTACTAACACCGACGCATATTTTTAGAATTTGTATGGAAAACGACAAATGCCTAAAAGTATGCACTCACACTTACACGCAAAAATCTTTTCAACATGGGTAAAAAGTGAACCTCTCTGAACAAAATTACCCACTTTTTTATTCTCTTTTTTGGTAAGCGCGACTCAATGATTATCCAGATTTTTGGCAGGGACATGGATTGTTTATACATACATACATATGTATATATATTGTACATTTATCAACATTCCGTCACAATCTTCGCATACCTTTTTTTTGGTTTTTCAGTATTTTTCACACTCTTCCGCTCTCACTTGTTTTGCCTTTACCGCTTGCCTTCATATTCCCATCATCTTTACCTTTCAGTTCTCTTTTCCTTTTCTCTAGTCGTTCCATTGTACAATTTTTTTAAAAATTGGTTAAAACATTGGTTGCATTAACTAAACCATTTTTTTTTTTATCTTTTATTAGTACTCTAACGAGGGTTTGGCATTGTTTGTTTATAAAGATTCGAGTACGTTGGTTTACGACCGAACACCCAACCGTGAATAGTGAAAAAAAAAAACAAAAAACATTTTGCTTTCGCGAGTAAGAACGCATAAGAAATCCACATTATTCGCATTCGCGAACTATTCGCATATGCCTTCCCGAATTAAAGTAAAAACGTTCTTCTTGTGGTTCATCTTCAAAAACGACACTAAAGGTTTTACGCAATCGTAATAATTTTTGCTTACATGGAAAATATATTTTTCAGTTTGCACAGGGATATAGCCCTTAATTTAACAAATTTTCCACGAGAAAAGCAATATCTTAAAGCTTTAAACAAAATTAATGCTGCTTCACTGTTTTCCATTAAAAAAAGCTTTCCCGCAAATAAATTCACTTCGCATTTGCTTTTATTAATAATTTATTGGCATGCTTTAGTTTATTTCGCTTTTTAAACTTCCACTAAATTGAGCAAATATTTCATTAAAAATTCAAAAACCATTCAAGTTCAAACATAATTTAATATTAAAAAAAATGATTTGCCTTTTAACCACAACATTTACTACTATTGGAATATTACAAGAGAAAAAAGAAAAAAAAATAAATAAATAAAGGACAACAATAAAAAAATGGAAATCCTCACCACTTTTTTATTTTGCGCACACAAATTTTCCATTACAACTCAGCGAAATGCGCCGAAATTTGTGTTGTTTTGTCCAAATGTGCTTAAAACTTTCACCAGTCTGGCTTTGTATGAATGAATATTCATTAAAATTTACAATTTTTGCTAATAATTTCGATTGCCAAATTTGAGCAATTGAGTGTGCAGCGGCTTTGTGTGTTTGTATTTTGTTTGTTTGTTTGTATTTATGTATTATAAAAAATTTATTTTACAACAACAAAAACATTTTCGCACAAAAGCAATGCTGTCATGCGTTACAAATATACAACAACTAAAAAAGTTAAATATTTGAAGATTATGGATATTTATAAAAAACCATTCAATGCACAGAAAAATAGAAATACGGAAAAATAAAATGCAATGTAAGGGGCAAAAAATATGATAAAATTACATTGAAAACTGAAATCTCTGTATTAGGTAAAAAATCTAAAAAATTATTCCACGAAATCAGCAGCAAAGGTTAGTTGAATGAATTGAAAAAGCGCAAATAAAGCACAGGACAATAGGATATTATAACCAAAAGTAAGTTGAAGCATTTGGAGACATTCTCGTTGTCATTTCCCTAAAAAAATCCCAGAATGGTCCCTAAAATAGTTCCAAAATATTTCTGAAAACATTCCCAAATGATGCCTAAACGAACCGAATAGTCCCGCCAAGAGCCTTATTTGGTCTAGAAATGATCCCAAACTTGAATCAAATCAACTCAGAGGACCTCAGTTTGCACAGAAACAACCAAAAAAAAAAATGTTCAGAAATTTCACGTGCACATAATATGGGTATACTTTCGCTGTATCTTTATACATATGCTAATTTTTTATTTTCGAAAGCTTTAATAATAATTTCAATCATTGTTCAAAAATGTTTGTATAGCCAATAACATTACACAGAAACTACAGGATAGGCGACTGCCTTTGAAAATTTTATATTATAAAAATAAAACCTATCCATCGCTGTATGCAAATATTTGCAATTTTATTTATCCTTAAAAATTTAAAATAATAATTGACTAATAATTATTACGACCTGGTCTTGGCCTCATAAAATACATAAAAATAAAACTTTAAACTGAGAAACCCCTTCGAAGGCTATGCGTTTTTTGAAACATGAATTTACTTAAAACATAAAAAAAAAAAAACGATTTTAGATTTAAGATTCTATTAAAAATACCTTTCTAATTTTTTTCTTTTAAACGCTTGGCTTTTGAAGTGCTTTCTCAGTTTAAAATTTGAATTTAAATTTGAAAAAAACCAAAAAATAAAATTTTTAGAGTAGCTAATTTAAATACCCTTCTAGCGGTACAAATACCGTTCCGTAGTAGATAATCACAGCTTAAAAGTGCCTATAACCTTAATTTTTCAGATATTTCGATATGTTGCCACGCCCACAATTTTCGAAAAATGTTATTTCTAAAATGTAGCTACATATATCAAGAAATACATCAAAATCTAAGGGGTCGAGTTCAAAATTTAAGGGGGTCGGGTTAGGTTTTGATATGAAATTCATCAATGTTGCCCATGCTCTATAAAATTAACTACTACAAGAATGGGTTTGACAACCGGCGAATCATTATTGTAGAAGCGCGTGATTATGAATAACAAATTATGTGCGATTATGTCACACAGACTTGCAAATAGCGACACTCACGTTAATACATATGTATGTCCATATTAGGTCTGCAAAACCCGGGACTTCGTTAGCTCAATTTCATCTAAATTTTTTTCTTTTGTTTCTGTGCAATATTTTTAAAAAAATTTTATTTGTTTTTGAATTTTGTTGCATAAAGTATAGTATAATAAATGTGCAAATACCCAGACATAATTATAACTGCAATTCATCTGAAATTATCTTAGTTTCAACTGAAAGTGTAGAGAAAAACTCTACGACAAAATTGCATTGAAAAAACATTTGAGCTCAAGATCTTAGAATAATTAAAAAATATTAAAATTAGAAAATTAAAAAAAATCTTTCTTTTTCAAAATATTTTTTCACACCTTAAGTATTTTTTGAGAAACAAGATTTTTAAATTTTTTTAATTTTTTTTCTACAGCGGAACTTTGTTTTGTGATAATAAGAACATTTTCCATACAAAATCTATAGTTATTCAAAGATGAAACGGTACACCAAATTCAAATATCATCCCCCAAGCTAACTTTATGTACTCGGCCGAAGAAACGCTGCTTGGTGGAGCTGGCTTGATCAGACCACAGAAGAAAAAAAAAAACTTCAGAACTACAACAGATGTACATACATATATACCTATAGTTTCTCGCAGAATTTATTCAATTTACTCAACCTTAACTGCTGGAAAATATCGAAGTTCCAAATCCCTTTACTAAAACCGGGATCGTGGTCTTGTGAACTCAGATCTCAAAAATCACATGATATACAAAAAAAAACCATCATTCTCACTAACCTCAGAGCTGCATAGACAGCTTATTTGCCACGTAATGTGGCATTTGCTATCTCACACTCAAGCGTGCCTATAGCAATATTTTGAATAAATCGAGTCTGTCTAATGAGAGGACGTTTTCTGGTTAAACAATTACTACGATAAAATAAAATAATTAATTTTATTGATTTAATGCGACAGTTTGACGACGCAGATTAACACCAAATGGGCCAATCAGTGTGTGTGTTCGTTTGTAAAAATGCTAATGGCGTCGACTATGGTTGGGTGATAAACGCTATGTGGCGTAGCTCATTAACTTTATTATGGCCGCGAGTAATGTGTCTATGGGAACTGTGTAAAAATGCAGAGAGTGATGCGTATGGAATCAACATAGAAAACACTAAACCGATGATTAAATTGAAAATTTTATGAGTGCTACTGAATGTGTAAAAGAACGATTAGAATCCAAAATGTGAATGTGTGCCTAGCTATGTGAGAAAATATAAATTGTTTATAGTAAAAATCAGGCAAATTCACCTTGCGGGGTATAGTTATAAAGACAGTTTTTTTTAATAATAAGGACAGTCATTAAATTAGTCCTGGTAGGAGTGACATCGTAGAAAATTGTTTCAAAAAAAAAATTTCGTAAAAGTTACGGAAAATATGGGCACAGTTTCAAAGGGGAAAATAAGTAAAGTTTGCGTCTGGGGGGCGAGTACAAGACGTTGATAGAGCCCTGAATATACTTGGGGGATTTTCTCCTGTCCTTCCTAAGTAGCTGAGACCGTTTAGCCTATCGTCGTTCAATTGGGTAGGACTCCAGTAAACTCAAGCCAAATGATCAACAGCACTTGTGAGACAGACTTTTTACATTTTTTACACAAAGACTCGTACATTCAAGCATTGTCTCTAATGTGTTTGAATGTAACAAAAAAAAATCCTTTCTCCAATTTTAAGCGCCCATGTCACCAATGAGCAAGAATAATGAGTTTTGTGTTGAAATACTTAACTCACAGCAAATTTACATACATACATGCATACATATTTAGTGAATTGACAAAATAAAAACAACAAGTTCGCGCGAATGTACTCGTATTAATACAGCGCATGACAAATGAGTTGTGAGTTGCATGCAGTCAAGACATAAAGGATTCATTGATAACAGAGGAGCGTAATGAAAGCGTTTCAATGTCAAAGTCTCGCAATAAGCTTCATTCATTAATCAACATAAAATTAGCAGCAATTGTGCTTACTTAAGCAGCTGACAAGTAAGACTTAAGCAAATGCAGTAAAGGATTACGCCAAAGCGAAGTTACAATTAAATTGAAGCTTTTCTTGTCCTAAAAATTAAACAGAGATTTTATATTTGACGGAGAGAAATGCGTGATTTATTAAATGTTTCGCAAATATATTTATAACAGATGGTGCTAGTACTGAGCACATTATAATTAGGCTCCTCTTTGAGGGTGACATATTCATAGTCGCTGAGACGTAGCTGATACCCTTGTTGTGACTTCAAAGAGTTGAGTCGTTAGTAATGGGCTTGTAATAGGAAGATATATACTAACAACCTCCATGCAACCGAAATGTTCCTATAAGATATCCAGAGAAAGTTCCCTGACTTTATGTTTAAGTAGAATGATGTAGCGGCGTAGTAACGGCGACTTGCGATAAATAACTTTGAAGTCGTTTACACCAAAATCTACAACTTCAAAGCAATAAAAAGTCGATAATAGTGTTTCAAATAAAAATTTGTAACTTTAAAGTTATATTTACTACGAAGTAACAAATGTCACTAAAGCGTTACTTCCAAGTCGTGCGAAAGCTTTGTCCACTGCATATATCAACTTTAAAGCTTCGTAGCTAATTCATGGTTCCCTCTGCAACTTGTTTATATTTGCAACACTGTCACATTAGTTTTATGATAAAATTTAATGGTTTTTAGCCTACAACAAAAACAAATAAGGAGTAGCTATTTGATTTTGTTAATATTGCTTGCCATTGATCCAATCAGTACAATCTAAGTTACATGTTTATAATACCTTGGAGAGTTTGGCGTCTATGCCATTATAATACCAAGCAATAAATATGAACTGCATTGCACATCGTTTAGTAACTCCTACTCCTAAATTCGGTTCGAAAAGCAACATACCCCGCAACATAAAGCATGGTATTTCCCAGCTATTAAGTTGTTATAACTACCCGAGCAGAGACATGGATACCAGCATTAAAATATCAACAACAACAAATATCACCAACGAAAATAAAAATCCTATTGCATGAAAAATCTGGCTTGTTGAAGCAAATATGCAGGAAGGAGATCAATAAGGCAGAGTAAGGTGGGCGAAGGTGCCCGTTTTTAAAAGAGTAGAGCGCACAGCCGGCATGAATGCATTTTTATGACCGCAATATTGCGTAAAAAATGTGAAACGAGTTCGGGGTGATTAAAGTCAAAAATGTACCTATATTTAAGGTGCATGTCTGACCGCTAGCGTGGTAACTACAGTGTTGCGGAATAAAGTAGCAACGCGTAAGGAACTGGAAAATTAATTTTGTATTTACTTTGCATTATGTTAGCGACATAGTGGTAGTGTGGTGGTGAACTATACAAAGTTCTAGTGATGTTTAGCGAAAAACGTAGAGCAGCTTATCACAAATTGAAAGGGAAACCCCAGAGCTGTAATAGATAAAATGAAAAAAAAAGAAAAACAAATGAGAGTGTCGAAATTACGCCAACTCAATCAAATCCAAATTCGTTTAATTTTAATAAATAAATAAATAAAACTCGTCGCCGAATAGCACGAGATTTACGAACAATTACATTGTATTGCACAAAACTGTACATACCCTTCAAAAAATCATGTGTCTAAAATTTTAAGGAGAGTGGTTCCTTATGATATTCCTTTAGTCCACAGTGGGTTGTAAGAGAATGTGGGATTTTATGAAATTTAAATGTACTTTCCTACAATTTGAATAAGACGCTTTACAAAGATCGGACATTTCGTAATCAAGGCTTCGGTCCCTCCCTAATGTATGCACTACATCCCATTGCACCGGAATCGATTAAAAGCTATGCCGAATAAAGTTGATAGGTAGGCAAACATTGGCAAGTGGCAGATGACCGCTTGAACCCCCAACGTTAATCGTCAAAAGCGAATGTGCAATCGAGAAGCAGCTGGATATCAAGTTGACAGGCAGACCAAGCGGAATGTTGGTTGAAACGAAGTTAATGCATTGTATAAAGTGCGGTGGCCTGCGAGTCAAACTGTAGCAGAGTATGGGCATATGGAAAGTGATATAAAATTGTACTTTTATTACCTTGCGGATATTCACACACACACACACGCACACACACAAAATCACTTACATGCACAGGGGACAAAGTGAACCTCGGGCTTATAAATGTACGCGCATTTTCATATATCGAAATATTTTTATGCATGTATGTATGTATATACATATATGTATGTATAGGAGATACAGTGTATTTATATACATATTTTAAGCCATTCAACTTTTATCGATTTAATGTCTCCAACATTAAGTTTCTTTAAGCTCTCTTAAAGCCTATGAAACGGCGTTGAATGTATGCATAAAATGTAATACAAACCATGCAGAATTACCAACCGTTGTATAAAATAACTGTAACAATTAGTGGCTATAGCATATGATATTAAATTCATATATTACTCATATGCTCGAAAGTATGCACTTGCCACCTTGTGAGCTGGGCGATGCTTTCGAATCAGCGACAATTATACGAGTAGTTAATACAATTGAAGTTAGTTATTATTTTCTCAAAACCATAAGTAAAGTATAATAAAGACCTTTCACATCATTGGACTTTCCATTTTCTACATGTATGCGAATAAGTAACGTAAATTAAATTCGATATCGTTCGACGAAATAGCAAGATGCGTTTTAAACAGACCTGTTAAATTCCCATTAGAATTGAGTAATCAATTGATTGAATAGCTTTTTCAATCATTAATGATTATTTTAATTGTTTTCAGAAATTTCCAATTACTAATTGATTAGAATTAGAAAAAAATCAAAAAAAAATCAAAAATAATCAAAAAAAAATCAAAAAAATCAAAAAAAATCAATACTAATCAAAAGTAATCAAAATAAAATTTTTTGATTGTTTTTGATTACTTTTGATTTTTTTTGATTTTTTTGATTTTTTTTGATTATTTTTGATTATTTTTTGATTTTTTTTGATTATTTTTTGATTTTTTTTGGTCTTTTTGCTGAGTATTTTTGAGAGTATTTTTATGCAGTCTAAAAGGAATGCTTGCGACATTTTCGAAGTTAAGTGTTCACCGACGATACGTATCGGTTTGATATAATGGTTCAGCGACACAGTTTTCACAGAGTATTTTTATTTATCTTTTATTTTCTTACATATATATATACTTTCTTTGAATATAATAAAATACCATTTCAATATTTTCTAAAACTGCAAAAAAACTGTAAAATTTGTACAAAAACGAACTTTATGCATCGCTTATGCATATTTCCATCTATCGAACAATACAAAAAATAATCAAAACAATCAGAAATAATCAAAAGTAATCAAATAATCAAAAACAATCAAAAATAATCAAAAGTAATCAAAAATATTTTTTTTGATTACTTTTGATTATTTTTGATTTTTTTTGATTTTTTTTCTAAATCATAAAAAATCATGATTGTTTTTTGATTGTTTTTTAGAATAATCATTAAAACAATCATTAAAACCCGTAAACAATGGGTAATCAATCATTACTAGGCTTTTCCAAAAAGTAATCAATCAAACCGGTAATCATTAGGATTATTAATCATTACTTAACAGGTCTGGTTTTAAAAAAGAATACATATGTATAAAGAACTTTCAAAGTATAAATAAAGTTAAGGGAAGTTACTTAAACTTTAAAAAATGGCCATTAGGGTATGCAAATTTTTGTAGCCCATTCAATTTAAGTAAAAAGTTAGAAATTTTTCAAAAATTTTGTTGAATTTTTAGATTTTTTTTGGAATTATAAAATGCAAGAACAAACTTTTATTTTGTTTTGAACTAAATTATGCAATTAAAATTCTAGAAATTCAGAAATAAAAAAATTATTGATATTTGTCAAAATACAGATTTTTTTAAATTTTGCTAGTTCCACCAAAAATGTGATTAAAGCTCGATATAAAAATAACGTTCCTTAAAAAACAATTACATATATGGAAAATCTGGGTATTTCTTCATTACTAGTTTCTCAAAAAAAGTATCAAATAATTGTAAAATCAGGTCCATTGATTTTAAAAATCAAAAAATTAACATCCCTAATAAAAACTATTTGATACCATAAATGTGTTACGAAAAATAATTAATTTGGTAAATGAGTAAATTAGTTGATTTCTCTGTATTACTTTCCATTCGGGATACTTCAGTAAGCTGAAAAGTTATTTTCTGCATAAGCACTTTTCTCTGTTTAAAATAGGAGTACCGCCCCTTCATGTTTGCTATATGCTGATAACGAATTCCACCCCCCTCCTCCCTACCCCATCTTTTTTTTGGAAAAAGGGAAACCCATCAAACGTTGAAAAATGCCTGCAATGCGCATTGGTTACTTTGGCTTTATGGAATTTTTTACGTAGCGACCCATCATTTCAATGTTAGTATTTTTTCGTATTTTTTTTATCAAATAAAAGCTGCTATCAAAATAGCATTTTAAGCGCATATGCGCCTGACCAAATGCTCATGTAAGTGAGACCACAAGCCGCCCTCAACCCGCCCGCAACCTTCTTTGCTGATTTTTATATGAATTTTTGGCATTGAACTCGTTTTCAGCGCCCTTAGGTAAGCATATGATATGAGAAATTTACATACCTACATACATATGTACATCACATGATATTTCACTTTTTTTCATCATATAAATATTTTTTAGTCTACACCCTCACAAGCAAATGATTAGTGGCATTGTGGCTCTTTTACGTTATTATGAAAACTAGCCTTTTCCATGAACATGGGCATGTCGCATTTTCTTTATATTAGCTGATGCAAAAATAACAATGAAAGGTAGAAATTACATACACAGCATCCATTTATAGGCTGAACTCTAAACGATAGTGTTTTATGAACTCGATTTTAACATTATACAATTATTTAATTCTGCTACTTCTTGTGATGATTACCTTGTTGCTAGTTGAATAGATATCTCACGAATCCTGGAAACTAACTAGGCGCTGAACTGGAACCAGCTTTCCCATCTTTAAACCCCTATAATATTACGCTCCCAGCATTTTTTTTGGAATATCTGCAATGTACAGACATCGACCTGTTAAAGTTTCAGATATATCCTTGAAACAATTAAAAAGGGGTTTTGCCCCCTATTTCCAGATGTTGACCATGTATTTGAAATTCTCGCTGTGTAGTTTTTGTGTGCTTGACTAGAACTACAACTTAAGGTATGTCCCGTAAAAAGTTACCAGCTTTCCCATCTTGAAAACCCTATAATATTACGCTCCCTTCAATTATACCATAAGGATGACACACCCAATGCATAACAAGGATAAATTTATACGAAACATAAATAACATTAAAAACTTCTCCTCGTTGTGAGAAACGTAAATCCTCATGAAAGTCAGGCTACGACATTGATGTGAAACAACATCCCTTGCGATGGCATTAAGCATATTCTTTTACTCAATTAAGCGGACAAATGAAAATAACACAAATAAACAATAACAATAATGATCTTTTTTAAAATATTACGAAATTCAACAGAAAGCGAAAACGTCGAGTAAGTAGATTGAGCAAACAAAGCAGTTCAACGTGGTCGATATCAATATTTTGACAGGCTGCTCATGCGCTTTCAATTGAGGGTATATTTTCGAAGTGCTTTTATAATTGTAAGTAGGAAATATTGTATATGTTACAAGTTTCTCAATCGCTGCAATATTACTTTTTCATTGCTTAACGCTCAGTAGCGAAGCAGCATCTGTGGCATGAGTGGCAGATAACAACTTGATTGCTCAACCTTTCTACCATTAAGGCAAATCAACATTTTTATCCAGAGATTTCAAAAGCCGTCAGCAGCTTCACACAACAGCATTCGAGGCCAAAGAAAACAAGCAACTGTTGCTTTTTAATTAAACGTCAATAACGTTGCGTACTTACAACAACAACAACAAGAACAACAACAACATGTATACATATGCCTTAACATATGCATGTTGTACTTATGTATATGAGGTCAATCTCCGATCAAAAAGTAAGTCAAATAAGTAGAAAAGTTGAGAGCGCAAAAAAGTGTAAGTTCAGGCGCCAATGTTATTGCCGTTTCTGTTGCGCTTTTTATCTTCTTCCTTATACCTGGCTTACGTAATTTCAATCATCTCACTTCAAAGCCTGATTGCACTTAAGCGCCATTACATTTTTACTTATGTTATGCAAAGCCAGGCGCACTTTTAATTTGAGTGAATTGTAGGAGCTTAACAACACTGGCTTGTATGTTGTATGATCGAAGCTGTTATCGAAAAATTTGGTGTTATTCCAGAAGGTTTGTGACTGCATAGCTCCCACAGTTACAATTAAACCTATGTATATAGTAATCAACATTGGGAGCTTACCTGAGTTACGCTGGCTCGAGAATAGCGAGTATCTCGATTTGAGTGAATACGTTGGACTCATTTTAATGCGCCTCTTGGACCAACAAATAATACCTTTACTATATCAGGCCGCATTGGAAGATCAAGTACGCGTTGGGCAGTTCAAAAGAATTTCTTGTTGTTCTGGAGAGTGTTGTCGCAAGTGATAGTCCTTTGTCACTACGCTCTGGTACTCCCTTACGGTACATGTCAGCCTGTCGCGGGAGTACTCTTTACTCTATAACATCTTTTAGAAAATATTTCAAGACGAGGTCTTGAATGCAGATCTAGCGTTTTTTGCAGGTATGCTTTATACAACCAACAAATGGCCGGGAATTTTACAACACACAAGACGCTAGTTCTTTTATTCTGTAAGAAGATATTTTAAAAACATCAAACTCGATGTAGATGTTCAATTCGAATTTGACAGCGCATGACATTAACATGCAACTTATATCATCTGAATGACCCAGTTGATGGCTTAATTGCTTTTTACTATCTTTATTCGTGTTTCGCATTGACTTGGAAATACGAAGGCTTGCAGCACCCGCAGATAAACTGAATGTTAAATATACCCGCATAGTTAGTTTTCGTAATTTATTACGTTCTATGTTGATTCTCAGTATTTATGAATATTAGACTGAACCAAAAAAATTGTTGTTTTTTTTCGAAAAAATATTGTTAATGTTTTAGACGTTTATACTAGTTTTTAGTGATCTCTACCAATGCTACTTTCTATTTTTAAGACTGATCTTATTTTTGCTCTGAAAATGTAAAAAGCCATTGGAGAAAAAAGTATTGAGGCATGAATGAAAAATGTTGTCTGATGGCCGTTCCACAGTATTCTAGCTTTAAAAATTGGTGTGCATTTCTAATTTGAATCTCATATCGGGTCAAAACTCCGCTTAAGCCCCAGAAAAATGGTATTTCTTTTTTCGCTTCTTGAGGTTTGAACCGATGCACTAAGCGAATTCTGATGTATATAGCTTCCAAAAATAAATGGAAATCCGTCAACTTTTTTTTGTCACTGTGTTGTTCTAAGACAATAAAACTCGTGTTGGCTTAGAGGATAGGTTTTTGTACACGAACTTACTATATTTTAATGCTAAGTTTGATAGAAAAAAATCTTTTTTTTTTTAATTTAAAATAAAACGTTCGACAAGAATTTTGAACGGATTTCCGAATACTTGAGGACTTTTTATAGTAATCGATTTTATATGGAATATACCAAATTTTGGCAAAATAAATGCACCAAATATTTCATGAACCTTTCACTTCGTCAGGCTAGAATTTAACAGGCTAGCAAACTGCATATTTTTAAATCATAGTATTTTTTGTATGGAAGAAAACATAAAAGCTCTTCAGAAAAAAAATCGCCAAAAATCAGGAAAATTTCTTACAGACTTGAAACAAACACTTTATCAGACGCGCTACAAATCTGCATTTTCGGAAAAATTCTAAAAATTCTGAGAAAAAAGTTGAAAATTTTTATTAAAATTTGTCTAATTTTTGCGAATTTCCCATACATATTTAAAATGTAATTTATAGTTTTTATATGAGATCTTGATAAGTTCTCTTACATGAAAATAGTTAAAATAAATTTTCTGAAGCCGAAGTTGGTGAAAACATACAAAAAAAGGGGGTATGCATAGTTTTGTCGGCCACTGTATGTATGTATAGGCAGATACATTCAGATGAGACCGATAGAAATTAATGATAAAACCGTTAAATTCTGCAATATTTTGCGCTAGTGTGAATAATAATATCGCTATATGTATTTATGTATATTTTTTTTTTGGAACCAGTCTAATACATATTCGTTACTGAAAAACCACCGTATGCAAGATTCCTTGTAGACCAACATGTAAAAGAGTGAAAAAGTATATCTGCATACATATGTGGTTAATGCCAATTGCAGCTTATAGCTCTTAAACAAGTTATAAAATTTTAATTACGCTTTTTAATTGGTGTATTTTCCTTCAGAAAAATAAAAATTGCGTAAATGCTTAAGGATTTGTGGCATTCTGCTTGAGTAATTGCGCATTTGTATGTATGTAAGCTTTGTAGTGACATATGCATACATATATGTATGACCATATTCCAATTGAACCTTTTGAAAAATTTACAAAAAAAAAAAACCGTGTGTAAAAATATGTTGTTTCAGAATTGCTTGAAAGTTGAAAGTTTTAAACTCATATGCTTGACAGCTGGAAATGAAGTGCGAATACGAAGAGCGCGCAAACTTTTATGACTATATTTTACAGATGAATATATGAAGTGGAATGCATAAACGAGGTCTAGTTGATTGTTCTATTGTTCCAAACCAAGAATAAAATAGTCCTTTCCTCAAGTGAAATTTTCTCCTTTTTCCATTTTCCTGTGGCAGATCTAGTTTTCGAGATATCGAGATATATGATATTATTATTGCAGAACACTACTTCATTTTTTCGTTTTAAGCTGTTGAATTAAACATTATACTAATTCCCATAAACAATTCTTGCCCTCACCTCCTTTCAGTATCTGCAGTAGTTTGACTACTATACCAAAAATAGTTGAAACAATTTTGAAAAAAAAAAAAATATATTTTCAGATTCAACCACTTTTAAAACCGGAAATATACTATTGACGTAAAAAAGTAAGCTCTCCTATGTTTTAGGTAATTTAGTTACGAAAATTTAAGGTGTACCAGTACAACAATCGGTCACTAAAGCGCCGTTAACTTGCAAGCGCCTATACTAAATTTTTACTCGAGAAGTTTTGGAATTACCGGGATATCAACGTATTCTAAGACGGTATATTTCATATTGTTGAAAGATAAAACGGTATAGTCACTATACTATAGTGAAACATTGAAGTACTATCGTTAAGAAGTAAATAGCAATCGAAATCTGTGGCCAACAACCAAGCATTACAACGAATAATGAAATGACGAACTATGTAAGTGTTTAAATAATCAACGAAACGACCAATCAGTTTAAAACTTGAATAGCTAATAATTCCATAAACCAACCAAAGAAACAAAAAAAAACTGAAAATAACCAACGAAGATTAAGCATGCCAGCGAAATAGAAAGGTAGCAAACAATCATCCAATGAACACATGAAGCAAACGAACAAACATTAAGCTAACTAGAAACTAAATAACGATCGAAACGAAATAATAATAGACTCACCAATCAACTATCAAATAGAAAAACCAGCCCACCAAGCAACCAATCTATTATACCAACTGCGATTAATTTTTAATAACATTGAAATTCTCTTATAAAATGAATTCGATAAATTATTTTATAGACAGTGTCGTCTCTTTTGGTTTTTTCTTCATTTTATACACTCAATCCGAAGCACAAAATTTTTCTTAAAATCACGAATAGATCTACTGTCTGCGAATACTTAAGTTACCCATAGTGTGTCCTCTTATTATTATTTCTATGACACCTACTGTTCGCTTACTTATCAGCAGCAACTTGTACGAGTATGCTTTACAAATAGTGCTTATGGTCGACTTTTATTAATAAAAGTAAATGTCATAATTTTCGCGCTCATTGCAAGTCACACCAGTGTTGCCGTTTTGTGGACAATTTGGCAAAATTAAGGAGTTTTCATAACATTGAACAATATTTTTTCCAAAAAAAAAAAAGAAAGAAATTGTATGTCTTGTATGTCCCACGTAGACTGCAACGACTCTTTATTTATAGCTACTTTGAAATAATTTTGAGATATTTATGGTAATTTAAACCAGATTTGAAGAATTTGGGAAATGAAAATGGCAACAGTTTGGCACGCTCGTATGCAGTCTGTGTAAGCCTCTTCTTCATGAGACCCCTTTCATGTTCACTGATTCACTGGAATTTTCTCAAACTATGAAGAGTTATCACTACATTTCACACTTGTTACAATTTTTTGTGAATACTTTCGGTTCATTTGTTCGTTGAGACGCGTGACATTTATGAGCTGAGAGACAGAGAAACGACAATTAAAATGCAAATTAAAATTGCAACACAATTTATGTGAGCTTTCATTGTTTGTCATTTTATGCGTTAGCTGTCACTATACCGGATACAAACAGTCAATTTTTTTGTTACCTTGCATACGCTTTGATACTAAACTTGATTTATATATGAGAAGTCGCTTCAAATGCTGCATCCTGCTATAATGATGAACAACAGAGCAATCTGACTTTGGTTATTTTTGTTGCAAGCTTAAGTATTTGCGTAGTATTTACAAGTTGGTGATTGTCGAAGTGTCGAAGGCTAAAGGCTTGTCAAATGAGTTGGTTCAAGCGCTAGCTGGGCTGTGGAATTTTTTGAGAGAACACTAACAACCGTGCTGTACTTTAGCAAGTGAACGCCTATAAATATGCAACAATTATGTGCCCATCAATTTTAATCAGAATCCTGCTTTAATTACGAATTTTTTTATTTTCAATTTTTTGTTCCCATATATTTTATCGTCATCAGCAAATAGTCTTGTTTATTGCATAAAATATGTTGATGTGACAAAACTTAATTTTTATCATTTGCAATGAAGTGAAATTATGAAATATTTATATGTTTATTGGCAATCTTGTCATGCGTAAATTTTACAGTTAATAAATTATAAAACAGCGTGTTTAATATACTTACAAATTAAGCAGACTCGTTATAAGCAGTTTATTATATTTTTCTGGACTTGCCTCGAATTTATAGTTTGAAACCAAATTTGATGTTGTCTGCAACATTCGAATATCTACTTAACGGCTTTCAGTTGTTATCAGCTGAGTGTTTTCCATTTAACGTTTGTCTAGATTTTTTGAGAATTTTTTTAAAAAGTTCAATAAAAGTATGCAAAGCCGTTCTTTTTTTAAACTAATGTAACTTTTTTCTTTTCTTTCCAGGTAAGTTGACTGCTTTTTCCTTCTTCCCTTCATTATCTTGAGTGCTCAGTTCGTAAGTAAAAACTGTTTAAGGAAATAATAAAAAAGTCTTCTTTACCAGCTATAAATTTTAAGAATGTTGCCAAATTTATTAGGTTTCAAAGCAGTGGTCGGCACAATATATGAATGTGTTAGTTTCTTAAACTAAAAATTAGTAAACAAGCATTAAAAACAAAGTCAGTAACCTACGTACTCTTTCAGTAAAATCTTGATTGTGTATTTTTGAATGCCAGAGGAAGTTAGTTTCCCAAAAAAGTATTTGCCCATCACTGCTTAAAAACAAATTTAGTGAGTTAAATTTCATATGAAAACCTATACAAAAGGCACACATGGAAACCGATCATTTCTGATTTTCATGAAATTTTGCAATAGGTACATTTTCATTTGAAGAAATTCAGAATTTAGAAAAAATTGTGATCGTGGAAACATATCGAAATATTTGAAAAATGACGGTAATAGGTGCGCGTACTTCTTAGTCTTTGTATCATTAGTAAGGTACTTAAATCTGCTTTAGTTTGCTGAAATATACACTGTTAAAAATTTGTACAACAAACTTCAAAATCATTTCGAAATTCAAATTTGAAAATTCTCAAGCGTTTTCTTGAAACGCTTTTTAACTACCCCGCTTCAGAAATCTTTAAGCCAAAGCTCTACGTATTATAACCGCAAATATCTCAGCGTGACGTCTCATGCCTTGAGTAAAACATATTTTATGTCAAAACAATTTTAAACACACAAACTATGCAGGAAAGTGTGCATTCACAGCCAATTGGCGCCCAATCACTCTTTTGACAACGCAAAACAAGTATTTAGTTACCTTACCCAAAAAAGTTTGTAAGACTATGAGTTCGAGCAGATCTTGTACCGATAAAGTTGTTCAGTGACAAATTATGTGACAGCAACAGAACATTTTTATGATGTGCTTTAAATAACATTTCTTAGAACTGAATGCCACATCAACTGATTTGTGTTGTTTCATTGCTTTTACCAAATTTGAAAGTTCAACAAAAAATGAACAAATATACATATGGCTGCATGTGTGCAACATAAATACATATGGATGTGTGTGTGTGACAACTCAGCGAGAGCGCCCATTTTAGGTGAGCAATAAAAATTAGTGAATGGTGTTTAGTGTGTAGGAGATGACAGCGTTTTGATATTATCTTTTAAAATGTCATAAATATAAAAAAATATCAAATTACGTTTTTGAAGATGATATAAAGTGAGATGTGTGGTTAATAAGTGCAGTATGTATGTAAATGTTATTATTATTTATTAACTAAATTGCTGCATTCAGTTTTTTTATTTTGAATTATTTTATTACGTCCGTCCGTAGATAATTCGTATCATCATAAACTGAATGAAATGCCTTTGGCGCCAACTTTATATCGAAATATCTAAAAATACAGAAATATTTGTATCTTCCGACAATGATTTGCAGTATCCGGTGTTAAACAAATATCTCTTGCAACACTCTTAAAGTGGCACGAGCGTTCGTGCCGCACAGCTGGAGATATTTAACCTGTAGCTCAGCGCTGTGTTAGCGTGATTAGTTTAACATTTATCGCAACTGTTGGGACTAACGAAGGTTGAGTGATTGAATGAAAATATTTATGAAATATTAGATTGTGGCTTGTAAAAGAATTCAAAAACTTACCACAAAAGTATAAGCCTCGTGATTATAACGTAGCTCAAGTCCAAGAATCTTTTAATTTTAAACGAGTTATTCTTGTATATTTGTATATCCACTACCATCTCAGGAACGACTTGACCGATTTGGATGATATTTTGTATATGTATATGTACGTACTATGCTTCGTTTTAAGATTTTCTACTTTGGTGTTGCCACTTGGGGTGGTTCACAGGGTTGCCACCTATATCCGTTTTTTTTTAATATTAAGCAATA
This sequence comes from Sphenella marginata, assembly GCA_951509765.1. Taxonomy (NCBI): domain Eukaryota; kingdom Metazoa; phylum Arthropoda; class Insecta; order Diptera; family Tephritidae; genus Sphenella; species Sphenella marginata. The sequence continues at coordinate 91,154,293 of OX608079.1, read as the reverse complement.
TATGGCAATATGGGTATCAAATGAGAGGTATTTTAGGCAGTATACCAACGAAAATATTTTCGAGTAGGGTTACCACCTGACCGCATTTTATTTATTCCTTCAGATATCGACCAAAATCTCGGGAACGGCTAAACCGATTTCTATGAAATTTGGTAGATGGATAGTATGCTTCCTTCTTCGATTTTCTACTTGAATGTTGCTACTACAGAAAGCTTAGAGGGCTGCCACCTTTCCGATTTTTTTTTAATATTAAGCAATATATGGCAATATTTGTTTCAAACGGAAGGTATTTGACGCCATATAACAACCAGAATATTTAATACAAAACAGGTGGCGCCATAGTATGTTAGTTACCTATTTGACAAACAGGTGGCGCTATTCCCATTTAATTTGACAGCTGATTATGGTTGACATTTAAATGTGTCAAAAAGTATTATAATTATTATTGTTATGCGAAAAATACTGAGCAAGGCATAAAACTTTATTTTTCACACTTAATATCTCAAAAAGTGTTTACGTTAGGGATCTAAAAATTGATGTGGTTATATACGTCACGTAAACAAATGGAAGTTATCGGAAAAGGGGATCTGGTATTAACATTTTATTCTTGACTATTTATTTATTATTATTTAAGTTAGAACAAAAAAAAAAAATACTTGAAATACTGCTTTTATTTTTCATATATAGCCATCATATCTAAACCTCTAACCAGATGTTATTGAAATATATAGACTTTCAAATTGATTTATTACCTTATCCTTATCACCAAGAATTATATATACATAATTCGTATAAATAAAAACAGTTCATTTAAAAAAACTAGGCTGGAAAAATATATATTACATTTTATTTCAAGGCAAGACTAAAAACTTAAACTCCATTGTTGAAAAAAAAAATGTAAATTTTATAAAATTTTTCCAACCTATATTCAACGACATAATATTTCCAAATCTACTATAAGTTAGTGGCGAACAAAATTTACGATTATTTTGAGTAAGATACATTACATAAGTTACTCGTCGAATGTCCTTCAAAAAGTGAGTGAACTGCATGTGTCCCTTCACTTGGCCCTCGTTGTTCCTCAACTTTATTTTACCAGCTATTCCACTCCTAAAACAAGCTGTAGCTTTTCTTTTTCCCAACTTACCTTCCATACCGAACTTTCGTTAGTCCTCCTGGTAGCTTGTAATAGTAACGCATTTATACTCACTACTCGTACGCATATCTGACAAGCTTTTTACTTTTCCACTCTTGCCTTCGCAACATCAATACTTTACTGTAGTTGCTGTCTGCGCTTTGAATAACCAAGCTGTGTTGTTTATTTCAGTTTATTTGTTTTCGTAAAAAATTGTTGTTTCATTTGTATTTCTTATCTGCATTTTGATCAAATCGCACAATCAGCTATCATGCGATTCGAACAAAATAAAAAACCCGTTAGCTCTGAACTGTGTACCTAAGCATTTGATCAGCCACATAGGCTACTTGATCAACGCCTTTAGTTTTTCTTCCTTCTATATAAATTCGCCTCCCACTTCTGTTTGACTTTATTTATTTTATTTCGTCTGTTTGGCTCTCTTGTTGATTTATGTGTGTAGAATATTTTTCGTTTTCGGCTATTCAAATTGTATTGTTCTCAATTCGTGTGACTTATCTTGTCGATGAATATGCCACCAATCGAAGGAAATAAAAAAAGCACTTTGAATTTGTTCATAAGTCAATAGTGTTTAATTCATTTAATTGATGATCTGCGCATGCGCAGCGGCATGACTTTGTTTCTCACGTTCACGAAGCTTTCGCTTGAGTTTTTTTATTGGTTGACGTTAATTTATTTATTTTTTTAAACAAAGGTAGTTATGACTAACAGATTTCTCTTTTCCGAAACATTTATTTATCTGAATTTATTTAATCGAACGTTTTGTATTTGCTTGTTTCTTAATGTCATCTTAATTACCTTGAATAAAAAATTAGTTAGCTCAAATGTAAGGTGCCTCCGCTTTAATTGGTTGCATTGGATAAGGCCTCGATATATAATATAATAAGGTTTGCTGTGAATGACAATCTTTGACAACTCTAAAGGTACGAGAGCGCTGAGTGCTTCCCTTATTTGATCGCCTCGTTATTTATTTATGACATTAAGCCTGATGTAAGTGCTGTGAAGTTTATGGAATCTATGCTGATGATCGGTCCCAATGTCTCTGAATCAAGCGAGAGTCTGGATATTGGTCTATGTGACTCCTCTTCGTTAGCCGTAGGTGCCCCTCAAATTTATATCAATCTACGATAAATCTAATATTTGCATTGAAGTTTCTTATTTGGGGGTTTCCTGTTGTATAATTTGTATGCTCTGCAATTTACATGGGCTATTTCGCACTCAAATTTTAGTATTCCCTTTATCGCTCCCTAAACTATGCTTCACATCTGCAAGTATCTTGTGCAATCTTGTTTCAGTTTACGAAATTGCTTCTTTGATTAATCAGCAGCTTCACCGAAAATCGTGTGCTACTAAAAAATTGATGAAATCCCTTCAACAAACTGACAGCCGCCAACAGAGCAAAATCTAAATTTTCTATGAATTTCGGATATTGTATTTGTGGAGCGACGGTGTAAAGAGGTACTTGTAAATGTGCCTGGGCGCGTATGTACATACATATGTATATGCAGAAATATATTTGGTATATACATATATATATGTATGTATGTGTCTATATAAATATGAGCATAGATAGCACAGTTGAGATTCGACCCTGGTGGAAATGTCATCAATAACTAAAACGGAAGAGATTAGCCTTTTACCGCGTCCCTTAGCATACCTAGAATAATCTGAGATCTACCAGTACCTTTAACCAATTCCAAGAGTTATAAGCATGGAAATCACACAGTCAGTGCTCAGATGTGGATGCAGAATCCTTGGCTTTCTTTGGCACTTTAAAGAGAGATCAGACTTCATTTTAATTTTTGAGATTCTCTGGGCTAACCTAACTTAGCAAATGAGATTATATCATGTATTCACTGTGGAACTGCAGACACGTAGCTGATCCAGCGCATGAAAAGTGTTGGCAAGAGGTCACTTAGGTCAGGCGTAATTCTCATATAAACTCATACTCCAAAAGAGAAATATGTAGCTTTTAAAGTGTTTCCAACGACTATGAAATTTATAACTTTGCAATGGTCTTTTTTATTATTGTTGGTACCGATAAAAGTGCATATCCAACGAAAATTGCATAAATAAATCATTTCTAATGCCCAAAGGATAAAAGTCGCGCACCCCTTCACTTACTTTCATATGCACACACTACATATCACACACACATACATACAAACACAAGTTTATCCTCCTACAACACATGTCGATTCTCGAGGACCCAATTCACTATTTGCCACATCAGCAATGAAGCAACTCTTTTTGCCCGTATGACGAAATTGCCGAAGAATGAGCAGAAGGTATTGAACCTCTAAATACAAACACATGCACAGAGATACCTATGTAAATACGTACGAGTATGGATGCATGTGTATGTATGTAAACGAGCTAGAATGAAAAGCTGTTAGTAAGGTGGCTCAACCAGTGCTTCAAAAAGCAATCAGTGTCTAACATTTGCCGAACGTTATTGCGGCAGCCATATTAATCGATTTTCTACTTTTGTTTTTGATTTTCCAGCTATGAATATGTATGTTATTGGTTTTGTAGTTGTAGTTGTTGTATTTAGTGTTACAATTGGCGTTTGCCATTAATAGTGGCATTTGCCAATATTGCGGCCCTTGACCATAAACTGGCTATTGAAACGCCAAAGCTTTATTATGTTGTTGTTTTTGTTGTTGCTATTATTGTTCGCGGCGCCATCTATTGAAGCGCCTAATTCGTCACTAAATGTTTTCCACACTTCATTTTCTTTTCCACATTTAACACCGTTGTTTCGAGCCGTTTCTTTCTTTCGCGTCGATTTGCTTCTAGTCAATGTGTTTACAAAAACTACAACAGCAACAGTCGTATTAGTACTTGATATAGGGTGTTTCCTTGGAGTTAAAAAAGTTAAAATTAAAGTAGCAAAGCACTTTGGCTTTGATGGCTTTAATTAACATGGTCGTTCTCTCACAAACCCTGCCAGTCATTAGTTCTCACCAATAATTCACGCCAGTTTCTATTATTTTTCCAATTTTTTGGCTCACTCGTTTCCTTTTATAGTACATTCGGTTTTCTTACTTCGTGTCCAGTGCCTACCAAACTATTCACACTCACACCTGAGTTTGAACAGTCTTACCACTGTTATTCAAACTGCTTCAATAGCACAGCGGCTACAAAACTTTCTGACTATGCCCAATAGGTGATTTCCCTGCAAATAGATAAATCGTGAAAAACTATATATTATGATAATGTCCTGTCTTTACGAAAAATGTAATGTGAAGCGCAAGTCAAAGTGGTTTCCAGTTTATTGGCTAACTCATGAAAATGTTGTGCAAAGAGAGGGAGAGCACCTAGCGTAGTAATCTATGGCGCCTACAAGGTTCATTCTGCTTGTCAACGGTGGGCTTAACTCTCACACTGCTTGACGAAATCGTAGGAAGTAAGTGCAAGAACCGAGTAGAAAAGCTCTCAGCTGTTTAAGTCACGTGCAGCTCCACTACGTCAAAATGTACCTCGGGCATATTCTTCGCTTAAATAAATGTTTGCGTATTTTGTTGTTTCACAAGACAATATTGCGAGTCGACATTGAGACCTGGAAGATTTTTTCTTTCTTTCTTAGTAGGGTAACTGAAGAAATCTGCTTTCCGAAGACCAAACCTGCGGTCAGTGCAATCTCTACGTAGAAGGATATTCAAGCACCATAAACTACAAGCTTTTCAATGGCGTTGGGCTTCGTTGTAGGATATGCAGTAGGACGCCTCAGGTGCATGTGATGTACCAAGTCTGTCACATAACTCCGACGCGTAACTTTCAAATGTAACACCCTTTAATGTGGCATATGTAAATGGCACATACATGAGTCTTATCGGTATCGGCGCGGTCTTCGTCCTTTGCAAGCACCCACATGTTAGACTACAGTATGTGTTGGTCTGAGCCATTTACACCACAAAAAGGCATCCAAATACCTACATTGAATTCAGCATAGCAGACACTTCATAGACACGCTGGTAGGCGACCTTCGATATGACGCCATTAGATACTCCTGGTATATACAAAATATTTAACACAATAACCAGAGCAACAACAACTAACAGCAGCCACTTTGCAATATCAGCGTGAAATTGCAATGCCAAATCGAATCAGTCCGCCCGGGAAATTCGATTTTCAGCAACGATTACGAGCAGACAATTGCCAGGGAACACATAATGTGTACAACACACCCATATACATACATACATAGATGCTCAGACTGCTGGCTATAGTATGCGATATTAGCCACCCAGGTTGGAGGTATGTGTGTGTGTGTGTGTTTGGAACGGAAATTGGAGGAGTCAAAAGTGGGCACGTTGCTGGTCAACAGCAACTAAATTGGCAGGGTGTAGAGATTTGAGGCAGATTGTTGAGTGGTCGAGTTTTCACACTATTCGCTTGTCCATTCGTCAGTCTAGGCTAGACAGCTTGTGCTATGGTCGGCCACAATAGCCAGTTTTTGGTCGTTTACTAACAATGCAATTTGCGAAGCGGAAAATCATTTTTACGCGCTGGAAAAATGTTTGCTATAACGAGAAAAAAGATTGTCCTCACATCCATATGTACAAATGTAGAATGTTGTTGAAGCGTTGAAGCACATAGACAAAACAAAGCAATACAATTTTCGCCCAAAATATAAACATAAACATACTAAATAATAGAATAAGCTTGAATTTGTTGATAAGAGCACATTTTCACTTAGTCATGAAAGTACGGTAAAATCCACAATAAATGTACATACGTTAGCAAAAAATACAGTCAGATGAAAATCGAAAATGAAGGACAAAACTTATTCGCAGGAAATATCTTACAATTTTAGTTGAATTTTAATATATTTTTTTTTAATTTGTTGTATTTTTTTTGTTTTATTTCATTGTTTTATTTTATTAATTTTATCTAATTTTTTTATATTATTTTTTTTTTATTATTTTTTTAATTTTATTTATTTATATTTTAAATTTTTTTTTTATTTTTTTTATTTATTTTATATTACATATTTTATTTTATTTTTTTTTATTTATTTTATTAATTTTGTTGTTGGATTTTGCGGTCTATTTTGTTTACAAATTTGTAAGTTATGAGCAAGCTCGAGACCAGTTAACAATAATTCTAATTTTATCTATTATATTTTATTTTATTGTTTTATTTTATTAATTTTATCTAATTTTTATTTTTTATTTTATTTTATTTTATATTATTTTTATTTTATTTTTTTAATTTTATTTTTTTATTATTTTTTTTTATTTTATTTTATTTTATTTTGTTTTTATTTTATTTTGTTTTTATTTTATTTTGTTTTATTTTTTTTTATTTTTTATTTTATTTTATTTTGTTTTTATTTTGTTTTTATTTTGTTTTATTTTATTTTATTTATTTTATTAATTTTATCTAACTTTTTTATATATTTTTTTTTATTTAATTTTATTTTGTTTTATTTTATTTTATTTTGTTTTATTTTATTTTATTTTATTTTATTTTGTTTTTATTTTGTTTTATTTAATTTAATTTATTTTATTAATTTTATGTAATTCTTTTTATATTTTTTTAAATTTTATTTTATTTTATTATATTTTATTATATTTTATTTTATTTTATTTTATTTTATTTTATTTTATTTTATTTTATTTTATTTTATTTTATTTTATTTAATTTTATTTTTATTTAAACAAATTCTAATCAGAAAGGAATCCAGAAATGAAATGCATTTCAGTGTTGATGCGACCACGTATAACCTTCTACGCTGGTTCCCTAAAGCTGATGATTTGATGTTCGCTTATAAGCACTTTCACAGTGGATATATGTAACTATATTCGAATGAATACAAAGTCAGTTGCTTTTTGGCGTAAAAAGGATTATAACGAGTTTTATGGCTGGCCACCTAACATCAGCCAATTCGTAAAATGAGTTAGTTTTTTTTCTTTTTGGTTCAACCATTTTAGTCGACTTTCGCTCCATGTTACCTCGACAACAACGCATGGTCGTCATAAGAGTGCTTTTAATGTTTCATTTCCTGGCTATGATGTGTTGCTTCAAAATTGCAAATAAATGCATTTGCTCACACATCTGTGTGTGTGAATTGTGTTTTTCGCCTAAAAGTATGTCTCGTTTACGGTATGCTTTACGCTCTTGCAACCATTTCGCCATAACATATAGTTACGCTTTCAACCATTCTGCTACAACCAGCGCGGCACCAGCTGCACTTGGCTTTGATATGGTCGAGTCTGGCGTGGACATATTATGTCTCGTTTTTCAAAATGATTCTTTACCATTCGTCGATCTCGTTTTTGCCATGTCTGCTGATGATGATTATGAAATGCAACGAAATGAAATTACACACAAAATAAACAGCTGATGAGCATAAAAGCATTTTTCACCCCTTCATTCTCACTGTAAATGATTGCCATAAAATGTTATTTTTGGTAATTGCAATGGAACAAATATGAGCTATGTTGATACGAACATAGAGCATTAGTGTTCAGATATTATATGATGAGTTGGATACTTTCAGTATCAAAAAACTAAAAAGCGCTTTTCCTTTACTTGCTTATACATACATGGTGATAGTCCGCATCGTTATTGGGAGCGTCTAAAGTAAGGAAGTTCGGAAAGCTGGGGCCATGTCTTTCTTCGATAATGACTTTAACGAATTGCTTTTAAATTTTTTATTGAGATACAACGCGCTGGTTTAGTGCATATTTTTTATGCTGAAATCTTAGTTTGACACTCCATCGTTCTTTTGTTTTACTAAGGCTTCAATAAATTCAACCAACAACTTCTATTTAAAGCTCCAAATAAAATCAAACGCAATTAAAAATTCCAATTATTTAAGATACAAATAACTTGTCGGAGTTTTGATTACCACGCTAAATATATACATACCATTCTTATTTTTCTATTCTCACAAAATTTAATACCTTGATATTGAAATATGACTTTGCTGAACGCCATTGTCAAAGAAAAAACAATAACAACCGCTGCGCGCTTCACAAATAGCACATTATCTATAATATTTGCAATTAAGTTGTTGCAGTGTTGTTGCCTGCCATTTCGTTTCTTCAATTATTCGAAACATTTTTCATTTGTGTTGTATTGAAAAATTTCAAATGTCACTTCATGCAGCTAGCGCGTTTCATAGTAGGTTTTCCTTTTTTGCTTGCTGCAGCTCAATTGACTGTACAATGGCCCGTAAATGGACTAAAGGAATTTTCAATATCGCCATCATTATACAGTCAATAAAACTTGGCAGCGCAAAAAATCAACTTAGCCCGGCAGCAATGAGCAAGACGTTTCTTGTCACTTATCAATACAAAGGAAATTGGATGGGACAGTTGACAACCAACTGAAAAAGCTGTGTATATGGCGCACAACAACCACTTCTTTAGCGGCCAAAGGAAAATCGAAAATCAATGTTTTTGCGAATATTTCAAAGTTATCATTTAGTTTCCAGCTACGTTGTGCATTTCTTGTCTTGGTGTGTAGTAAACATGGTTGGATTTCCAATGCGCCAAGTAGGGCGCGTTAAGCTTTGCAATAAGAACTTTTATCACTCCGAGTCTAGTCTAGAGATGAATGAATCAATGAATTTAATTAGAGAAGTGTACCGTAGTTGATTAAGGCATGCAACGAGCTTAGTGAGTAAATTGTACGAGGAGCCTTCTAACGCAAGTCTTGGCCTAAGTTCAAGTTGCCGGTAGATTTCAGTTTCGTCCAAGCCAATGTTGCCTAAATCAATCATAGGTTTGATGAGGCATATAGTCTGCATCCAATCAGCTTCTGAGCCAAACATTGTAGAATATAAAGTTAGTTTGAACATCTGTAATCTATTTTTGAGTAGGTAGGTTTGTCATGAGTAGGCTGAACCGATTAAATTTCTGCTTTCAAAGTAACTAGATGCTTCTGACCAACGTGAATGGCAGTGAACTGAGGCCCTTCTATACCTGAAGATAACCATTTTGCCTGATCATTGTGCAGTTTTAAAACACTTCACGGTCGTGACAGTGACATTTAGTTCGCCGTAGTAGCTGTCGTAAGCTAGACAATGGGCATACCGGTTCCATGACAGTGATATTTAAAGTACACCACCACGTGAAAGCAACTTTGGTGGTTACCTTGACCGCGATAGTGATGGATAAATTTAATGTTAGAAGCCATAAATATAACTGTGACCTCAACATCGGCTATGATAGTGACTGTGGCTGTGTCTTCAATTTGTTATAGTGACAGATTGCGTTATAACCTCCACAGATTTGCCGCCCCTATTCTCTGATTTTCTTAATTCGGCCCTGGTTATGCCACTTCCACTAACCTCCCCAAGTTGTTACCATCCTTCGTGAAATCAAATTGTTGCATCGCTTTACCAATACCACTGGACAAAAATGTAAAGCAGGCGGGGGGAGAAAACGCAAAGTGGGTCCAGCTGGCAAGAATTTATCATTATCTGACATTGTATCACGCTATTCCATAGGTACGGCACAAGCATAGAAAGCAGTGATTGCTTGAAATCAACAATGAGAACATATTTCTATTATTTCTGGAATTTTAATCGTTAGCTTAATCAATATCTTGAAGAATATTTCGCGGAAAATGGCAATGAACTGCCACTGGCCGTGCGTCAATTATTGAAAACAAAGTGACTGAATATTTAGAGGCAGGCAAAATGACAACTAACAAGTAAGGAAGTCTAAGTTCGGGTGAACCGAACATTAAATACCCAGCGTTAGTTTTTAGAAAAAGGGGGCGTGGTTTTCATCCGATTTCGCCCATTTTAAAAACCAATCTATGCCGAGCCTAAACAATAGCGAATTTGGTGGGAGCGGCCACGCTCCTTGCTTATAAAGCTTTAACCGCTTACATGAGCCAAAAGTACTGAATCGATCTTTTCAAGGGTTATACCATGTCCTATATATAACTTTGGAAAAGAAGGCGTGCCATGCCCATAACTTTTAACGTATTTTGTGAAATTTTTCGATGTACGGATATATGTGTCCATTAATCAATATTTACATAATTTTAAAAAAGTGGGTGGTGGCACGCCCACGGATTTTATTATGTTGTTTGTCCCTATTGAAGATCAGTTTTCATTGCAGATCTTTATGATACTTTCACAGTGGCTTGTTAATAGTGAAATGTTGATATTTTGTTTATTCACTTGTGGGCGGTGCCACGCCCATTTTCCAAAATATTACCAAAAAACCTTTAAACATCACAAATAACATCATCAGGTGAATGAGTGTACTAAATTTTAGCATTATATCTGTATCAGTTAAACAGATATTGCATATTCCGGTTTCCTAACTCTCGTTTAGAGAACTTTAGTCCAAAAAGGGGCGTGGTCGTTCACCGATTTTTCTTATTTTCTGTGGTAGTACTCTACATAAACATAACATGCCTGGAACCTAGTTTCGTAAACCTATCTCACATCGTTATGAAGTTATTAGCAGTCGAATTTGAAAATTGCTTGACTCATAAGTGGGCGGTGCCACGCCCACTTTCCAAAATTTTGCAAAAATAATGTAAAGAATATGAAAATTGATGTATGTACAAAATTATATTATTATAGCGGTATCAGTTAATTAGATATGGACTTTTCAATATTTCCACCTCCTTTCAATATAACTTTTATAAAAAAGTAGGCGTGGTCGCCAAGCGATTTCGTTTATTTTCTATATCTGAATTTAACACAACAATAGTATGCCCTCTACAAAATTTCGTTATACTAGCATAAACTGTTCTCAAGTTATTAGGAGTCAAAATTTTAAAATTTCTTCAAATATATGGGGGCGGTGCCACGCCCCTTTTCAAAAAATTTGGTAAAATCCGAACAAGAACATATAAATCAATACATATTGCAAATTTTATCATTGTAGCTGCTTCTGATATTGAATTAACCCGTTTTATACGTTTTTCGAAATTTTCGATATCGAAAAAGGGGGCGTGGTTATCATCCGATTTCGCCCATTTTCAATAGCAACCTACCTTGGCCAGAAAGTAACCTGTATGCAAAATTTCATGCAAATATCTCAATTTTTACTCAAGTTATCGTGTACACGGACGGACAGACGGACAGACGGACGGACATGCCTTAATCAATTCCTCTTTTCAACCTAAGAACTTTCATATATGGAACTCTATATCTAACTCGATTATTTTGTGCCGTTACATAGTACCGTTATGTGGACAAAATTAATATACCCTTGTACTAGTACTAGTACGCTGGGTATAAAAATATGTAGTATTTTTTTCCAGGAAGTCCATAGTTCTTTAACGATTAATGGCGCATAAAAGAAATTTTCAATTTTCGTTCTTAATGCCACTTTCTCATTTCAATTAAACTGAGTCATTGAAAGGAATAAAAAAAGGAATTGTAAATGTGCATAATTATGGCTTAATAGACATTTGATAGATAAACTCCTACGAAAAGTAAATAAAAACAGTACGTTACTAAGCCGACAGTGCTTTTTTTCTGGCTATTTGCCACACTAATCTGCCAGGCATCAGAAGAAAATGTGCTCAAAAAGTGCAAAGAAAATTAAAAAGAAACTTGTACTATTCAATGCGAGGAAATTGCAGACAATCTGGTGATTAATGTATCTTTTAATGGTTTTCAATCATTCGTGCAATAACTTATAGACTTACCAAAACTGTCATCAGCTTTGAAGCTATTTCAATACAAATGTTTATAAGGTGACAGAGGAGTCTCTTAAGTGTATGTATACGTATGCAGTAGGCCTCCTGTAAAGATGTCCGATGAAGAGTTTAACTTTTGATTAAACAATCTAAATTAAAATAAAATGAAATAAAATAAAAAATAAAATAAAATAAAATCAAATAAAGTGAAATTAAATGAAATGAAATTAAATTAAATTAAATGAAATGAAATGAAATGAAATGAAATGAAATGAAATGAAATTAAATTAAATTAAATTAAATTAAATTAAATTAAATTAAATTAAATTAAATTAATCTAAATAAAATTAAATTAAAAAAATAAGATAAAATAAAATAAAGTAAAATAAAATAAAGTAAAAAAAAATAAAGTCAAATAAAATAAAATGAAATAAAATTAAATTAAATTAAATTAAATTAAATTAAATTAAATTAAATTAAATTAAATTAAATTAAATTAAATTAAATTAAATTAAATTAAATTAAATTAAATTAAATTAAATTAAATTAAATTAAATTAAATTAAATTAAATTAAATTAAATTAAATTAAATTAAACTAAATAAAATAAAATTAAAAAAATAAGATAAAATAAAATAAAGTAAAATAAAATGAAGTAAAAAAAAATAAAGTCAAATAAAATAAAATTAAATAATATTAAATTAAATTCAATTAAATTAAATTAAATTAAATTAAATTAAATTAAATTATTTTAAATTAAATTAAATTAAATTAAATTAAATTAAATTAAATTAAATTAAATTAAATTAAATTAAATTAAATTAAATTAAATTAAATTAAATTAAATTAAATTAAATTAAATTAAATTAAATTAAATTAAATTAAATTAAATTAAATTAAATTAAATTAAATTAAATTAAATTAAATTAAATTAAATTAAATTAAATTAAATTAAATTAAATTAAATTAAATTAAATTAAATTAAATTAAATTAAATTAAATTAAATTAAATTAAATTAAATTAAATTAAATTAAATTAAATTAAATTAAATTAAATTAAGTTAAATTAAATTAAATTAAATTGAATTAAATTAAATTAAATTAAATTAAATTAAATTAAATTAAATTAAATTAAATTAAATTAAATTAAATTAAATTAAATTAAATTAAACTAAATTAAATTAAATTAAATTAAATTAAATTAAATTAAATTAAATTAAATTAAATTAAATTAAATTAAATTAAATTAAACTAAATTAAATTAAATTAAAATAAAATAAAATAAAATAAAATAAAATAAAATAAAATAAAATAAAATAAAATAAAATAAAATAAAATAAAATAAAATAAAATAAAATAAAATAAAATAAAATAAAATAAAATAAAATCAAATAACACCAAATAAAATAAAATTAAATTAAATTAAAAAAAAAAAATAAAATACAATAAAATTAAAAAAAATAAAATAGAATAGAATAGGAAAGGAGTTGCAAGAAATTAATGGAAATAGTAAAATAGAAAAGAAAACGAGAAAGGAAGGGGAAAGTAAAGTCAAGAAGCAGTAAATAATTGAAATAAAATAAAATGCGAGGCAGCCTTGTAATATTTTTTACCAGTACTATAAAAAATGAGATAACTAAAAATAAATTACCAAAAAACTACCAGTATTAAAACAAGAAATTACATGTGCGTGCATACGTAAATCAAATCCTATCAAAGAATTGCATTGTGAAAAGAAAAATCCATAAAAACTTTTTGAAACTAAACTAACTAACTAAATATTATACATGATTTCTTAAATCACTGTACATTTTTCAAGAAATAAAAATTATTATTCTGTAGTCGCTTAAGATACTTGTTCTGAAACGCCATTCTTCAAGCATTGGCAAAATAATGGACACAACACTACATTTTGGTCTCAAGACACCGAAAAAATTACGAAATTACCAAAAACGTTTTAAAACAAGAAAAAATTACATACAAATTTTGCTTAGAAATAATAAAGGCGGCAACACTGGTAGCAACATTTAGATAGTGGATATTACTATGTAACATATTAATTCTAGACAAATTTCGTTCATCCCACTTTTCTAAGCCTCTTATATTTTTTTTACCTAGTGACAAAATAAACCTATGTATTTGGAAACGTTTAAAACAATCGGTGGAGGAAGGTTGCAGGGTTTAATTAAAAAATACCAAGATTAGATATAAGATTACTCATGCCAATATTTCTTTAAAGAGACAATTATTTTGGTAAATAATTTATAAAAGTTCATTGATTTAATCAATATGGAAAGTTCATTGGGTCATTAAGCGTTTGGAGTATTGTCCAGATATACTCTACATTCAACAAGTAAACATACATACATGTGTATATGACTCCTTTTGTTAGCTGATTAATTAAATTTTTGTGTTTTACACTGCCAACACATTGCCTATGCCCTCGTGCGTTGTAATTATTTCTGTCGCAATGGGCTACTAAAGTGTCGCTGTCGTTTTGTCATGTTGTAATTGGAAAAATTACGGTAATTATTATGAAGTCAGTCATAGAAACCGAACTGTGGCCATTGATATCCCACCACTGATGTTATATTTTATTTGGATTTATGTACATACATATATTGTAAAACCGCCGTTATGGTAAGAAGGTGTCAACTTGGGCGTATTGCACACGTGTCGAATCGATGGTTAGTTCACGCACAATGCTTTGTTCATTAAGGGTGAAACACAGTGCTGCAAGCATGTTGTCGGCTAGTAATAACTATGTTAACTTATATTGAAGTTATAACTTTGTTGGGTAATAGCCTTAATTTATTCTTGTATGTTATGTTACCATGCTCTGGGCTTAAGCGCTATATTTAAACCAGCTTAATATGCTTACCAAATATCCTCACCCCCTTTTTCGTTCGATCTTGTACAAATATCAATCAATTTATATCTAAGTAAGCTGTTATCTTACTACTTTCCACTTGCTATAATGAGTCATCCACGCAAGGATTCAAGCTGTTCCAGGCTTCCACACAAATCATGAAATGGCCCATAAGTCTGGTTGAGGACCAATCTGAGCAGTAAGCTTTAAGTGATCCGATTTTATCGGAGTTTGAAAAAATTGCCATTGAATTATAGATAATATGTACGACTGCTGTTCGGGTTTTCAGGTTCTTGACGAAATTTTGCTTTGGAAGATAATTTTACATTCGGAAGCTTTTCACTGTAGAAATATTTATGCTAGGATTGCTGGAACTTTCAGTACTCTAGAACATAGCTGTAGTGCAAATTTTTTGTGTATATTCTGCATTTAAACCCCACCATTTTATATCAATATTTCTCTACAAAAACACCACACGAATTGTGTAATTAACATTCTATTTGCATCAAATTTTGAGCGCACCACAATTGCTAAATCGTATTTATTCAGCGTTGATTCTTACAGCTGACGCGCATTTCAAACACAGAATTTGCGTATAAATATGGCAACGCTGTACAATTCGTGAAATGCAAAATTACACAACTAAAATGCATACTTTTTAACATAAATTAAGGCAGTATAAACAATTCCAGCAAAGTCCCTCCATAGCACCCTAGCACTCCACTGCAGCCACTCCATAATGCATCTCTCACAAAAACTGATTGTGCGGGTGGGTGAACAAGTTTTCAAACATTTGCACACATTTCGTAACGTTAATTTCACTTTTTGCCAATGCACCCTACTCTCTGCATTCCCGCCCTCACACCCTTTCTAATGCTGCGCTACTACCATTGCTACTTGTCAATAGCCGCTGGCATATTTGCGCTCGGAAACTTCAAATTGCACTGTGAAAATACATTTTACATTTACATTTTGTGTTTTATGCAAACAGGAAAGCGAAAATTTCCGTACTGCCATTGTTGTTGCGTTGTGTGGCGAGTAAAGGGCGCGCACTCGCTGATAGCGTCCGAAAATAACGCGCGCGCTGTGTTCTAGCGGAGAGAACAGTGAAAAGTTTAGCCAACAAAGCGGAAAAAAGGTTAGTAAAAAGGACAAATGAGTTATGAAACGCAACTGCTGCAGCTGACAGCAAATGAATGTCGCCCCCCCATCCAAACCGTTACTGCTTCCAAACATCATTTAGGGAATGAGATGAGCAAAACATTCCGCTGCATACCTTTGCCGGCGCCCACTTCCGTCAACCACATCCGGCGTAGTGTCATTGATGCCACATTGCGTGTCCGTCCTCCGTCCGTTCGTTCGTCCATGCGCCAGTCTGTGCGTCTTACCAAACAAATGTTTTTGATGATGGCGTTAGTATGGTTTGTAAATTGGTTTAGTTATGAGTTGTTTTTGTGTGGCGCTGACGTTAAATAGTACAGCACGTTGCTGCACGTTTACCGCACAGCTTCCTGGTGCTTATTATTTCAACGCCGCAGGCATAATTTTTTAAATATTTAACTACTCTCTGCGTTATGCGGTGAGCTGAACGTTGAGGGCAATGTTCGCTCGCCTTGCGTAACAGAAAGTTTGTGGCGAAAAGGTGAGAGCGCTTTGGAGTTGTGAAATAATTTACAGCAACTCCACAATCATTCACAGTTTGCTTCCGCTTTGCGCGCTTGGTTGCCTGGCCCACACTTAAAAGCACCCACAGTTGCATTGCTTCCTAATTGGGGTTAACATGCTGAGTGGCAGCAGTGATGGCATAGTAGAAGTGGCAACGGCCCCCTTGCAGCGCAACACATTTGCTTTGCCAAAACCTGATGAAAAGCACAAAATTAGAGAAAGTTGGCTTGGAACGAAAGCGCGAGTTAGTAAACAAACGGAAGCGCAGGGGGGTGGCTGATAATGCAGCCAGCGTTGTGTAATTTTGCGGTCAGCTGGTCGCCGTTGACGTCGCGTAACAGGCGTCGCTTCTAAGTGTTTCAAGAAAATACGAAAATGGATGTAAAGCGCATTGCCAAATAAGCCCTGTAATCACATTTTCTTCATTTCTATTTCTTAGTAGCGCGAAAGTCTGCTATGCGGATTTCCAGTGCAGTGATTTTGTGCACTTTTAGGCGCACAAACTCGCACTTGCATTTCGTTTAATTACAAATGAAAGTCGGGCAAATAGTGACGATGGCGGAAATGGCAAACGAAAGTGGTAATGCAGCCGGAAAATGCCAGCCACAAAGCTACAAATGCCGAATGCAGAAGTTTTAAAAGTGCGGTTAGGCGTCGAAAAGTATGCAATGCAAATGTTGAAGTAGCCAATGCTAAAGTTGTGTGCTCGCGCCTAATGCAAATTAAGAACTCAACGTAGATTAATGCATTTTTAATTAGTGAATTATGAGTTTGAGTTTAAAAAAATTTTAATTTAAACGCTATTTCGTTTAAAATATATTACATACATTATCGGGGAAATTGCTTACCAAATTGAATCTATGTAAGTCACCCTCACCTGTTAGTTTTAGTAACTTCTCCGGTTAACATGAACTCTCTAGTGCCGCTTACTTCAATTAGCAGGTAATTTTCTTCTCATCCCAATCCATACATCGAGGCATTTGAGAGATTCACAAAACTCACTTCTTTCGAAAGAGTAATAACATTCAGCACAGAGTGGCAATGGAAGATAATTCTAGCATCTGGTCAACTGCCCGCAGTCAACTCAATTATCAGCAAAGTCGACTTCATCACCAATTTCACCTTAGGCCGAGAGCTGGACTAGCTATGCATACCCTCAGCTCATTCAATACCGCAAAAATCATCCTCAGATGTTACAGCTTGCAAGCTCCGAAAACTCTATTGGGGTATTGGAAGATCTTTTGGTTAAATCAATGTCCAATACGACTCAAGCTAACAAAAAAGTTTATTTTGCTTGTTGTATAAAAAAGATTCGCCGAACAGGACAGCTAAGGGCTCGACATACCTGGGCTATGAAGGCTTGAAGACATTGGCTGTGGGAGAGTAAGCTATGTAACGACCACTTTTGTCATAAACGTGGTGACGTCATTGTACCCTGGGAGACCAGCTCGCCGAAGGGGTAACATATCGCTCATCGCTAAGACGTAAAGTATTGTTCTACGCCTTTACTAGGGCCATGATTTACAAGTAGCCTTCATGAGTTGCACAGTACTAAGACTGGTCATAAATACTCAGATAAGGAGCGGTCTAAAGGCCTAAAGGAAAGCCTCACTCGTGTTGTTAGATGTTTCGGAGGCTTGCGAACCTGTTACAATCTGGGGTCATGAGCTCGTCGTATCATATTTTCCAAAAGGGTAGATGCTTTGATTGACACTCCACTTCCTCCTCCTTTACTGGCTTTCACTTTCTTATTTTTGAGACGAGTTATTACTATCCATTCATCATAAAAGCATTTTGTTGGTTTATATTTTCAATGGTCAGGGTTTGATATATCCGCATGTATAACTTATGTAATTAAGCTTGCCAAGTCTTTATTATTGTCCTTATAAGATTTCGCTCAGGTCTTCTAACCTTAAATCATTCGCCTCATGTTTTGCTATCGTAGTCATCCTACTGCCCTGTATATGGTGCTAATTGAGCAAAAGTGGAGTAACTTCCTTTAAATAAATGAATATTTCCAATAATGTTGTCGATAGCCTGCCATTTTTATAAATGGAGAAAACCTTTATTACTTCTTCTTCTACATTAAAAATCAATAAAGCTACTCGCACTTCTGCCTTACCCCGGTATAACAATAAATTCAAAGGCGAAAAACAGCACCAAATTGCCAAATTTCCACAGCTGCACTGAACTTTTAAATTTTCTTCAACTTTATTAATGTGTTTTCTTGGTAAATTAACGCAAAAAACTTTTCCCGCTTCCACTAGCAAACAAAAGGAATTCTGTGGAGTTTTTTTTCCTTTTTTTTTTTTTGCTGCCCGCACTGTTAGGTGGTCAGATTCTACGTTGTGCAGCGTTTGTATGTTCTGCGGCTGCGCAAGCTGTGGTCTACACTTGCCCCTTGTTCCACTACATTCATGGCGCTGTGTAAACAATTCTGTTGATAATTATTTTTGCGCTGCATCTTCATTAAAAATATAAATGGCAACACTTTGCCACTTTATGTTTTTTTAAGTTTTTTCTTGTTGAGGGTTTCGTGCTGTTAAAAACTTTGGTTCGTTCGTAGTTGTGCGTGAGGCAGGTAAACAGGAGTGGTAGAATGCAGGTTTGTTCATGAAAGAAATATTAAAAAAAGAGCATACATATGTTATTAATTAATATAAAAACATAGTTATTAGAAATCAGGTGAGTGGATTGGTTTAATAACCAGGATGCCTGCTTATATAATAAACTTAAGACCTTGAAATCCCATTAGTATGAGGTGGTATTCTTTTTCTGGAGTAGTTTTAATTTAATAACCCACATGGCCGGTTGCTTATAATAAGTAAATTAATAGTTGTACTAAAAATTATTGATCTAACGTGTTCAAGAGCTCAAAGTCCAAAGAAACATTTATTTCTGGACTTTTATTTTTATCCGCACAAAAATAATCGGACAAATCGGACTTTTTTTAATGTTATCTTTGTCCCTATATTTGTTCTCGCTGGCGAGAAAAAATAAAAGTCGGGGGTTTAAGTTACCATCGGACTTTTTCAAAAAAGCCAGAAAAATTAATTGTGGCCAGGATATTGATCCTAGAAGTCGTGGGAAAAAATTTAATAAATTTTCCTCAGGGACATTATCTAATCCCGGACTTTTATGAGATCAAATAATAAAAAATAACTTATTTTCCGTCCCTGGTTGTTGTTGTTGTTGTTGTTGTTTTAACAACAAAATCACTCCCCGAAGGTTTTGGGGAGTGTTGTCGAAATAACAGTCCTTGGCCGGATATGAATCCGGTACGCTCCGGTACTCCCTTGCGGTACTGCCCGACTGTCGTGGGAGCGATTTGGTATGACCAGTGCAACCTTCTAGGTCATGTCATCCCTCCTTCCGAAAGGAAATAGAAGATAGGTGGGAGGCATCATATCCGTAGATCAACCATCGAGTTGCACATCATTACCTTTGTGCATATTGGTCGCCTCTTACGACCGGTATGCCTACCGCGGGCATATTCTAAGCCCCAACCCGCAGGGGCACCGTCCCTGGTCTCAGATCTTATAATAGATAGAGTCCGATTTTAATCATTGTTTTCCATTGAATATCGATTTTTATTTTGCTTTTCTTTTTGGATTTCACAGAAGCGGTTTTCTTGTACTATGCTTTTTTTAAATTTGTATCACAATTGGTTAGCAAGTGAATAAGATAATGTGAACACTTTCTGCAATTAGTGGTTATGGCTAGTATTATAACTTACGAGAGGGTTAATTTTTCCAGGCCAAAAAAAAAAACAAACAAAAACAATTAATAAATCCTTTACATGAACTTCAAATGGCTTCATTTTCCCTGCTGCATGCTGTAATCAATGTAGAAGCACTCACAAATAAAATTCATACACATATTAAATCACACGCATCTTACAGTGAAACCTGCTGTTGATTTACTATGAAAACTAAGGGAGCTCAACCAATGTAGCTGAGTCACACCGACGGAACATTTAACGCCCAGGTATATTAAGGTTACAACCAGCACTCAAAATCAGAATTTAGCATTCCCAGGTATATTAAGGTTACAACCAGCACTCAAAATCAGAATTTAGCATTTGATCATCCGGACTTACAATTAAATACTCAGTAACTGCTTCTACTAGAGATGTCACATCTTGTCGCAAAAATTTTTTACTCGATAACATATTTTTTAATTTTTAAATATCAATAGTTTTTGGTCGTAAATTGATTTCTTTTTAAGAAATATGCCTATTTGATGTATTAGAAAAAAATATAGTTCACATAATTTAATTAAATCATTTAATAATTTAATGCATATAAAAAAAAGCGAATACATTTCTTTTCCCTTAAACTTTCAGTTTAAATTATAAACCCAAAATAAAAAATGTGCACAAACTGTCTGTGCTACCCAAAATTTGAATATAATTCGTGTACATTATTAAAATCAATGCCGAAAATCGATTATTTAAAAGATAAACCAATCGATTGTCTAGAACTAATGCTGATGCTAAAATGCTAAAGTCGACATAGAAAAATTTGTATCGCTTCAGGAGTGAAGCTTGGACTGAATTAAAAAGGTTGTTCTACAACTAATTAATAAAGTACACAATATAAAATGTCCGTGAACACATAATATAGCGTAAACAAGAACCACTTTACCACTTGCCAGCCATTAGTGGTGTCCGCGCATAGAGTATTCACTGTATCACATATATGTATTCATGCGTAGGTGCACACATACATACATAAATATGTAAATATAACGCAAATTTGAACACAGAGAATACGAAATTAAAATTAATAAAAAACAAGACCGCACCACAAAAAGTAATGAACGCACATCAAGCCATTGCTTTTATACGAAACGTGGCATTTTCCACCTGCAATCATAATGAATTTTCTGTTATGGCATTTTCACTGTCAACCATTGAAAGGAAAAATATATGAAAATGTAAAAATGATCGGAAAGACAATTTCATACATTATTAATTATTGTGTTGATACTGAATATAACATACTTATGTACATATGCAAGTACCTATGTATTTGAATGAATGCAGGGTAGTACATTAGGAGCAAATTTATTTGATTGTGAAAATTTCCCAAAATTTCTTTCGTCGAGGTTGTTGAGCAATTTCTTTTGAAATTTTGTATTGAAGAATATTTCAAACATCAAGTTATTGCTCTTAAATTAATTGGTCAACAAAACTGTGTGATAAAAAATTGTCTAGAAATATTTCCAAACAAATTTTCAATTAACTTTTCTGAAATGTGTTGTTTAAATGAAACCCAAATATTCGTAGGAGCAAAACAGCCAATCTATTGAGCCAATTTATTTAATTAAAAGATAAAACTCACATAATATTGCCATTTAATGATATATGTACACATCTGTAAAGCCTCGAAAGCTCTTAAAAACTGTGCATGAATTTTTTAATAAAAATAAAAATAAACGTCTTAACCGCACACCCTACACGTTAACATACATACTTACATACATACATGCAATTTGCACATTGAGTCTGTCAAGTTCACGCTGACAATAGCATAAGCGTCATGCATTCATACCATTACTTTGTGTCACCGTTCGTCACAGGTATGCGGTGGCAGTGCGTGTTCGCTTTGTTCGCGGAGTGTGGTGGAGCTGCCAGTGCATGCGGGAGCTGTCATGCGGCGCCAATGTTGTCATAGCTGTCGTGTGGCAACGTGGCATTTGTGACGCTGCAGGCTCAACACCAAACACAACTATGTACATACATATGCACATACATGCTAAAGGATGCGTGCGTGTGTGTGTATATGTGCACTTTCCCAAATACAAAGAAATGCAATGCAAACAACAGGAAATTAATTTTAAATTAAAATTCGTTTAAAAATTAATGCATTCCCTTACGTAAGTGTTTTTGCGCCCGCAAAACCAATGTTTCAACTTTACATTACGTTTTTTTTTTTGTTTTTGTACTTGTGTTACAATATTTGTACGCGTAATGAGAGAAAAATGCGGGTGTTTGGTAATTCAACTCTTCAACACGACTTGTTCTGTCAAATTCCGTGACATTTTAAGTTATACAGAAGAGAAACAATGACATTTTTAAATTTCACTCAAGTACGTTTTTCTCAATGCAGAACATATGTATGTACTTTCAAAAGATAACTTTGTGAAAAATATTTAAAAAATAACTTTTTCGTTTGTTTATTTTATATACAAAAACAAATTAACTAACGTAACTGTTTCTTCTCTTTCACTTTCAGGTAAGTTGAGAGCCACATTTTTGCGGTCAAGTCGTAAGTAAACCTATACTAGGTATATGATTAATTTTAAACTGGGTTAGGGACCTTCCAATTGACGGATGATTTATCCGCAAACCTCTCTCACTAGTCAACATCAGTCTTGCATTTTCATTAACATTGGTATGTGGCACAAGGTAGTCCCATGGGTTATAGTGCGGTGCGGTGCATTGGGTACAAGCTCTTTAAAAAGCTGCCAGTTTACTAAAAATAGTGTAGATTTACTTAAATCTATAACCAAGGTCAACATTTAGTATGCTAAAGGCTACGAACAGAGTATTTGAAACTTCAAAAACATTTTTCAAATGTCAATATTTGATCTAAAATAACTTATATGAAACCAAAAAGAAATTAAAAGTTGCTTGCAAACGCAACAACAACGATGTGAACGTCATGTGGCTATCATGAGGCCATGTTCACATACATTGTTGCATTTTTTAATACGTTTCTTCAAATAATCTCTTTGCAAAAAAATCGATTTATAATGTGTATTTTAAATAATCGATTTATTAAAAATCGATTTTTGGTATCAATAAAATCGATTCAAAAAATCGAAAAAACAAAAAAAATAATCGATTAAATTAAAAATCGATTATTTTTTAACAACCCTAACTAAAACTTCAAGCAGAACTAAATACTAAAGAAAAACACAACACAAAGGTTAAATACTAAGAAAAAGAAAAGGAAGATAAATTTGGGGCGAAAGCAAAGAAAATCACATAGTAGATAAGTGCTGATGTGCCCCCACAGAAAACGTGCCAAGAAAAGATTGCCAAAGTACACCTTAATGGCGTTGGTGAATATACTCACAAAATTATCTACTACAATCTATTACTTGCAACATACAAAAACAAAAAAAATCGAGATCTTTTAGAAGTTGCAGATTCGAAATTACTATTCTCCTGGGTGTCTTACGTGCAACTGCTAACAATGCAAAATAAATTAGAGGGGGAGACACGAAAACCGCATAGAGAAGGGTATAAAGGTGTTGCTGTACAGTACGAGTACTGCATCGCAGCGAAGGGTAATGCTAAATGTCTGCGAATTGCAAAGAGAAGCTTGGCAAAGAACTGTTCAAAAAATAGCGTAATTATATTGTAGGTATGTGATGAGTAGGGCAACCAAAAATTTGCTGTTATAACCACAACAGTTCTAACGCGAGCACTTGTTCATAAAAGCTCCATAACAGAAAAGCTCAATTTCACAGATATTCATAGGTACATATGGGTATAAATACTTAAGTTACGGTGTAAGTTTTCTCTAAGCTACCATAGGATGAATTCACATGCTTCGCCAAAAAAACTGGAAGTTGTGCCTGTCTTAGAAAACCTCCGATTGCCCAATTCTCAAACTATACCTGTTCTTTAAGCTGTACCTGTTTTTTATAATATATTCCAATGCTTTCATTTCACAGAATCTTTTGTGCAACTCGCTTGTTGTATTACTAGATTCCCATGGCATCGGAGGATAATATTGAGAATACAGCGGTTAGCCTTGACTAACTGTAAACCCCTTAGCCGAACCATATCTTTCGAGTGAATTTCATAACAACCTCTGATTCCTATTAAGAATGGGACCTGTGTCGGAAAAATCGATTACTCAATAATCGATTTTTTGGTTTAGAGATAAATCGGCTTGTGAAAAATCGATGTTTAGATAAAAAAATCCAGTGGTCTTGACTTTATTCCGTGTTTTATTGATGACACCATAATAACTTCTATAACGCCTGAGGGGTATCTTCTGTATTTACATTAAACAGATTTTCAGTTAGCGATGTGATTTGGAAAATTCGATTACTCAATAATCGATTTATTCGAATAAGATGTAAATTGATTTTATTTTTAAGAACATAATCGGTTTTTGCTTATTCGATATGCTAGTAAACTATGAACAATTATTGAAGCAAATATTCAGTACACTCGCCTAAAACCTCAATCAAATATTACGAGGTGG
The DNA here is from genome assembly GCA_951509765.1 of Sphenella marginata. Classification (NCBI taxonomy): domain Eukaryota; kingdom Metazoa; phylum Arthropoda; class Insecta; order Diptera; family Tephritidae; genus Sphenella; species Sphenella marginata. Next base: position 91,129,753 of record OX608079.1, on the reverse strand, counting down.
AATTTGTTCCAAAATAGCATTTTCAGATTTATTGTAAAACTTTTCACGCAAATATTCAGAATCATAGATTTAGCTTTGTTATTCTTATTATTGTTTCGATACAAATTGATACCTGTCATTGAAAAAATGTATCAAAAATGTGGATAAAAAAATAATCCATTGAAGGAAAAATCGATTATGTATCGATATTGTACAAGCATAATAAAATTATTTCGTACTCCAAAAAATATACCCTAAACCTTTTTGAGGAACGATCAAATCGCTTAGAAAAACTAATTATTAAGTCTATACAATATGATATATAGCTTGGGTATGAATACTTTCTGATTACTGCAAATTTTTGGTTGCCCTAGTAACAAGCTTTACCAAAAAGCAGAGCTAAGGAAAAAATCGCTGTTACATTAAACGATAACTTCAGTATGAAAAATACGCATACCAAATCTAAGATAAGGCTACTGTTTCAAGGGTTGTTTGCTTTTACTACACGAAACTGTTGCACTTCCACCGCATACACGAAAACACAGAAATGATTTAGCCACGCAATGGTGGTTGGAAAAATCGAACAGATGAATTGTTTCAGTAAAACTTTATTAGCAGGCAATAGCTTAAATTTCATAGCATACGCACCAATAAATACCAAACCATATTAAATAGATGAAAGTGTAAATAGACGCTCGAATGAAAATGAAATGAAAATGAAATTGCGAATATTGTCTGGACACAAAAACCGAATACACTCACTGCCAGCAATGCTTGCCACTACCCCACGGGAATCAAGTTAAGACATTGCTTGTGTTGTCGACGGCTTTGTTGCTCAAGTGGAAGAAGCTATCTTCAAATACATACTACAAAAGTAATTTCGTTATTGTTGCTCGCTAAAGCGTTGACAGGGAATTTCCATACAAAGCCATACACAAATAAAGTATGACAGCTAATTAGATTAAGTTAATGCCGCATTTATTGGTAATAATCAAATGCACAGCTTGTGGTATAGCGTAAATGCGTAACGGTGTTTCGTATTACAGAGAATTCATAGAAACACAACAAAAACTCTGTATATTAGCTGTAGAGGATTTATGAATACCGTTGATGATTTATGGTGATAAGTTGCGTTGAGACTTGGTGTTTGGTATGAAGTGTGGACAATTGGCTGGATATAGAATGACGAAGTTGTTGTGGGATTTAAAGTTGCTTGATAAGGGCGTACCTTTTGAATAGCTAAATGTTGACCAAGTCAATTGACTACTGTGAATAAAGGACTACGCACACTGAAGTTTGAGCGAGAATTTAAATGTTTTGAGAGATTTATTGAATTTCATACTCTCACAATAATATGTTAGTAGAGAAGGTACTGTTCAGGGTTTCATCAACATTTTCAACGTTAAGCTTAAGGATGTTCAAATTGTATCGGCGGTATCTCGTACCCTCTTCCTGAACATCGAGCAATCCACAGTACCGTCAACCATTTGGCATCTATGGGCAAAGAACGCATCGGATAAGGTTAGGGAGTGGTAAAACTATCCCCCTCTAATTATAAGAAGTTAATTTTTCTAGGAAGTTTAGCTTACCACCTATCTGTTTTATTGTCTCGTCTATCACCATCCCAGGCAGACCTGCTAAATCTGGATTAAAATTATTATAATAATTTAAAATATAATAAATTAAAAATTATAATCGAGCATGCTTAAAATATTTAATCGAATAGGATTAAATTTTGTGTTCGATTAATGAGGACTTATTCGTTTTCAAATGTTATTGTTGGATTAATCAAATTAATCAAAATTTCAATTTGATAAATTTTTTTGGTTAATTGCGATCAACGAGGATTAATAACAAATTTTAAATATTTCAATATTAACTAAAATTAGAAAGGAGTCCTAAATGGGAGCGTTTATGATCTTTATGAGCTCATTTTTTAGTTCGAAATGAGGGTATTTCCATAATATATTTATATATATATTTAGCTTGAATAACATTTTTCCTCATAAACGGCACTTATCAGTTCTCGTTAAAATTTTATTTTGATTAATTTGATTTAACCCAGGATTAAATTTGAAAACGAAATTAATCCTTATTAATCGAGCACAAAATTTAATTCTGATCGATTAATTATTCCAAAAATGTTTGATTATCATAATTAGTCAATAATTACAAAAATAACAAAAAATATAATTTGATTATCAATGACTAAGATAATTAATCACTATTTAACAGTTCTGAACGCAGGTACACAAATCTTATTCAGAATCTATACAGAACTTAGACCAAGGAAAATCCCTACACTAGATAGCTCTATCTAAAGCCTACCCCGGATCCAGCATATTACAATGTAATGTATATACTGCAAAGGACTAACTAGTTTTTTCACTATTTTTCAATTATGCAAAAGGCCTTCACACAGATTAGGAGATAAAGCGTTTTAAATATTTTTTTTTTTAAATTAGTGATCCTCCTCTTCGGCTAATAAAAATGGCAAAATCCAAGAGTTTTGTAAAGCTGCTTGGAAAAGTGTCACACAAATTCTTCGGTAGTCAAAAGCGGTTCTCTCCATTGGTCACTGAACCAATCCTCACACAGTTAATGTTAAAGCCAAAGAGAGAAAACTAAATTGGCTTCAGTTTGTCTTTATTTTCCTTCATTTACATATTTGTATTGTTGTAAAGTTTTAAACATTAATCTAACAGAAATAGCTTTTTAAGTGACTACATTTTTATTTCACTTTTAAATGGGCAAAAACAAACGAACTCCCATAAATATTCCATTCATTTCATACCACACTAACATACTTACAACACTTTGTCTTAACATTCATTGGCTTCATTTGGCATTAAAATTAAATTAAATTTCGTTGCAATTACCTTTTCCTTACAAACGCCCTCATCCCGCCACCAAACTACTACATTAACACACTGGCATAATGAGTAATTACAACATTTATTTGCATGCAAAGTCTTTTAACATTTCACTTTCATTTTGAGTTGTTGCCTTTTGAAGCTCGCTTTTGTTCTTCTGTCAGCCAGAGTGTTGAACCGACTGACATGCTGTTTACTACGGCAATTTACAACTTTTTTCCTTCAAATTCACTCAGCCACTTTTAGTTAATTTTTCAATTTGTCAGTTTTGTTGGGTATGAAGGAGTTGTTGGATCGTTGCACGTTAGCCATGGGTAAATGAAATTAATTATTTTTTACTTAAACTAAAAATATAAATTAATTAATTTTATTTGAATTAGACACACGGGTCTCATCAGTGATGATAAAAAAATTGCACTTAATCGATAAAAACTTAGCATTATTGTTAAATAAATCCCTAAGTTCCTTTATCTTGATTTTGATCCAAATAGTTGTTGTATTACCTGGCAAATCAGTTCTTAAAAATACTTGAGTTGTACTGAAGATTTTTGGATAACTTACAGTCTGTTTACTTTGAAAAGTAGTTGCTGCTAAACTAATGCAATCGTACCAAAAATATCAACCTTGATTTACATCCTTTTTTTCTGAATCAGCAGAAATACACTTCCGCGCTTTCTCCTTTCCTTGTTTTTCTTTTTTTTCCTTTTTGGTGTGGGCTTTCAAAAAAACTTATTTTGATTTTGTATTGTTTTTTTTTTTTTTTTGTTTCATTTGTCTGCCAGTCTGTCTGCTTTCACAAGTTGCTTACATTTGCATATCCGTGTACGATTACCTATGGCTTCTGTATGTCTGTTGGTAACACTTTTTTCAACCAAATATTCAAATTGTTGAAGAAAAGCATTGCAAAAACAACACAAACGAAAATCCAACAAATGCATGAATTTGAATAAAACAGCGCGGCAAATTCATCACATTCGTACAACTTTACGCACTTGGCTGATGTAAATGGCACTCGACACTGAACCAAAATTGGTGCACTCGACGTGATACACCGTGAAAATGAGTGTGGATTTGTTTACGATTTTTTTGTTAATCTTATAAACTGTCAAACACTAGTAAAATGTCAAGGAAGTCATTGGTTAAGTCCCGAAGTAGTGGAATTTGTTATGGAAAATTATAAAATAAGAGACTGATAAAGTCCCCAGACAGCTCCTCAAATTATCTTACGGATTTGAAATATGTTTAGCAAAGTCTTAAGGCCAGCATTTAAAGACAACAAAATTATTTATTTTTCTTTTGACGAGTTTAGCGTGCAGTAGAAAATTGGTAGATACTGATTGGAGAGGCACAAGGGTCAAAAGAGAATGTATTTATGTATTTTCTTTCAGCAGATTTAGCAGCACAAATCTCTTGGCCTTGGGTTAGACTCAAAAGCTACTAAATATTCTGACATAGATTGACATCAGAAATGATGACCATAGGTTATACTTCGAACTCCGCATCCACGGAAATATTCTCATGGACGCCTTTAACTTGCAGCAGCCGAAAGGAGATGCCTTTATGGTATCGGAAATGAAGTAAATTTTATTGAGCTACAAGTTTCCAGATCTATAGCTGAGAAAGAAGGGAGCCTCCATCAGATCTGAGCGCGGTTTCTAGCATACGTGAGCTTAGAGAACGCAAGAGCAGATGAAGCGTTTTTAATCAAATGACAGCTCAATGCAACGAGTGCAGTTACTCGTTTACTAATGTCATATAGCACCTGTATTGATATGTTACATATTTGCACGACTGTTATAGTTATAATCTAATCTTATTCAAACACAAATTTTCATGTAATTTTGTTAGTTTCGTGACAGTTTTTGACCGAATTGCAATTAAGGTCGCTTCAGAGTACAGACCCGTTGATAGTGGAAAACTAACGAGTTGGTTACGATTCTTCTGTGACGCGCTATTCTTTCAACGATTCGTTCCCGATTGCTGAGAACTACTTGAAATTACTAGGTTATTTAATTCTCATACCACCTTTGTTTGCACCGTGTGCTGAAGCCGTACAACAACACCTTCTAGTCCCAACACCCTAATCACTCGTCGTTTACATACAGCAATACCGACGTTGTCGTCGTTGATATGCATTTATCAACGCTTCGCTGACATCTCTTAGGGAATTTCGCATTCGCCCTAAATTATTGCCTTCATTAAGATTGCTTTGTTGATTTGATCGCAAGCAAATGCACATTCACACATATATTTCATACGTATGTATCTCTGCCCCACACATCCACTAAATCTCAACCAGATATATGTACATTTGCCTCCACAATTCAATCTGAAGATAGCATACAGACAGGGGCAAACGCTCATGCCCAGAAGTCACTCATCTAAACACTGAATACATACATATATGTAAATTTGGGATGTTACTACTAATCATATAACCCGTAGAGGAATCTATTGTTCTGAACTAGTGTGCATCTAATACATTCGGTACTGCTACTGTTTTGCTTTCAAATTTATGTCAGATATTTATATTAGGCAATTAAGATGTATCGGTCCAAATCAGACCAAAATTCTACATATCGATTTCAGCACCATTTCATCTCGTAGTATGATTGATATGAGCAGTACCAGGTACCAAAATTTTATAACATTTTACCAGCTTTGTAAAAATTCAGATCCCGATTTTTTGCTTAAGGCATTATCCTCACCCGAAAATCGAGTGCATGCGGTGTTTTGCTTTTGTTCCTCTTCTTATTTCATGCTTTTTGCCTTAGATCTAGTTCTTATCTTAAATGTATCTCACTATTTATAAAGTTCGCTGCAGGGTATAGAAAAATTTTAATTCACACATACATACATACATATGTATCTACTTTTTCAACGTACGCCACGCATTCGCTGCTTTTTGTCTGTCAGATTGACTGACAGTTGTTGTATTTACATGTTTCTATGCACTCTTATTTTATTGTTGTCAAAGTGCGTTGGTGCTTCTGATGCGGGTACTGGTATTACAGTTCACTTGTGTGGGCTTAGAAATTTACTTCTTCTTCTTCTTGCAATTCATTGCAACTCGCTGCTTCAATCTCGTTCTAGATTGCGGGAATTGTAGATCCCTTGGAACAGACAACCTTTCGCTCTGCTCAATTATAAATAGATTGGAGTAGTAGTTTAGGCAAAGTAATTTTAGAATAACTTCAGATTATAACTTGTGGGGCATGAAGTAATTTTTCTGTGTATAATTGTTGAACTACTACGAGTTGATGTTTTTATAATTGCAATAAAATATCATACAACGGAGGGTTTAAACAATAAACGTTTAAAGCAATTAATACAAAAGTTTTGAGAGTAAAATCATTATAACTATAAGTATTTAAATCTTATTAAATTGTAATTATGCCGTCCACTCTACAGAACTTACAGATGTACATAGGTACATAATTGAGTTATGTATAGAAATGAGATAACTCTTGATGCAAATTTTATTTAAACTACAAACTTCACTATATAATTGACTTATTAACTAACAGTTGTGTTCAATATAATAGTAATGAAATTAAATGTTAAAAATTATCAAAAATTTTTGAGTGGACCAAACAGTTTTAGTTATATGTATGTACGCACTTGTTAGAATTTGTTTAAAAATTTGCCTTAATTTTCATAATTTTTTCGTGTTTTTTTTCATACAATGCAGATTTTGATTGCAATTTTTTTAAGTTTAATTAACCTTATTAAATTTGAAGTGAACTTTGAAATTTATTTTTATATGGGTTCTGTTTCAGAATTCAAACAAACACCAAGACATATTTAAAAAATAAATTCATATAATTATATTAATGCGATTAAAACTATAAATCATGCATCATGGTTATCGATTAAAAATTTGTTACAAAATGCTTTGAAAAATTGTTTAATGAAATTTGTTTTTATATTTTCGCGAATTGTTCGTAGTTTTATAAAAAAAAAAAATTGTATTATTTCTTCATTTTTGTCCGCACTGTATGCATGCATATTTAAACGATCCAATGCCATTGTATATTAATTAAAAAAAAACTCTTTATCCAATACCTTTTTTGGTCAAAAATACTGCAGATAAACAAAAAGTAAATATAATTTTATTGAAATTAATTTTAATTTATAAGTAGAACCAAATTATAAAATTATCATAATATCATATTAAATTGTTAGAGATGCTTTAAAATGCAATTAAAAGCTTATTACTCGCTTCTGTTTCTTATTGTTTGGGTGGCAAATACAGGGTAACTCGATGTTGTGTTAATGGATTAGAAAATATTTCAAAACAGAATTTTCTTTCTAAAGTTAATCTTTACAAATCTAGCTGGTTCATTCGCAATTAATGTTAGATGAGCTGAAAATTTTTGCGGAGACCTCTTCTCTCACTTGATTAACCATGCATTGATCCGTCAACTGTTTAAATGTTAACCATGATTTTCTGAATACTCTGTAGTTAGAAAGGTTGTGGAGCTTTGATGACGATCACACCATAAGTTACATTTTCCTTCTTCTATTTGGACTTCGGTTAAAAAAAAAATTTCGCTGAGGCCCCTGTTTGTAGCTTTTCGAATTTCAATATTATATTTTCATAAATCTCTTACTAATAAAGAGGTAAATCTGCTTCACTTCATTGAAACATAAATAACTTTATATAAATATAGAATCTTATCTTATTTATACATACATATGTAAATTCGTTGTTGTTGTACACCATTTTTGGCTTACGTCAGATTCCGACCTCGGTGAACCTAAAATCCCTGCTACGAAGATGTATTAAATAAAAAGACAAGTTCGATCCATTAAATTAATTTTAATATTTAGATTCGTTTAGCTCATATTTTATTTTATTAGATTAATTTAGTTGATTTGATTAAAAAATCCTGAGGCTGTAATCACTTTTATTAGACCATAGAGTTTAAACGTGATATACTAATTTTTAATTAGACTTGATTAAGCTCGTAAGTACAACAACAAAAATTACATTTGTTGGACTCTAGTTCTAGACTAAGCTGGAACATATTAAACTCAAACTCAAAACTCTTGCAGACTACATTTTTTAGATTAAATCATTTAAATTTTATTGCACTGAATAGTTCAAATCAAAATGATTTAACCAACATTATCGCTAATCGTTTGTCCAGTGCTACATTATTTCTCGCCGACTTAAATTTTCACATACAACATTTTGAAATATCCTTTAGCTGCGCAAAAACTAGTAGTTAATCAGTAGTCGTTGCCAATCTTATCACTGCATTATTTATGAACAACTTAGATTAAAACTAATAAATAATGCAACTATGCAACATAATCGCTCTGTTAATTTGTTAGTTTATCCGTCGTCTTAAATAAATATACTCAAGCAGGCTTATGAGCAGATTTGGTTAAAGAGACAATTTGCTTAACTAGTGTTTCTTATTTATATAATGAATTTTAATAGCAAACATGGTTCTGCATTTGTTATATTCGTTTCACTAAGACTTTAAAAGCGTCAGATAGCCTAGATCCATATGTTTGATTCAAATTTTCATAATTTATTTTTAAGTGAAATATTAAAATTAATTAAAGAACAAAATGAAGGAAGCCAACAAATATTATAGAAGCGCCATATTAGCAATGAAATTTACCTAGTAAACATCAATAGCACTTGGCCATGTTATTAACTCATGCACATATAAACAAACATACATACATACATATATGCAGAATAGTATGCATAATAATTGACACAGGCTTGAGGCATATTTGTATGCATATTGCATATTCCATGTGGCAACAATGTCAGCGAGCTCGACCAACATGAACCATAAATTGAAATATACCCACATCCACCCCTACTTATCCACATACATACACTATTAAATAATAATGCCAATAACAATAATAATAATTATTATTAAAATGCAAATCACTATGAACGTGTAACACATTTCGTCAAACATTCTTCTCTGCAAAACATTATTGTCTCCCTCTTCTTAAATATTTGCGTTAATCTGCTTGGCATATGTTTATTTCCATCTTCCTCTTATCCGTACAGAACAAAAGCGATTTAATAGTCTCCCTCAAAAAGAGCTCATATTCTATTCATGTTTCTACTCACACACACACACACACACACACACACATTTGCACTGGAATGCATACAACTAAGTTGACTTAATGCAATAATTGCTGCAATTGTGCCTGCAGCTCAATTTGACCTTTCTTCTACACTATTGTCCTTAATATGTTTGGTCCTTGTGCTACAGGCTATTCTTACTTTATTTGTTTTCAGGCAAATGGGGTTTAGGCTATATACTTAAGTACTCAATATTTGAAAGCATTTGTATTATATTGCACAAAATTGTGTACTCCTATTAAATATTCATAGAAGTGCATGTACGAATATATTGGGTTTTGCTACAACAGGCACATTGTTGTTGGAATACTTCAAGTAAACTAACAAAGCGCACAGAAGATTTTGTAATTTAATACTGCAACTTGCATGAACATGTTATCAATTACTCACCACACAATTGTCACTAGATGCATTAAGTACATATGTACATAAGTACGGAAAGTGGGAGGATGTACTGAGTTAACCTGAAACGCCTTTCATGCAACCTTGTTGCACTGGTACACTGAAAATCAAAGATTTTGTTTCATCTGAAATTTAAAATCAAAATGAGCAAAGGTCTATCTACACCTTTTCCAAGTGTACTTCAGAATGCGTAAAATGATTTTCAGAAACCGTAAAATGTACTTCAGAATAATCAATTGTACTTCAGAAATGGTAAAATGAATTTCAGAATAGTCAATTGTATTTCAGAACCTGTAAAATGAATTTCAGAATAGTCGATTGTACTTCAGAAATGGTAAAATGTACTTCAGAATTGTCAATTGTACTTCAGAAGCCGTAAATTGTACTTCAGAATTGGTAAAATGTACTTCAGAGATCGAAAATTGTACTATGGTTGATCAACCAATATGGGACCTCTCACCCCTCAATACCTACATATCTTACCTTCCTTAAGATTCTAGAATGTTTCACTGCTCATTAAGCCAGTCGGGAAGTACCGGGGCGAACCGGGTTCATATCCAGCTAAGAACGGTCCCTGAAGTACAATTGCCTATTTTAAAGAACATTTTACAGCTTCTGAAGTACAATTTAATATTTCTGAAGTACAATTTACAGCTTCTGAAATACAATTCACAATTTCTGAAGTACAATTGACTATTCTGAAATTAATTTTACAATTTCTGAAGTACAATTGACTATTCTGAAATACATTTTACAATTTCTGAAGTCCAATTGACTATTCTGAAATTCATTTTACCATTTCTGAAGTACAATTGACTATTCTGATGTACATTTTACTGTTTCTGAAGTACTCTTGGAAAAGGTGTAGTGTAGGTATCGGTACGATGAATAGGGACGTTCCTATCAGCTGGGTAATGTTGCACCGGATAGGCTTCCTCATGTATATGTAGCCAACAACGTTTGCCTTAATTTTATCCAAATGCTGTCTTTCGAGCTATTCCGATGCCATAACTAGCGAATGTGAGGCCAACGTCACTTCCAAGATTTTAGGATGGTCATTTGTTGAAGAAGCTGAAAATTTTGTGGAAATAACTATTAACTCTTGTAGGGCATTGATAAATGAAGGGCTCCTTGCCCGAAGCTAGAATTGTACAATCTTCAGCGATATATATATGTATTATAAAGAGTCCCTGGCGTGGATGGGGAAACTGCCTTCCCTGATTCGTCGGCTTTCCAAGTTTTCCATATCTCAGTTAAGGCTAAGGTGGTTAACCAAATTTATCATATGTATTTCAAATTTCTCGGCGTGTATTTTGATGTTTTCATGTCTGCGTCTTGTCCCAAAATTGATTAAACCATAGTCAACTCAATTTTGTGTGATCTAATGCTAGTATCGCTGGACGTCAATTAGGCATATATGTACATCCGGTATAACGCGACTGTGTATTTGTGTTCACTGCTGTTTCCCCCTGCAATGCCATCTAAATATGTACATAGGTACAAATTCGTGGCAAATTTTCTATCTTTTGCGCCATTTGGTGCACGTACCGCCTACATTTATGTAACAAGCAGCCACACCCGCCTTACTTTCCCTTACATCCAAGCTAATAGCAATGTGCATTTGAATTAGTATTACGCGTACGAATCGTCCTTTTTTTTGAAATTGCTGTCAATGTCAGCGCAGATGTTACATATGATTTGATTTTCGAATGGAAATTGCCACGAATTTGACACCCTTTTTTTTGGTCTAGGTTGTTGGTTATTTCATTATGGCTGCAAAATATGCAAAATTTTGTGGTTTCTATTTTATTTTATATTTATACCTTCCTTGCAGCGGTATTGGGAGCGATTATAGATTTTTGAACTAGTTGGATTATTAGGTGTTAAGGTAGTAGCAAAAGTAAGCGATTAATCAAAAAGGCGATTAATCAATTAAATTTCTTTTTGATTAATCGAGTAAACACCCTTTTTATATATATATATATATGGCGCGATATACAGCAGTTATATCATAAACCTCCTAGGAGATTTTTGCGCCGAGCTTCTTTTCCAATTTGTGGTGTGCCGCTTTGAAATTTTTCCTACAAATTGGCGGGACCTACGGTTTTTCGCCGACTCCGAACGGCATCTACAAAGCAGATGAGTTTTTGCTGAGAAGCCTTTCATGGCAGAAATACACTCGGAGAGTTTGCCAAACCACTGCCGAGGGGCGACCCCGTTTTTGAAAATACTTTTTCAAACCACTTTTTGATGTAACCTGTACCAGAGCTCGAACCCGGACCTTTGGTGTGGTAGGCCGACAACACTACCTCCACACCACGGTGGCCGCCCTTTTTGCTTAATCAAAAATCATAATTAATCGATCATTGAGTAATCGAAATTATGAATAATCAAAATTTTTATTAGTTAACTACTCAATTAATCGCACAGTCCTACTTAAAGCTATACCTTTAACAGTAATCACACCGCAACTGAGTAGAAACGACTCTTTTGGTAGTTGTTTCTTCTTCAATGAAATACTGCTGTTTGACTCTGACAACAGAAAACGATCCAAATACCGATTTCTCATTCACCAAATAGATACTATCGATTCCTGGGTCTCATCCTGGCGCTTTTGGCTTGTTGAATTACAGGTCTATGAGATCACTAAGAATTTATCGTGGTGGGCATTGACTAAGGTGCGTTCACCTTCGTCTTCAACCCTATGCAAGAATTTCGAGTCATAATTTCCGCGCTCTATATAAGTATTTATTGAGCTGATTATCTGGTTAATGTATGTAGTACTTAGCCTTACCAAAGCTGCTAGTGATCCATATTTAAATTTCTGTTATCAGTTTTTCAGTCCATATGATGCAGTGTTTAGTTTCCTAGCGCTACCGACAAAATCTAAATTTATCGATTTTTATAAGCTCTGAAGTGTGTTTCTGCTTCCCATATCCGTCTTCTTTTGTAGGGAAAATAGCTTTTTACCTAGGCATTCCTGAGTACGGTACGATAAACTTTCGATACCAGCCCGACTGCCATAGAAAGAATTTCGTTGACTCTGAAACCGGGATAATTATCCTTTTTATCTAATTATTGACTTGAAATTAGGAAATACCCAAATAAGGCAGTAGACGAACAAAACTGCCTAGAACAAAAAGTCAATTAGACTATTAATGAAAAGGATTCTGTTTTTGGAGAAGCGTATTATTTGCTCTGCCATGCTCAATGCCAAATATGTATGTACTAGATGGACCCGTGCGCGCCTTGCGCACAGAACTTCACCACTACCCTCAGCGACATCTGCAGCCCAGTAGATAAAGATTCACAATGGAGTTGAAGTACAAATTGATTATTTTGTGCATTCACAATGGTTTATTTAAACAAATTAATTTTTATAAAATACGCTTAAACAAAAGCACTGCTGTAATTAATATATGGTTTCGCATGTAGAGGTAACCCACACCTTTAAAACGATACCTTACTTATTAATACTGGTTCGAAATGAGAGCAGAAAATTAGGAGGAAACACAAAAAGACCTTACAGAAATAATATATATGATGTATATCGTTACAATTTTCAATAATAACATGTTTTACATGACCCTTATTTTTTAAGGGCCGCTTACGTTAAAATACGCAGTCACACATTCGCTGAATCTCTAGTACAATTCGACATTTAAAATTAGCAAAATTCATTAAGTGCTAAACCACTGCATTCAAGTGTGTTTCGTTATTTAAATTAATCTCATTTAATCCTACTAAAAATTCCACAAAACACTAATTTAATTAGCACATTGCCATTGCACGAAATTGAGTTCAAACTATGCAGCATGAAAAGCTATTTTAGGTTATGATTAGTTATTGACGAAATTAAACGAAATTTTATTAGTTTTTCGTATGATTACAACTGGTAATTTGTTGAATTGTAGTATGAGCTAGAAATTGGATTATGTAAATTCGCTCATTTTAGTATTTACACAGTTATTTAGTTTGATCATTTTGCTAAGCAACTGACAGTTGTGAACTCAAAATTCATTTATCACCACAGAAAAAAGCCAAATTTAGCAACGCTTAAATGGAATAATAAAAACAAAAATTAAAAATTGCTGCTATTGCTTACTGAAGCTTAGTCAACGGTATTGTGTTGGTCAGGAAGCCTTCAAATTGATTACTTTGTATGTCAATAAGCAGAACCAACTGACTTCCGGATTAACAAGTTGTGACATTTCCATGACTACTTTATTTACGTTTCATACATATGTAGCTTGTAGGCAGCCTGCAGGAAAACTGATAAGTAGGGTGCTTTTAAAAATTTTGTGTTAAGACGTTTTTCAAAAATATTTTGAAGTAGAGACCTCTGCCTTCTCTTCTTTTACTACTCTGCTATGGTTAGGATGCAGGTTCGACTTATGCATCTATGGCCTTACTCTGTACTTCTTTTGGAAAGGTTTGATACTCTGTAGTTCGTTCGAATTAACTTTGGAAAATATTCGATAATAGTTAGTAGTCATCACTTTTTCATAAATTTAAAACGCAAACTAAATAGAAATGTAATATAATATTATAATTTTTTTCTTCTAATTTTGAAGATTTTTTAACTTATTCCTTAGTTAATTTCTGTAGATTGCTTCAGTCTTTCTGCAGTACAAATTATTTTTGGATACAAAAAATACTAATTATTTTAATATCTTAATAATCAATTCAATTTTTATCAATTGCAGTTTGCTAAATTGTAGTCGAATAAAATTTTCTAATCTTCGACCATTTCGTCATACGAGCATATTTTCGAAACAGGGAGTATCAAATTTTCCGCAATCGAATGGTGGATAAAGCAATAAAGGAATTCGCTTAAGAAGCAAAAACTATTGCAGTCAAGGCTTCGGTTAAAGCTCATGTTTGCGGAGGTTTCAGCCTAGGTTGTTGTGACGTTTATGGGCCCGGTTTCCTCACGGCTTAAGTTATTTCTTCGGTTCTCGTTTCAAATTCGAGAACGGCTATATTTTATAAATACAATCGAATAAGGGCCAGTTACAGTTTCGCGTTGCCTCACCGCTTAAGTAAGCCCTTCCGTTTCTTTTTCTGTTTCCTTAAGCTTTAGGTTATGTGTTTTATTCTGGCTAGTTGTTTCGGTTCAACTTACAGTTTAATTTTTGATTAATGTTTCAGTCATTTGCACGTTTGTTTTTGATGTTTTCTAAGGTTTCCGTTACGGTTTCGAACTTGGATTTGTTTCTTATAGAGCTTCGGAAATATACATATTTGTATACCTTTATATGAAATATTTCGAAGTGGATCAAAAGTTTTTCCTACCCATACATAATATTTTGATTGCCCCTCTCAGTCGTACATATGTACATAGCTTACCTCAAAGTATAACTCAACTCGATTGCACTTCTTAGTAGTCGTCAGTATGCAGTTAGTTTTCCAATTGTTGCACATTTGAACTAGGGATGGCCAAAGTTGAAAAAAAACCGGTTTGTGATTAATCGCGGTTTTTTATTCCGGTTTTAAACCGCATTTAAAACCGGACACGAAAAAACCGGTTTATCGAAAAACCGGCACAATTTTAAACTTCGAAAAGAAAATTTATAGAAATACAACAATGTAGATACTTACTATAGGGTTCTTCTCTCTAAATTTTTAAAAGAACTCAAGAAGTCCTAATTCAACAAATATTTATTTTTCAGTTCAAGTTAATACAGTTAAATCAAATTTTTAAAAGAGAAAAATTCTGAAAAAGACAATGCTTTTTTGTACTAATACATATAAATGTGGGTGCTTGAATTCAAAAAAGTCACAGTAAACATGATTTCAAAAACTTGTCTGGAATTGGTGGCTGCCTATCAACAGTTCTGACTTCTTCATTCGAATTAGAACCATCACAACACAACACATCATCGGTGCTCTTGTTGGTGTTACAAGGTAAATAATTTCTATCCCAACCGGCATGATTGCGCTGGAGGTGTCCTTTTAAGTTGGACGTGCCACCTCCCAGTTTTACTACCGCCCCACACAGCTTGCATAAAACTTCTTTATTCCCTTTTTCATCAAAATATTGCCAAAGTGGGCTTTTTTTAGATGCGGGGCCATCACTTATCGTGAAAAATAATTTAATATTTACAATTCAATGGAATAGGCGTCGATAGTTCGGTTTTCGGTTTTTTTTAAAAAAGGTCGATTAAAGACAGTTGCGATAAAAAGATCGAAAAAACCGAAACCGCGAATAGAAAAAACCGGTTTTTTTAAACACCGATCTTTTTTGGCCATCCCTAATTTGAACTGATGAGCAGACTTTTTTTAGAACAAAAAAAAAAAAAAACAATAGACAACCTTTGTTACACTTATGTAGACTCAATCACCTTTCCAATGAACACATCCCTTCTCAATTGTCAGCAGCCACTTCTAGCAAGTAATTGATAACCTGCCACACGACCAGAGACAATGCAATTCGCATGGCTACTAAAAAGCGAGCAACAAAAAAAGCATAAAGACATATGAAAAACCAAATAAAAAAGTGCAGAAGTGCAAATTTACACATTTCCGAAACCTGGTTAAAAAAAAGTGACGGCAAGATACGTTCTAAATACGTCAAGTAGGTTTATTGTTTGGATGCGCTTTCATGCTGCCTCCATGCTAGATATTTGAACCAATGAACAACAACATTCATGGCACGCAAATTACCTCAGGCACATGTGGAAGAGTAGGAGTAAGCATTTGTTATTTGTTTGTTCAGTTTTGTGAGTCGGCTGGGTGGTCACTTGGCATTCAACATTCACTTTACCCACACCAACGGTCGTCTAACAACTGGCACCTGATATGGCACGGCAACAATGTAGTTAATGTTTGTGTTGATGAACTGCAAATATTGCACTTGTCCATGTTGTATTAAGTCCGCTTTGCTGCCGAAACGTGCAGCAAACACTTGAGTGTTCAACGAAAGATGATTTTTTTTTTTGTTTCATTAGCTTTTCACATTTGTAAATGTCCGGTATCTGTGTATTAGCTAAGTGGCTCATATGTTTGACTCGTTTAACAACACATTTACAAGCGATTTGAACTGTACAATTGGCTGTGACGCGAAATTAGTTAGAAATGAAATGCTTTAATGCAACTTAAAGACTTTAATTTTATTGTTTTCTTTGAAGAAAGTCAGCTACTCAAGACATGCTCTTAAGATATTTCATTTTAGACTTTAAACCCGACCACGATTGGCTGCGTCTTAGAACATATTTAGTTATGTATATTTGACTTAAGATTATAATCTTTATACCTACGAAACTAGTGGAGACGAGATAAATAAGATGTTTGCTTGCCTACTACTATTTCTAAGCGAGAGAAAATTACAAAACTTTCCTTAGGCCTTCATTTAGTTCTCACTACTAAGCTTAAAAAATCGCTATACGCATTTCACAAAGAAATATTTAGTATTTTAAAAAACAGAATGTTTTTATTTATATTTGTATTGCTTGTAAATAAATAATAATAACATTTGATGTATATACGAATATACTCAGCCTCTCAGCAAAAATTGTAAATATTAAATTTTAAATTACAAATTTAGATAATTTATATATTTAAACAAGCCAAAACAATATGCCAATAAATAATTTTACATTTCTATATCTTTTCAGGTAAGTGAACAAATATGAGCCCATGGCTATTTTCAAAATTCAAATTCAATTAACCGTAAACAAAGCGTTTATGTGAGCGTGTAAGTGTATTTTCAAAAAAAAAATCGAGCATATGTTTTTAACTAATTCAACTTTAGGCATAATCATCGCAGACACCAAAACAATTTAAAATAATTTAGTATGCACATATTTTGCACGACAACGTGTAATAATTTATACACAATTTATTAAATACAATAAATCATTGTTTTACAATGCATAGCATATCCAGACAGAACGACAAACAAGCACATAAACAAACATAAAACAACATTAATGAGTAGGAAAGTCTAGGGTCGGGTGGAGCCAAACATTTTATAACCAGCTGCATTGTAAAGTCTTTCCGAACGACTTTTGAGACATATTTTGTGTAAATGTGTGTTTTTATTTTTTTCAATTAATAGTACACACATTGAGTTTATAATCAATGGAAATTTCTTAATATGTTCACATACATACATATATGTCGAATAAATAAATTTCAATATCCAAAATCTTAAGTGTACTAGTGCAGCTGGGTATACAATTATATTTAGATAGACACATATTTGCATATAGTTAAATACATATAAAGCGTGACAAAGTCGAAGCCATAAATATGCTAGTGGCTGTGTTGAACGCACAATAAAAATTGTTGTAATTAGAATACATTAGTTTTTAAACGCCGTAAAGCATGCAACAAAATTGTTAAATAAACATAAACTATTCGCCGCGACAAGTTTTTACTCATGTATAGGTTTGTTAATTTAGCTTTCAATTTAACAAGCAAACTAGACAGTTTAGCGTAATGACTTGTAAATACATGCAAAATCCTAACGCATTTACCCTACAAAAAATTATACTATAACATAAACCCATGTAAAGAGCGACCCCCAAGTGTTAACAATGAGCTTTACTTAGTAGGTAACAAAATTCACCTTTATATTAAAAAAGTTAGCTAAATTTTAAAAATGAAAAATATAAATATAAAAATATTAATATAAATATAAACAAATAAAATAAATTAAAATAAAATAAAATAAAATAAATAAAATAAAATAAAATAAAATGAAACAAAATAAAATAAAATAAAATAAAATAAAATAAAATAAAGTAAAACAAAGTAAAATAAAACAAAATAAAATAAAGTAAAATAAAGTAAAATAAAACAAAATAAAATAAAATAAAATAAAATAAAATAAAATAAAATAAAATAAAATAAAATAAAATAAAATAAAATAAAATAAAATACAATAAAATAAAATAAAATAAAATAAACTGAAATAAAATAAAATAAAATAAAATAAAATAAAATAAAATAAAATAAAATAAAATAAAATAAAATAAAATAAAATGAAATGAAATGAAATAAAATATAAAATAAAATAAAAAATAATTAAATAAAATAAACTAAAAATAAATTAATATAAAATACAATAAAATAAAATGAATTAAATAAGGCAAATTTAGCTGCCAGCACTCTTGTATTAAATTCGCTAGAAAGGTGTCGGAAAGACAAAATTTTTTGTGACATATGTATGTTTTTACCAAACCAATGCATTGGTCAGGTGGTGGGGCATTAGGATTTAAACTAACAAGCAAACATTGTGGAAAATAGCTTTGATTTTAAAAGGCATTCAACAAATCGATAGAGGTGAACTATAAATTTACTAAACGAAACAATCGAAACATTCGCCTTCAACTTAATTATTTTAATAATAGTTTAGATTTGCCGGCTTAAGGTCGTTAAAATGAGTGAAAAACACCACTTTAAGTTTTTTCACCGATTTATTTCGGTTATTTTTAGTTTAAGTGAAGGAACTTAAATAACACAAACCGCGAAATTTGCTTGTGGTTTGACATTGGGCTACATATTTATCCATTTTGCTAAAATGTTTGAAATAGAATACAGCAACAAATTAGGTTCATTGCCACACCATTACCAACAAACTCAAAATCGTTTTAACTTTCGCAAACACTTAATCTACATATCTGGGCTGCAGAACCACAAATCGGCAGCATACATGAGACATTACGAATCGTAAGTCCTGACTTCACACACACATACAGATTGTTCTAAGCGCACATGCACCTGCGTACGTGTGTATTTACTAT
Organism: Sphenella marginata; assembly: GCA_951509765.1. Lineage (NCBI taxonomy): Eukaryota > Metazoa > Arthropoda > Insecta > Diptera > Tephritidae > Sphenella > Sphenella marginata. Next base: position 91,110,623 of record OX608079.1, on the reverse strand, counting down.
ATGTGTAAATATGTATGTATGTGCGTGTAAACATCAGAATAGGTGCATCGGCAAAGTCAGCCTGCTATTGTCAAGAGAAAACAAGGTCACCGCTGAGTTGATAGCAGCAAAAGTCACTTAAACGTCGTCTCAGATGAAGAAAGTTAATGTCGCTTACACACATCTAAACATGCATTTGTGTTAGTGCGAGTGTGCATGCTGCCACTAAGGTGAACGGCATTTCGGTATGGCAAATGAAGCGCATAGAGCAAACCACAACAACCACAAAAGGCAACGTACGTCGGTAAATTGATGGTTAAAAGGCGCATAAATATCACCGATACACTAACAGTACTAAAGTACATATGCTGCTTACTTGTTCAGAGTCAACTTTTAAGGTTAACAAGCAAGTTTTTTTGTTTGTGTTTACATTAGTGGAATTTTGTCTGTGTGAGTAAAATTTAGTACAGGTTTCTGTGGTTACTTTGTTTTGCTTTTCATTTTGAAATATTGAATATCAACTTTTTCGAACTGGGAAAACATGAATGCGGTCTGAATAAAATTGAAATGTGGTTCTTAGTTTAGGAGTTACAGCGCTCAAAACTGCTTAGACAATATATGCAGTCAATTATTGTTATCGGTATCTAGCCGTATGGCCGTTGAACATACAGCTTTGACGAGTCCACATGATAGTGAATGTGATCTTAGAATTTCTAATTTTAAAAGAAATTGAAAGTAAGTTTTTATCTCTGAATTTTTTCATTCAATACCCGAAGATGGCTGTGGCTCCAGAGTACTTGCCTAGCTTAGTCATTAATTTCTATAATCTTCTATCTCTATATCGTGTCAGCCGCTCATCTAATCGTTTGAATGAACATCCCATTTTTATACCCAGCTGTATAAAGGGTATTTTAGTTTTTGAAATGAAATGCCCGTCCGCATACGGACACGTTACTTATGTAAGTAAAAATAAGATAAGAAATAGATAAATATCTGAATAAAATTTGGCACAGAGATTACTTTCCAGCCAAGTTAGGTTGGTATTTAAAATGGGCGAAATCAAATCAAAACCACGCACATAAAATGACATAGTTGAATAATAACAAGTAAGGAAAGGGCTGTCTTCGGCTGTGCCGAAGGCTTTATACCTTTCATGAATGCCAAACCACACTTATCGGAACAATCGATTGTATGGGAGCTACCCGTTATGTTGGCCCGATCTGGCTGATTTTGCCTACATATGTTACATATATAATATGTAGCAAACGTGCAAAGTTTAACGTTCCTAGCTCTTTAACTGCAAAATTGATAGCCCAAAACCCATTTATCGAAACTATCGATTATATGGGAGCTATATGTTATGTTGGTCCGATCTAGGTGATTTTCACTACACACATTACTTATATAGCATGTACTAAACCTGCGAAATTTCGCTCTAATAGCTTTTTAATTGCAAGAGTTAGAGGCCAAAACCCGTTTATCGGAACAATCGATTGTATGGGAGCTATGCGTTGTATCGGTCCGATCTTGCTGGTTCCGACAAATGATTAATCCTATGCAAAATGGCGCTTGCTTGCAAAATTTCATCGAGATATCTCTAAAACTGAGGGACTAGTTTGCGTTCAAACAGACGGACGGACAGACGGACGGACGGACTGACGGACGGACAGACGGACATGGCTAAATCAACTCAGCTCGTCGCCCTGATCATTTCGGTATACTTAATGGTGGGTCTATCTCTTCTTCTTCTCATACTTACAAACATCGGACCAAAGTTATAATACCATTTCATGCTCATGAAAGGTATAAAAATAGCTACAATAATGAGGTTTAGTTTGCACAACTCACATTTGAGTCATCAAATTTCCAAATATCGACTGTTTATGATAAAATCATTAAAATTGGGTGGAGGTATATTATTGTTGTGATACCTTTAAATATATACCCACAGAAAGTTACCGAAATCGCTTTTCAACTACGCCTCCTTTTTCATAAAAGTTATCTGAGGCAATACAACAATTTTATTTTTCTTTTCCGATTTTTGCAAAATTTTTGGAAAGTGGGACTGGCTTTCGGTATTAAAATAAATCTTAAATTTTTTTATTGTTTATTACAAATTTAATTAATAACATTATAAAAATTCAAATACGAGTACCAATAAAAATATATTAAAGTCTTGTATTATTTGAAAAAAGAAGTTCACCGTATTAAAATTAGATTTTTAGTTAAATACATATATGTATATTTATACAGATTTTTTACCTAGATTAGAAAATAAATCACTGGTATGCCAATTGAAATTCCTTAATTTCTCACGACTGAACGATGTTATATAATTATTATTTTTTTTTTTAAACTTGCACAAAATCGATTTATTAAAAAAGTTTCTGTGTAATAAGAAATAAAAAGTTTTCTGTATTTGAAAGTTATTCCACCCAATGCCAAAAGGTCCTAAATATGATAAGTGGCACGCAGGCGCGTAGCCAGAAAAAAATTTCGGGGGGGGTTTTGGCCAAAGTGTCAGTAAATAAGAATTACCTATAAATGCACATATATTTATATTTTCACACATTACATATTTATACTTTTATTTATTTGAAATTTTCCTCTTTCTACACGGCTAAAAATTTGAGCCTAAATTTTAAACCATTCATTGGTTTACACAATTTTTAAAACTTTTTGGTAATAAATTCCAAACCTTTCTCAATTTTTTGCGTTTTAGATTTAAAATTTAACCGGGATAAACAAACACTGTACCATTCGCACAAAATTCATGAGTGCGCCGTAGCTCAGTAGGTAGAGCATTGCGCACTGATTTGGAGCACGTCGGTTCGAGACCTAACATTTTTTAAAAAAACATAAAAAATTGTTAACAACATTTTCGGTATAAAATTTATATAATTTTTATTAGGCGCATTTCTATGACAACCGTCGTAAATTTAATTCTAAACCAAATTTGGTCATACACCTAGATCAGTATGCCTGCGTTCAAAGGGTTTTTTTGGAATATCCAGTAAAATTAACTTCTTTAGACTAATTTAATTATTTTGAATGAAAGTATGTGCAAATACATAATGAAACTTCTGCAAATCAAAGTTCAAAAGTTTGTGGAAAATTCATGAAAATTTAAGAAATCTCGAAAAAATTTCATCGAAATTTCTAACTTTCTCGTAAAATTTTTTTGATTTTTTTCGAGTATGCAGTTTTGCTGCTCGTTCAATTGTCAAAAGCCGACCAAGAGCATTTTCTTCAATATAAAAATATTACGCTTATAAATTTGTATGGAAGATAATGCACTTGGCTAGGAAAAAAATTGCCAAAAATCTAGTAATTCTTCTAGCGGCTTAAGATTGCTATCTTTGTTCACTTTAATTGAACGGGCCACAAAACTGAAAACTCGAAAAAATTTAAATATTTTTACTAAAAAGTTAGAAATTTTTATGAAAATGTTTCGAGTTTTCTTGAATTTTCATGAATTTTCCACAAAGTTCTTAACTTTGAGTTGCAGTATTTTTCTTGTTTTTTTGCACATTCTTTCATACAAAAATAATGAAATTAGTCAAAGGAAGTCAATCTTACTGAAAATTCCAAAGAACACTTTGAATATGTAGCCCCAAAAAGTTTTAAATCTAGGCTAAATATTTTAGACGTGTACAAAACAATATTTATTTTTATTGTTAGTTTTCAAATTTTGTGTAGGATTTCTTCAGGCTTTGGCAATAAGTAAATGGTTGTCGCTTTATTTCTTGAAGAAAAACTGAAGCTTCGGAAAAATAAAAACAGAAAATGAAATAACATTGAAATTCATATAAAAAGCGGAAAATTGCAATCATTCATGCAAAACGGAACGTCAACATTTGTTGGCTATTCATGACAATTTCATAGTCAAGAAATACTTGAAAATATTTCTTAATCATTTTCCGGGCTTTCTTTTAAACGTTTTCAATCTTTTTTTGCCAAATTAGCGTCACCTTTTAGTATCACCTCACAAGTATAAGTACAATTTAATTGTTACTTTCTCTGATAATTCAATACGACTGCGTTGTGTACAGCTTAGTAATTTTTGGAAATTTTTTTTAACTTCTTGTTCATTTTTTTGGTTAAACCTTTGGCAACCGTGACTATAATAACGAGGGACACTCATTTTTACGATTTTTGCCCGCTGTATTCATAGCTCGAAAAGCAGTTAGTTTGGCGCGAATTTCTTAAAGGGCCAAATGAGTGAACCGTTGCAGGAATTTAGTTGTGACCTCTCAGACTTGCTCTGACAATTGATTAGCGACTGCCAATAACTTCTCTCAGTGTGAAATATTATTTAATTTTATTCTTTCGTATTTTCATTATTGCTATTAATGCTAATTTCTTAACAGGGGTTTTAAAGGTAAATAGAGTAATTATTCTAGTACAGACGTATATTTTTTAATTTTCGGAAATTTCGGGGGGGGTTTGAGCCCCCGAAACCCCCCCCTGAATACGCGCCTGGTGGCACGTAAAGTGTATTTGGCCAATCCCATTCATCGCCGCAATGGTAATAGTCTGAAATGTAGTGTTCGGAACATTTGTCTACGATGCATACAGTTTGATCAGCGTGGCATTGTTTTGAAAAGTTTTGTTTATTTGATTCTTGATATAAAATGCAGTTCCATTGCTTCAAACTAGTAAATGGTCGCTGAAAGAGTAGTCTACCACCTTGGTATGGAGATATTATTTGATTGCAAAGGTCACCTCCACATTGAGTGCATGATATTGAGGGAAAATGGGTACGGTTCCAATATTTTCTATCATAAGTCTCGAAATTTTGATAAGTAGGCCACCTTGATCTATTAAGATCTACATAAACGGTAGAGCCCTTTCTTTTTTTATACATTGGCATGAAATCAAATGTATATTTCACAACAGGAAAATGTTCCTTAAATAATTGGTAGTACATGCAACCACGAACATCGAATTCCTTTTCATTCAGATCGCTAGCTTGCATGGCAAAGCATACAAACTTAGAGCCTTTAAACTCGGCCGTTAAATCTTGCGAATTGTTAAACACGTTCATAACTGATGTAACCGTTTCATTGACTAGACCGTCATTACATTTTTCTTTTCTTGGTTTTAAACAACTCTCCGTACTGTTACATATTACACACGTTGGGGCTGGGCTGTATTTCGATGTGCCATTGCATTTCTCATATGAGAATATTGTCTTCTCTGCCTGTATAAATTTCGCACAGTTTAGTATCACAAATGCACACACAATAAAGTTCATATTAAATATATATTTATGTCTTGTTTTGTTTTTTTTTTATCGACTATTCAAAATAATGTGTTGAAAATTTTTTAAAACTGTCAAAAATTCAATGAAATATAAATTTTACAATATTTATTTCCATAGACACACAAAGTACATATTCTTATAAGTATTAATCATACTAATCATCCCTATTCCCATATCCGACGGATGCCATTCGCGGGGAGTGCGGATCGATTCGCGAAAAATCAGTTGCGGATCTAGTTAGAAAACTTTAAAAAATCAACTTTATCGAAACTTTGTACACATATTCTCTGTGATCTGGAAGGGTTTACAGATGTGATATTTTTTCGATAAATTAATCGATAATAGAGTTATCGGCGAAAATAAGGTTGCCCCAAAACCTCAAAATTTACATGCAATAGGTATGAGTATCAAACGAACTTCGATATATTTATCGATAAATGAGTTATTGGTAAATATGGTGTTCCAATAAAACATTGAAATTTATACGCATAAGAGTGTCAAGCCACAGCTTTCATTGCAACTTTTCGATATATTCATCGGTAAATGAGTTATCGATCAAAATGTTCTTTTCATAAAACTTTGATATATGCGTTCAATATGGGTGTCAAACGAAAGGGCATGGCCACAGCTTTCATTTTTCTTTCGCTTTTCGATATTGCGGTTTATCTATACTATAATAAAACTCCAGAAAATTTGTGTCTGTATATTGGAAATTTCTTTTAAAAAATGACTGGGGATGACTTGGGAAATGTTAAGACACAGCTAAAGAATCAAATGGAAAGGAAATTACAAAATTACTTCAGTTGGTTGCTGTGGACATAAACGGGATATAATGTTGAAAAATAGATATTATTCTGAACTTTCTCTGCCTGTAAATTGTCTTCTCAAGTGATGGTAGCAGAATTTTATGAACTACTTGCATCCCGCTAGTTAAACATATTTCACGATTTAAATAAACACTGCCTATTTATGACACATTCATACATATGTAATTTCAACTTTTTTCTCAGAATTTTTAAACAAAATTTTGAGTATGCAGATTTGTAGGCCATTCAATTTCAGTACAATAAGGTGTAAGTCTTAAGTCCGTGAGAACTTCCCCTGATTTTTAGGAATTTTTTTCTGAAGAGCTTCATTGTCTTTTTCCATATAAAAAAATTACGTTCATAAATGTATATGGAGGAAAATCCTAAAGTCCCGAGGAAAAAAAGTTGAAAATTTCCATGAAAATTTGTCGAAATTTCGCAAATTTTTCACAAATTTTTAAAAAATAATTTAAAGTTTATGTGTTAGATCTTAAAAAAAGTTCGTTAAAATGAATTTGTTGAAGCCAAAAATGGTGAGAGCTGCGAAAAAGGGCTGCATACTTACTTTTGGGATAAACTGTATATCCATTGTTATTTACGATAGCTACACATGTAACAGTATTTTAAATACCAAATACAATATACATATGTATGTACATACGTTGTACATGCATAATATACATATGTACATTTTTTATTGAATTATATGCACACATTGCAAATTATTTAAAAGGCGATTATGTAAACGTATGAATACCAGAATATTTACAAACAAATTACACGCACTTTTATGGTGACATGACAGAACGTACTCGTACATACTCGTATGCACATTTTTAACGTTTATAAGCTGAATGACAACTGGCTGTTTGGTTGGGTCGTCCATTGACGATGATGACTGATCATGTCATATCTCTGTACTATCTTTATGCTTTATTCAATAAAGTTTACTGTTACAGCTATTAAATTGGGAAGTGTGTGTGAGACGTTTTCTGTAACCAAAACTAGTACCAAGACCCGTCGCCCTAGTAAGTATAACTAGTATAAATTTTGAGGGAACTAACTAGCATGCGAGTTTTTAAGGTACTTTGAGTTTTAAAGAGTTTTCGAAAATATCTAGATATTAATTTACCTTAACTACAAGTTTCTATGATTTAATCCTTGCACGTGAAGCTTTCCGTACTCGTCCTTTCTACCCACTTTGACTGTATGTAGGTGCTCTACAGAGAGTATGGCTTTAGCAGAAGTGGACTTGTAGATAGGGCGAGGGATGAATAGAGTGAGAAGAGGAGCGATAATGATGTGCAACCCGATGGTTGATCTACGGATATGATGCCTCTCACCTCTCATTACCCATCTCTTCTTTCGGAAGGAGGGATGACATGACCTAGAAGGTTCCAGTGGTCATACCAAATCGCTTCCACGACAGTCGGGCAGTACCGCAAGGGAGTACCGAAGCGTACCGGATTCATATCCGACCAAGGACTGTTACTTCGACAACACTCCCCAAAACCTTCGAGGAGTGATTTTGTTGCTAAAACAACAACAACAACAGGAGCGATAATTTGAATTGAGGAATATTATTTAGGCGGATAAGGTAGTAGAAATACCTATTAAACTTTATTTTAATGGCAGGTTGCTCAAAGTTTGTACAATATCACGTATGACCTCTGGATAGGGTTGCCTCATGGTTGAATGGAAATCAACACAAAGTAATCGAAGTTTGAACAAATGTTAACTAGTCTCTCTTCTCTTCCATTTTGGTATTTAGCTACAGAGTTATTATAAACGCATTACTCCCTCGATTTCAACACATTCGGATTGTCATTTAATTTTTACAGGCCTTTAATGATATTTACATACACATATGTACGTGTATGTGTATGTGAGTTGAATACATTTTAAGAGTAGAGGACGTAGAAAGCTTTGAATGATTGACGGCATGGCATGCAAATTTAATCCATGCAATGAATCACGCAGCAAAGTATTTCAATACAAAAAAAATGTAATCTGAAAAAAGTGCAACCACAAATTGAGTGCGAAAAAAATTGTTAAAAGCGTTTGAATGGCTTCAACCGTTGTTGCTAAGCGTAAAAGCGTTAAACAAGTGCAATAATAATAAGAAAAATTTGTTTGTACCTATGTATGTAGAGCAGGAGTAAACGAAGTAATGTGCGATATTACAAAAAAAAAACACAAGAACACAAAAAAAAAAAAAACAATTCCGGCGTCATTGCTGGCAGACAAGTGCTTTGCAGTCAAACTTAGCGTAACGGCGACATAGAAGAAGCAGCAGTAGCGAACATGAGTTTCTCATGCAGCAGCATAAACGCTTACAACAAACATTTAGCGCACCCAAAACACTTTTATGCTTGTTTATGCCACCGAGTGCACTCAACAAAAAAATATAAAAACACTGCGTCAAAGAAGTTAGTTGTTGTAGTAAACAAGGCAGAGCTGTAAAAAATAATGTTGCCAAGCAAAGAAAAAATAACAAGAAAAGAATTAAAATCTTTTTATAAAAAACATTTCTTAGTGTGAAAAATTTTGCGCAATTCCTCTTGCCGTCATTACGCTTATCGCACACCGCACCGCACCGCTGCAGGTGTCAGCCAAGTTTATGCTAATTTCTTTGCTTATGTTTTCTTATGCTTCTTCAAACTTAGTTCACTTTAGAATTTTTAAGTTCACGAAATTTGCATAAAACCGCAGGTGACCATTACACGAAGTTCGAAGTATGAAACTATCACTATCTCTCATTTAGTTGCGGAATCCTTTGGTATGCTGCAGCCTGCAGCACACTACGTCTACGGGCTCTTCAAATGTCCTTCGCATACCATTTGGGGATTTGTTGGTGTCATTGCGGTAAAATACTTGAAACCATTACGTGCCTACTCGGTGTGGTCTTCTAACTACCAACACATACATACATCACAATGTACTGGAACTTCACTTCACTTACACTCTCTATGTGTTGGTATATTTCTTTTGATAAGAAATACATTTCATAATGATGCATTGTTGCATGCCACATAACTTCAAAATGGTTGGGTAGGAAATATACTCAATGTAGATACCCTGCAGGAAAATGTGCTAAGCGCTGGAACAACTGTGAAACGAAGGTGCGATACGAACTAATAACAATATATTTAATTTTCCAAAAACTTACTTGATTCTGCTCTGTCAAAAGTGGTAGGCGAAACAAGAACATGCAAGAACATATGGTTCCCAAATATAAAAATTTCTATACCCAGCGCACCAGTACTAGTACAAGGGCGAAATCGGATGATAACCACGCCCCCTTTTTCGATATCGAAAATTTCGCATAAATTAACATACATATCTTGAGTAAAGATTGAGGTATTTGCATGGAATTTGTTATGCAGGCTACTTTCTGGCCAATGTAAGCTGCTGTTCAAAATTGTCTAAATCGGATGATAATCACGCCCCCTTTTTCGATATCGAAAATTTCGAAAATCACATAAATTAACATAAGTTGAATAAAACTTGAAATATTCGCATGAAATTGGGTACACGGGTTACTTTCTGGCCAGGGCAGGTTGGTGTTTAAAATGGGCGAAATCGGATGACAACCATGTCCCCGTTTTCCATGTCGAAAATCACATAAATTTACATGAAAATTAACCCTGGCTATTTAATGTTCGGTTCACCCGAACTTAGACTTCCTTACTTGTTCATATTACTTCTGCTAGCGGCTAACTGAATTTTTATTTCCTACTGCGCACTCTCCTTCACCTAGACGAAGGCACTAAAAGTATTACAGATTGCAGCAGGAGATTCCTTAAGATGTGCTCATACAACATTAAACAAACCGTTGCACAGTCTTGGCTAAAGTATAAAACAAAGAATATGCGACCATTGAAAGGTTTGCGAAATTTAAAAAAAAAGTAAAAATAGGAAATGGAGGAAATATCCATAAAGAAAATAGAAATGCTTCTACAGCAAACACTTACATGCCAGAAATGTGACAAATTGCACTTCATTGAAACGTGTTGCCGCTGTCTAATGACGGTGTTTAAAAGCGTTAAAACGGTATAAGTTACAAAAATTTAAAATACTTGAAAGCGTACTAAGTTTTTGTGTAGCAAATATGAGTATATGCACTTTTCGCTTTAAACTGTGTCACAACATTCTGATAGATCTTGTGTGGTATGGCATACTGTGGTGTCAGATATTCTAATTTTAGCAGATAAAGCAAGAAAGTGGTCTTCGTTTAATATTTTGTCTAAAGGTAATTTAATTTCAAACATTAAGACCGATAGACAAAAATTCTAAACATAGTTGATTTGTATTATATTGGCTTAAGAATTATCCCTACTCTTAATTTTTCTTGAATATCTGCACTGTACAGACATCGGAACTGTTAAAACTCTATTAAATCTAGAGAAAAGTTCTGAAATAAGAAAGATAGTTGCAGCATGAGGGAGATGCTAAATGGTGTTAGAAGTAAAGCTACAGTGGTAATGGTATGGAAAGATAAGAAAAGGAAATAAAAGAAAATGTGTATGAGAAAGAAAGTTTTAAGAAACCAGAGGGGAAAATAAAAGCAAAAGGTTAAAGGCAAAAAGTTGAAAATAGGTGAATTGAAATTAAAACAAGTAAGGAAGTCTAAGTTCGGGTGAACCGAACATTAAATACCCAGCGTTAGTTTTCAGAACGAGATACAAATACCATGACTTGGCAATGATATAGGCCCTAGAATCTCATTTGAAATTTTCTATATCAAAAAAGGGGGCGTGGATATCATAAGATTTCGCCCATTTTAAACACCAACCTGCTTTGGCCGGAAAGTAACCTGTGTACCAAATGTCATGCGAATATCTCAAATTTTACTCAAGTTATGTTAATTTATGTGATTTTCGATATCGAAAAAGTGGGCGTGGTTATCATCCAATTTCGAAAATTTTCACAGCAGCTCACCTTGGCCAGAAAGTAGCCTGCATAACAAATATGTGATTTTCGAAGTTTTCGATATCGAAAAAGGGTGCGTCGTGGTTATCATCCGATTTCGTCCATTTTCAATAGCAAGCTACCTTGGCCAAAAAGTAACCTGTATAACAAATTTCATGCAAATATCTAAATTTTTACTCAAGTTATCGTGTACACGGACGGACAGACCGATAGACGGACGGACATGCCTTAATCAATTCCTCTTTTCAACCTAAGAACTTTCATATATGGAACTCTATATCTAACTCGATTATTTTGCGCCGTTACATAGTACCGTTATGTGGACAAAATTATAATAACCTTGTACTAGTACTAGTACGCTGGGTATAAAAAGATATGTACATATGTATGCATGTAAAGAAGAAAAATTTATTGAATATTGACAAAACTTTCGAACGGCGTGATTTAGTAGGGTGGTAAGGTGAGGAAGTGTTAACTGAATGGGATGAACAATTAGCCACATGCTCGTAAAACAATTTCAAAAGGAAAATACGTTTGTGTAAATTAATGTGAATTCGAGAATTTTGATAAGATTACACAGTGAACAAAAGTGAAATCTGAAACAATTTGGAGCACAGGATGATGCGATGCAGCAGAATTGACTTCCCACCGAACATCTATTGAGAACAGAAAAAGAGAGAAGAGGACGGTACTGAGTTGAAATGAAGGTAGTGGCTTGTTTGATCTTTAAAAAGAAATTTCCTTAAACAAAAAAGATTAATTTATTAACAAACCCATTAAATACATACATATGTATGTGCATATGTATATGCAGTGTCTACCAAGGTCCACTTTGTTTGGTTCAAGTATTTTATTAGCTTTTAAAGAGTCCTGAAAAGTGAAAGTTTAATTCACTCCTTCAAGGCTTTGTTAGCAACATAAACAAGAATTGAAAAAAGCGAATGCAAAAAACTCTTTTGCATACCCAAAAAATGTTTAAAACATTTTGCTTTTGCTTCTGCATTGAAGAAACCCTAATTCCTTTTTAATATATGTATACAAAGAATATAAGTATGTAACAACATGCGCTGAACCAGTACAGAATAAATCAACTTAAGCTAAATTAAAATTAAAAGCCAGTGGTGGTTAGATGGGGGGCAAAGAGAAGAAAAGCGCTAGCCAAAAAGTTTGACAACGAGAAAATCAAAAGCAAAACTGAACTTGTGGAAAGCGCTTGAAAAATGAATAAGAACGGCGAAATGAATAGTGGTTTAAGTTCGTTTTAAATGTTTCATTATATAACCAACTGTAAGGATTGAAGAGCAGCACGTCACAGATAAAACTTTATCGCAAGCTGAACACTAACTAAGCACTATTGCTGCCCTTCCAGGGATACCTCTACCACAAGTAGAGAATATTTGTCACACATAAGGCAAAATAACTGGCGCAACGCGAAATGTTGTTCAGCTAGCGACACAGTGCAAGTGAGCGCTATCGTAGATTAGGGAAGAGAGATAGACGCCTATTTCTAAAAGAGGAATATCAAACAGAAAGTCGTTGTAATATTCACGTGAATAATTCTCTAGAATATGTTTGTCCGATATGAGAATAATGCAGCTTCCGGGTATTAAGTATCTTTTTTTAAATATTTTCTTTTTATTATATTTATGTATACTCACATACCAAAATGTACAACTTTTTCTGAGAAAAAAGCTCCAAAAGCTGTGCTAAGTAAATGCATACAATTTACATTTCCAATTTTGTCTAAAACCCTTCATCAGCTGTTGTCAGCCGCAAAGTTACCCAAACGCGTTGATACAGAGTCTGCATAGCAATACAATAGCGATAAAAGTGCAACCGCAAATTTCATTTTTCCAACAAGAATATCGTTTTACCCTTACCCCTGCGCTATTTCTATGAACAGAGTTTAGTAAGCGTCTCTGTTTGTTGCTGCTATTGCTAGACTATGAAAAACTTTTAAAACTAAATAACGTCTCGTTATCTTCGGCATTTGTGGCCGCCACTATGTTGCCTGGCATAGAATATTGTGATAGGAAAATATCCTAGATGAAATACAAAATAATAACAGCAACGACATCAATGGGTGCTAATGAAATTGTTGCTTCTTCTTAATATTTGTTCGAATTTACATATTTGCTAAGTGCAAATTAATTTAATAAAAGTTATCACATAAATTCGTTAAATATAGTAAATGTTTATGCAAAATAAACCAAACTAAAATCAGCAAAGAAAATCAAAGCGAAGTTATAAAATGGACAAATGATACATTTGTTGGGAGATTTTTCCTTGGAGGGGGATTTGAATTAGGACTCCCATATGCATATTGGTGTTGTCACTAGGTACATACCTGGTGCTAGAAACGTAGTGTACAGTATTGGAGAACTTTTGGTGTTTCAGAATGATCCACACCGTAGAACTCTGTAATTTGTTTGGTCATGGTTTGCTCTATATCTAAATTAAATTCTCGAGATGATGAGCAACAGGATGTTCTTAATATTGCTATACGTCTGCGGTGGAATGACGTTTATAGTCAATGATTCAGCGGCATTCCAACATTTTCGATGACTCGACGTCGATTATCCCAAGCACATCGTTGCGCTACTAAACTGTCCTAGGTAACAAAAATCTGTAAAAATATGAAGTGCGTTAGTAATATATGCATATGTATCTGATTTCTTATATTTATTTATAAGTTTTTATAATAGTACTTACCGCGACTTTCAACCAAAATAAAAAAATTGTTCACAAAAATTTTAAATTATAATTTTCCTTATGACAGCAAAATTTTTCATTGAAAAGAGAAATTAAGTCAATTGACGTTATTTCGTATCGTAAATGGAACTAAAGTCATTTCACGTTTACTAATCTGTAATAAATTTATAGAAATAAACAATATGCCAAGGTTCTTTGAATAGCAGAGAAAGTTTTCTTAAGAAACTAGTAAATCTGAACTTCTTCGTTCTTCTATCTTTAGTTCTCCTTTTGCCGATAATTTAATTTCGGGAGTCTGCCATCGAGCGCGCAAACGCTTTTTCCTTAAGGGTGGTAGTACTGCTGTGAAGCATATGACCAAAACCGACTAAGTTCAGACCTGAAGTCTGCGCATTCAAATATTCATTCATTTATTTCGCTCTTTCATTCATGCCTCCGTTCGCCAACTTATAGCTGTGTAGAAGACAAAATGAATGAAGGTTAACAGAGAAACTGTCTGAAAGTGCGTATGACTGGCGACGCAAGAGAAAAAGCCAATTTAAATTAAGCGCCACAACTGTCAAAGAAGTGAGATAAAACCCATTAAAGGCGAAAGCTGCTGTTGGTTGGTGTCTTCAATGAAAACGTAAATATTTTCAAATTCCACAAGAATATAAATAAATAATTCATACATACAATATGTACATATAACTCTACATTCACCACGCTATATAACGCCTGCAATATAAAAGAAGCCATTTTATACGGGTAAATGTCAGCAACGTTTAGGTATTTAATATGCAGGCTACTTGACTGCTATGCTAGCCAACTGACTACGAGAAACAGTTTGTGTTTTTTTTAAGATCAACTTTCTTTATTTTTACACTCAGCTGCGCATTTGCTCATGTCTATCCTTCTACACTAACGTGTCGATTCTGAGCGTAACCGGAAACTTTGTACCCAGAAGATTATCTAACCAAAAATCGTAACCGGTCCATGTACCCGCGATTCTAGCGCGCATGGCAACGCTGTCAAAAACAAACAATGCGCAAAAGAGAATAAAAGGCAAACGCGCACGAAACTTCGCGTAAAAAAGTGCTCATATTGTTTATTAATTCTTGTGAACTAGTATGTGTACAAAATTTGTGGTATTTTCTGTCCACAAAAATATTTACAAAACACGTGCAATTTTTCGTGGTTACGAGACGTTACCACCTCTTTCGGTGGTTACGAAATTGAACTGCAACTTAAGCCAGCAGAATACCAAAAGGGTGTAAAAGTTTCCAAGTGATTTGTTTGCCGGTAAAATGAATGTTGTTACCACTCTAGAATCGACCCGTTATACTAGCTTAAAGTTGACCGCTGACTATATACTGTTCTATTATATCCGAAGTCAGACTTCCTTACTTCTCCTTTCTTTGAGCGGAAACGTTGCTTTGTATTAACTGTGCACTATGAGTCGACGACGTCGTTGGTTATGCTTCATTAAAACGCCGTTAATAAAGTGACGATCCGGCATATCTTGATTTTCTTAAAAAGCAACTAGCATATATGTACATAATACGCACTTTAAACAGCTGTGGAACTGTCCAAGGCTGGCGGAATGTCATTGATCAAGTTCACGCGCGTACACTGTACTGCTGCTATTTGCCAAGTCGATGTGCTAAGCATAAATAAATGAGAATTTAAAATACCGTAAAAGAATATTTAATACTCGTAGAGGCAATGCGATTTGGAGAAATCAAATCAACCACTGTTGCGTCCAAATCGTCATTGCATACCGCCGTTGGGCTTTGGAAGTTATGACAGTGTGAAATGTATTTTAGATTTACGAATAGCGATAAGCAAGACGAAAGTGGAATATTTTCTGAAAGAAGTTCTTTGCTTTAAATAAAACGTGTACAAAAAGAAAGAGATTTCAAATTTAGTTGCGACTTCAAATTATATAGCCAATATTTAGTTAACTTCAACAACAGTAAAAAGTCACAAAATATTACAAAAAATAAAAATAAAATAAAATAAAATAAAATAAAATAAAATAAAATAAAATAAAATAAAATAAAATAAAATAAAATAAAATAAAATAAAATAAAATAAAATAAAATAAAATAAAATAAAATAAAATAAAATAGAATAGAATAGAATAAAATAAAATAAAATAAAATAAAGTTTAATAAAATAAAATAAAATAAAATGAAATGAAATAAAATAAAATAAAATAAAATAAAATAAAATAAAATAAAATAAAATAAAGTAAAATAAAATAAAATAAAATAAAATAAAATAAAATAAAAAAAAATATAAAAAAAATTTAAAAAAAATAAAATAAAGTAAAATAAAATAAAATAAAATAAAATAAAATAAAATAAAATAAAATAAAATAAAATAAAATAAAATAAAATAAAATAAAATAAAATAAAATAAAATAAAATAAAATAAAATAAAATAAAGTAAAGTTTAAGTTTCGCCAATATTTAGTTAACTTCAACAACAGTAAAAAGTCACAAAATATTACAAAAAATAAAAATAAAATAAAATAAAATAAAATAAAATAAAATAAAATAAAATAGAATAGAATAAAATAAAATAAAATAAAGTAAAGTTTAATAAAATAAAATAAAATAAAATAAAATGAAATGAAATAAAATAAAATAAAATAAAATAAAATAAAATAAAATAAAGTAAAATAAAATAAAATAAAATAAAATAAAATAAAATAAAATAAAAAAAAATATAAAAAAAATTAAAAAAAAATAAAATAAAGTAAAATAAAATGAAATAAAATAAAATAAAATAAAATAAAATAAAATAAAATAAAATAAAGTAAAGTTTAAGTTTTCCCAAAAAACTGACAATTAAAATTCATTACGAATTATTGTTTCTCTGGTTCTCGAGCTTGCAAAACTTACAAATATGTAAAACAAGAAAGACCGCAAAAACCAACAACAAAATAAAGTAAAATAAAATAAAATAAAATAAAATAAAATAAAATAAAATAAAATAAAATAAAATAAAATAAAATAAAATAAAATAAAATAAAATAAAATAAAATAAAATAAAATAAAATAAGATAAAATAAAATAAAATAAATAAAATAAAATAAAATAAAATAAAATAAAATAAAATAAAATAAAATAAAATAAAATAAAATAAAATAAAATAAAATAAAATAAAATAAAATAAAATGAAATGAAATGAAATGAAATAAAATAAAACAAAATAAAATAAAATAAAATAAAATAAAATAAAATAAAATAAAATAAAATAAAATAAAATAAAATAAAATAAAATAAAATAAAATAAAATAAAATAAAATAAAATAAAATAAAATAAAATAAAATAAAATAAAATAAAATAAAATAAAATAAAATAAAATAAAATAAAATAAAATAAAATAAAATAAATTAAAATAAAATGAAGTAAAATCAAATGAAATAAAATAAAATAAACTAAAACAAAATAAAATAAAATAAAATAAAATAAAATAAAATAAAATAAAATAAAATAAAATAAAATAAAATAAAATAAAATAAAATAAAATGAAATGAAATAAAATGAAATGAAATAAAATAAAATATGAATAAAATTAAACTAAATTGAATAAAAAAATAAGTAAATATATATGTATATCTATTCCGGCTCCATTGTGCTTGGATCTTTTTTTCAAAACTCTACTTCACCGCTTTAAGAAATTTTGTAAGAATTTTGTAGGTACGGTAATGGCAACGACTTTTTGAGTAGTAGAGGAAATGTAAGCATATGGTCAGTTTTTTCTTCATTTAATTTAATACAAGATGTCATATATGGGATTGTATTGAAAGCAAGCAGGTCCACATCTGCGTAATGAACTCTACTAAAATAGATTGTTTTACTTATTGTTATCTTACCTATTTCTAACTCAACTCAACATGAATCACTTTTAGATGACACATCAAAAAAAAAATAATAAGTCTACTACCACGGGGTATATAAATCAAACATGCTTCATCAATTTAATAAATAAAAATAAAATTTGTATGCAGCTACATATTTGCTTTGGAATTTAAATGTTTTAAAGTATACAAATATAAGTAAATATGTATGTAGCTAAGTTTTGCTGGAATTTAAATATGGCATAAATTTAAATTTATGGGCTTTGAAAAAAAAAAAAACATTTTTATTACTAAGTCGTCAACATTATTGTGGCAATTGTTATTGCTCTTATTGTTGCTTATGCGTACATACTTTACACCATTCATTCGACTTACTTTACAACAATTTACAACAGGCACATGGATACGTGGCTATGGATTTTTAGTGGACTTTTCATTTTTGTTTGGAATTCCTCAACGCCTCTTATGTGGCGATACATTTCCTTTAAATAAGCTGCATACAATCTTGGCAAGCATTTTCTTTCATTACAAATTATTATTATTATTGGTACAATATTTTACTTCCGTTAATTGCTGCCATAAGTATCGCGCCCACCAGCATTGACAATTTCCGTTTGTCTGAAGAAGCTTGAACTTATTTATTGAGTGTGCTGAGAATTTGAATGCTTTAATGTAGAATAATTAAAAAATTGTTAAAGAAATCTTCACGGGAAATTTGGAATAGAAATGTTTGGCCAGCGGCTTATCACATAATTCTCCCGCTGGCTTACTCTGCTAGCCATCAGTAGAGTCGGATAAAATATTGCGGAATTTTTTTCGGAAACTTTTTGCTTGTAATCCCGTTAAAATTGCTTCTCCGACCTCACATCTGTCTTACTTTTGGGCGTAGGGCGGCTGAACTTCGTTTTGCTCAAAATCTATGACAATAATTCCAAATTTTTCTGAATTGAGCCCTTCTAGAGATATGGTAATGATATCGAATATCCCTCATATCCCTCTTGGAGCTATGACGCCGCCTACTACTTCTAGCAGAGGAAACGCTAAGGACATTCAAAAAGTGAAGATCTTTGTTTGATATTCCTGCCTTACATAACATCCTGGAAATAAAAGATTACCTTGGTAAATTACTGAAACAAATAAAAAATAAAAAATCATTTCATTCGCATAAAACGATTTAAATTAAAATTGAAATCGACATCACTTTAATATCTACTTCTAATCTTTAATATGTCACTCAAACTTTTCCCTCAACAAAAGAGTAAAGCAAGTGATAAAATGAGAAAATACCATTTTTGCTGATAAAAAAGAAATGAAAATAAACTAAATCCATTCTTTTCGCTCAATAGCGCACCTCAGTGAGTTAGTCAGCTAGACGTCTTGTACCTTTTATACCGACACTTTTACAGCTTTTATTATTTCTACACGTTTCCCACACATCCCACACCCACATACAGTATTAACCCTCCGATTCAAACTCAACCTTGGTCAAGGAACTTTGCTATTTGTTGGCGTGACAAAGCGTGTTGAACAGGGTATTGAGAATTGAAAGAACTGAAAGTGCTCGTGCTCTATCTGACTTGTGCACCTGAACTTGTGATATGGTGCTACTTATGGCTGAAGATGAAGCGGGTCGTGTACGCCACACAACAACAACACTACGCGCTGCTGCGTTTTTCTTTTCTTCTGCGCTTTTTCTTCTTCTCGCGTACTTGCACTTTAATACCACTAGCTTCTTCTTCAACTTCATGCGACTGAATATCTTCTAACAAATAAGCTGACAAACGGCTTTTCATATCTCATTCAAAGTAAATTTACAGCAGCCACAAACATCACCCACAAAGTAGATAGAGGGAGCAACAGGAGCAACAGCAACTCAAGAAAATTTATGAAGGGAAGCAGCTAATAGTTTCGACGTCAGACAGATATGAGTATTATGTATATTACTTTTACATATGTATGTATGGAAATTCATACTTGTTGAGATAAGGTAAACGTGCAGCAAGTAAAAGAGTGCTGATGGCAATTGCAGACAATCATTCACCTTCGCCTTGGTAGTTTAAGTTTTGCTGTACTTTACACTTCTCGCTTAACTTACACAGCCAAAACACTTGTAGAGTAAATTGTAGGCAGATCTCTACTTTTGAGGTGGTAAGCTTCTAGTACATTCAGAACTACTACTAGTTCTTGCTCAATCAATTGACATATTTAATATGGTGGTGTACTAATAAGTGCTTGGCTCTCACACGAGAGGTTACCGACTTAAACCCTAGTATTGAAAACAACAAATTTAAAGATTAAGTAAGTTTGGTATTTGTCCGCTCTTGGCACTCCAGTATGCTCTAAAAAATTTAATATTGTGTGATTCAGAAGTGTGCATTTTTGAGTTAGTTTGAATATAGTTAAAAAAATCTAGTCTCATACTAGAACTTTTGTGACTACTTTGCTATTTAATTGAAAGTTAAGCATATTTTACGTAAATATGTCTACATTTATTTGATTCAAAGTTGTGGTTATAAAAGTTTTTCACCGACGAGTTGTAAGTTACAATTTGCGCCTTTCAAATTTGTACACCAAACTTGCTAAGCCAAGCAAGCAATGCACCAACGAATCAAACCACCGACGTGTCTGGATTGCTAGTTTTACTGTTTGCTTGCTTGATTGGTTGGTTGGCTGTAGAATGTTTTCTTTTTCGTTTAAGTTACTTGTGCCCACAAACCATTATTTAAGTGTCCTTGGGGAGCTTTCTGCTTGAATTGTGGAGTCGTTGTGTATCTTTATGAATTTGTTAGCCACGCAAGTACGCAGACAGTAAACCAGTGAAATGTGACGGTAGGTTGTATGCATTTGCTGTGGAAAGTTTGTTGAACTAAAATTATGTTTATCTATATGAATCTTTAACTGTCTTAACTAATTGTGCTTTCGCTCAGCAATTACTGCAAATTGTTCGTGAGTTTCAGCGAGCCATATACGAGTATGTATGTATGTATTTCTTTAAACGCTTAAAAACTGCTTGCGAAAAAGTTCCCTTTTCTTCTTTTTTGAGCCCTCACTAAGAATTATTTGATTTAAAACAATTTCAAAAGGCTTTCTTCAGTTGAAGCAGACACAGCTGATGTTTTTTGAGCAATTCAACAAAGGGAATATATTTAATATTTTCTGTAGCTGAATGTGGGTAGAATTAAGAAGACAAGTAGGGTCACAATGTGATGTCTTATAAATTGCCACTGCTATTGTAATTTAAAATGTCGTATCTTCATTTTCTACCAGATGAGATCTCTCTCTCTATTGATCATTCCTGTGTGGTTATTAGTTAGCCCATCACTTCCACATAATTACAAATTTCAAACCGGAGTTATTATATCACTTTATGCTCCTGAAATGGATTATTATAACTTTTTTTGCTTAACAAGTAATTCTAAATGTTGTTTTTTTTTTAATCTTATACTCTTGTCTTCAAATCTTAATTTTTATTTAAATAGACTCAGCACCCCTTATACTAAAATAATGCATTATCAGTAAATTGTTAGCTTTATGCAAATCAATGTTTAAAATTATGTACAAATAGGGAGAAGTATATAAAATCCTTGGAAATTTCAAAGTGCATGAATGTCAAACCAACATACAATGTCAGCATAAACATAGATATGTGCTACGTAGAATGTATGTGCCCCTGTCCTCAATATGCAAGTATGTATACTGAATGTGTTTGTTTGTAAAAAGTTTATGCTCATTTCCATAAAATCAATTTCCACATACACGGAGAAAATTAGAGTTAAAAATGTTAAAGAATTTTAGTTTGCAAATGATTTCTCTCTACTCTCCCTCTACCTTGTACTCCTCTTGTGCCACTCCTCCGTCCATGCTTCTCACCACCAACCTCTACCATTGCCTCCCCCCTCCTTCTCCCCACGCTATCTATCTATATCTTTCTCATTCACATTCATTTCGATGATCATCCTCCATTTCCATGATCATGTACCTTTCCCCCAACACCCTCTATCACCGCTGCTCGCATTTCTCTCAACCAAAACTCACTTTCGCTGTTCCCTCTTCTTTAGCGCTTTACTATCATTCTGTCTCTTTGACTGTTTCTTTCGATTTCTCTCTTTCTTTTCATTCCGGTCTCTTTTTTCCTAATTTCTCTCACTTGCTCTCTCAACCTATCTTCTCCTTGTTTTTTGTTTTGTAAAAATCATCAACCTTTTACCTCTTCAATTGCATTTCGCAATCATTTCTCTCCATGTACTTACAAAAATACTCCTATGAATGTATTTAAGTATTTCCAACAGCCTGCCTGCCCAAGTATCCACAAGTGAATATGCAAATATTGCAGCAAACACCATAAGACCGTAATCAGTTTTGCGATTTTATAAAAGTATATTGTCATTCACCTCAAAGTTGAAGCAGTTGCAGCAGGTGTCTGCATATTTTATTGTTAATGCGTATGTATGTATGTATGTATGTATGTGTGCACGTGTACATATGTATAGAAATAAACTTTTAACTTGCATGAAAATCTGACTTCAGTGCTTTCAAATCGCAGCTCCTTCTTGTTTTCATTGCCTCTCTCGGCGCAACAAAGTTGAGTTTTACAGACTTTGTGCCCACTTCAAATGACTTCAAGAGCTTATGTTGCTTCTAAGTGATGCACTCAAGTGAAAGTAAATTCTGCAAAAATGTGTGAGCATTTGTCTAGCTGCGTAGTACAAACAGGAAATACAATAAACTCTTAAAGTATGGTGTGTACAATTATTTAGCGAATATTAAATTGAAATATTGTTTACATTACTTAATTTTTGCAGCAAACATAACAATTGAAATGTTTTTATAATTTCAAAGATGGCGGGGGTGGAACTCACGCTACTTCTCTCTCCCTATTCGGTCTCTCTCTCTCTCTCTCTCTCTCTCTCTCTCTCTCTCTTACCTTGTAGTCACACATCCTCTTGTATGATGGCTGCGTGACCATCTTACTTATGAAAAGCTTTTCTCTAGACCACTTCAATCAGATCAAGGAATTTTATTTAATCAGAAAATTATAGTCGATGCGGTTGCAGTCCCCATATTCCGAAGCGCTTTCCGAGCTGCACATTATAGTTCCCGGAAAGCTGTCTTGCATTTTACTGTCAGTTCTTTCCTGTCTCTCTCTCTCTCTCTGACCGAAACTAATAACATAGTATGTATTTTTTTCTACAAACCCCATCGGTATCACCACAAATCCCATTAATCTATTAATACCTTTCACTATGAAACAAGTCCTTTCGCGCTTTATACTTTAAACAAGTTTAATTGTAGAAAAACCTTATTTAGATAAAAATAAAATCCCTCAACATTTAAATGCATATCCGTTGAAAAAAAACTCTTAACTAAAGAAAAACTTTTCCTTTCAAAAGCGCCATTGCTTGACCAGACAATGGCTTGACTGAATGCTTTTTGTTAGCGGTTCACCGTCCAACTACTCGTCAGCGTCTGCGCTTAACTCATTTTTCACAATCACAATCGACTAACCGCAAAAACGTACAAACTTGGTTTTGGTCTTCAAATGCAATTAGTAATCACAACCTTGCCAAGCTGACATACACCACCACAAGCTCAGTTATTAGAGAGCAGCAGCGCACTTAGCTCCTTAGTCTAAACTATGTACATACATAGATATTTCCTTTGAGTCGATTATGCTACGCCGCCAACTTTCGCCTGTCCACTATATTTATCTAAGTATGTATAAGTATGCTGCTAGCATAGTGTGCCGACGACACGATGAAATGAATGTTTGAAAGTGAGAAGTTTGCCACAAAGTGATTTGCGAAAAACTAGTGAATTTTCCATTTTCATTTTATGTGGGCATTTCGTGTGACCGCCGGAGTCTTTAGATTGAAAGTGAAAAAATAATAGAATTTCTCAAACAAAAAAAGTACAAAATGGGCATAGAAAATAACTATACAGCACACACACAAACTCTCTCTGAAAACTTTGGCCATAATAAACAAGTTTAGCTAACTTCATTAAATATTTATTAAGGCACCACTGTCGTTGGTTAAACAATTAATTCAAAATTAATTGTATTTGGTTTATGGTGGAGCTGAAGATTGGCCACACTTGGTGAGGATATATATATGTATACATATGTACGAACTGAAAAATTTTATGAAAAAGGCTGCACTTGGTAATTTAAGGTCAACGAGTAATTTAATTTTCACCTTAATAGCTGCTTACCGTTGTTGGAAAACTGTTTTGATGAAACTGCTAATGGAATTTTTAGAAAAATGGTTTGAGGCAAAGCATAAAGACAACGACTAAGAGCTCGACTTACTTCAAACATTATGTTAATATAAGAGTACTTAATAAACGTAACTGATGGAAGAATAGCTCGCGTAGCTTTTAACAGGCTCTGTATGTACTCAACTTCAGTGTTTTGAATGTATGTTCGTAGAGGGTGTTGGTAGATAATTTGATAATTGATTGGTCTTCAAAACTAAGTACTCAAAAATTGTCTAGAAATTCTGCTAAAAAATTAATGTGCATGATGTCGTAGAATTCGCTATTGTTGATAAATTAAAAAAAAAACAAGTAAGGAAAGGGCTGTCTTCGGCTGTGCCGAAGGCTTCATACCTTTCATGAATACGCATAACTTTTTTAAGTGTCCGATCCTTACTTACAATTGGTACAAACTCTTCAAAACTGTTAATTTGAAAATACATGGCCCAAACCAGAGTTATCGGAGCAATCGATTATATGGGAGCTATATGTTATGTTAGTCCGATCTGTATGATTTTCACTGCACACATCACATATGTAATAAGTACCAAACCTGATAAATTTTACGTTCCTATCTTCTTATCTGCAAAATCTATAGCCCAAAACCCATTTATCGAAACTATCGATTATATGGGAGCTATATGTTTGGTTGGTCCGATTTGAGTCATTTTCACTACACATGTTACTTATACAATATGTACGAAAAGTGCAAAATTTTGCGGTCCTAGCTTTTTAATTGCAAGATTTATAGACCAAAACCCGTTTATCGGAACAATCGATTGTATGGGAGCTATGCTTTGTATCGGTCCGATCTGGCTGGTTCCGACAAATGATTAATCCCATGCAAAATGGCGGCCCTATACCAAATTTCATCGAGATATCTCTAAAATTGAGGGACTAGTTTGCGTTCAAACAGACAGACGGACGGACAGACGGACAGACAGACGAACAGACCGACATGGCTAAATCAACTCAGCTTATCATCCTGATCATTTCGGTATACTTAATGGTGGGTCTATCTCTTCTTCTTCTCATACTTACAAACATCGGACCAAAGTTATAATACCATTTCATGTTCATGAAAGGTATAAAAACAACTTTAGATATCTTATTTCGTCGAACGATATGCAATTTAATTTCACTATTATTGTATTGCACACAGCTGTACATACATACTTTCCATTGAAAAAGTGTTACTCATACGCCTCGGCGCACCAACTGCCTAAGACCAACACAGTCTTACTGTAGTTGATGTTTAGTCACAATAGCAGTGCGAGTTATTGAGAAATGTATACCAAATCTGTTTCCTGTATTTTCACAACTTAAAACATTTAATCGAACAAAATTTGTGTGGTATGAAAATAAATTGAAAAATTCCATTTCACAATATCGATCGTAAGGTCGCAGAGCGAAATATAAAAGCTATATATGTATGTATGTGCATGTATCCGTCAATGGTATGTGTGAAAAGCATCACCATCATTCACCGGCGCTTTATAAACTTTGATGACTTTGGTCTTAAATTAGTTCGTAAAATTCCAATAAATTTATGCTGGCTTAAACTAAAAATTTTTGGCGAATTTTGGAGCGCATTCTAGTGAAATTTTTTTATTAACAGTCATTTTCTCATCGTCATGGTTTGGCGTAACTACCTCATCATCTCTGGAGTGTTGCTTCATAACTCTTGTACGCTCTATAGGTCACTTGTGAGGTAACCATTATTATCTCCACAAATATTTGTACTGCTCGTAGTCTTTAAACCAATACTAGGTTCTATTTTTAACTAGAAGTGTAAGTATTTACAAGCGCTTCACTACATATTAAACTTAAACGCAGATATCGTTTGGATTTCTCCATCATTTAGTGCTTAAAAAACCAAGCTTTAAAGGCATACACGTATATCTATTCCTATCACCACTCTATTCCACATAAAAGTCGAACCTTAAATTTAACTTTGCCCAACTAAAATAACTCTTTATATGTGTCAAGACATGCCACATGCCATATGCAAGCTATAAAATAAAATTGGGTATAGGAAATTGCATGCAAACCTAAAAATAGGCATGAAACAAAAATCCTTTTTGTTTTTTCGTAAATTTTATTGTATTACAACAACACTAAAATAATGAAATCGCAAAACTCATTTAATATCAAAAAAAAGGAGTAAACTATGAATAAAACGACACACTAAACCAACTCGCAAAAGGGTGACACTTAAAGGCTTCGAATTGCTATTACAGAGACTTTCACTTCCTACTACCCATACTTGCCATTTAGTTCAAATTCCATTGGAAGTGCTGCAATAAAAATGGAGAATATTTGCAATGAATTTTGTTCGAATGTTAAATAGAAAATTGAAAACGACTAAACTACATTTTTTTCTGTTTACTTATTTATTTCAATTCCTTATGAAATGAAGGAAAAGTTCTAAAGACAAGAGTAAAAGCAAATGAATGTTGAATATGTTGGCAATGGTTGTGGTATTTGAGTATATTTACTTTTTGTTGGCGACAAGCGTAATTGAGGTAATGTATTTGCATACGTACATACATACTTTAGATATAAATAAATTTGCTAGTGATGAACAGTTTTTAGTATGAATTCATTGTTCGATTCTTCATGAAAAGACAGAAATAGACATGATGAATGCCATATATCGAGCTCCTCAAGCTCTGACGATCAATTACAAGTGCCATCATGCTACGATGCTGATTTTAGTTTGGTAATACTCGTATAGAGCTTCAAGCTCTTTGAGCTCCATACTTCAAGTCTGTTGTTCCCAATTTGTAAAATTTTCCAACCCGCTTCTAGCTCTTTTCAAAAAGTAGTCGATTCGGTTCTTAAAAGCACTCGCTTTTCCGGTTTCAAATTTGCGGTGCTACACATCAGTAAACCTTGGCTAGTTGACAAGTGCTTAAGTGGGCGTTTGATCGAATACTGAAAATAGGAAATTGAATTTTTTCAAATAATACCATACTTATGTATATATAGACATGTGAATATCCTCATGGGCGCAGTGCTAGAAATGGGCTTACTACATTTGCCTGGATACCGCAAATATATGATGTATTGCCTTGGATATGTGACTTAACCGCTGCATCGATCGAAAACGATTTGTTGTAACGAAATTTGGTGAAAATGTGCAAATTCTGTCTAGAGCCATGCTCACATTTTTTAAGGTATGTAGGTCTGGTAGGTCAAGCAGACCTCGCACATAAATACATTTTCTGAGTTTTGTGAAAGTAAAAACTCAGCTTTTTTCGAAGGGATTACTGGCCGTGTTACCAAAATATTTTAAGTAACATTGTTTAGCTAGTAAGTCTGCTGGATATATAGAATGGTTTCACCAGAACTGTTGTTACTATTCTATAAACTTTAATCTCCTTTTCAATCGAATCCAGCCTACGCTCCTGATGTCAATATATATATTTACATATACAAACAAACACACTGCAATTCGAACAGCACCAGGTTCAATCAACAAATAAGAAATGCGAAAAAGTTGAGGGCAAATATAGGCGTAAAAGTCAATACAAGAAATTGCAAAAATGTTTAAGTGAAAAAGAAGCATAAAAGTGAAATAAAACAATATTGAGGAGAACTCTTATTTCCTTAACCTAGACGTATCAAACTGTATACATATACATACACATGTATATGTATATGCGAAGGCAAGAATTCTCAAGCGACAACAAGCAAAATGAAGCAAGAAAAACTAAGCAGAAAGGTAGGCGAGCTTCAAGAGGCCCACCGCACGTACGACATATGACACGAACGGCTCGACAATAAAAATGGAAATCGAAAGCAATAAAAAATAAAACTTTGTCGCTTCTCATTGCGGTAACAACAAGAACAACCAGCGACATTGGTGCCAGAGTTTATATTGCTTTGGAGCTCCATTTTGCGTTTTAAGACGCAATCCACAATTCAATTCGCGAAGAGCACGTAAAATAGGTTTGAGAATGTGAAGAATTTGCAAATTCATCTATTTAAAAATGTACAGGCTGTGTTAGCGCCACTGCATAATTCAGCGGTTGTTTAAACAGTAGGCGCAAATGCTATTTGGTCGTAGACGCTGTGTCATATGCTTTTAACTTCAATTCCCAGCTTTAATGAGACTTTTTGAATATTTTATAGCAAACAACAAATAAATAAATATTTGAAAAAAAAGAAAAACTATTTTGTTTAGAAGCATAACTTAAACTCGAAAATATGAGTATGCCGGCGAGTGAATTGTGCTGTTGGTTTTATGGTATGTGGCGGTATAAAGATACTTTCGAAATACTTCTAAATAGTATTGGAATCTTTTTATAGCGAAATCAAGCAATACCGGACATTTCTTTTACGTGCCCACTTGAAAAAAATAATCATGCGCTAGTCAATTGTGAGTTACATTAATACGTTACCGCAACAATACGTGTTAAAGTTGGTATCATCAGCCCACCAGCTGAATGACAATCCCATCACGAAAAGCACGCGATACGGAAACTGTGCGTATGGGAATTTTATATTTGAGTGGTTCGCGCCACCGCAGTTTGTGCCCTGCCAACACCTTGCATTAACTACCCTTTCTCTCACCCTCGGCTGCACGAAACATGGTGATTTGTATATGTGCATGTAAATGAGTACACACGGACACATATGCAAATTTTGATTCGATTGTTTGTTGCAAATTTGCGAGCCTGCATTCAACGTGGCATTACGAGCCAACAAACAGCGGATGAGTAGCAAGCTGCTGGCATGTAAACTTCAGCTGTAGCCGTCATCTCTTTCTACAAAAAAAAAAAAAAAAAAATTATCCTTCTATCGTCGATGTCGTTTATGAGTATGACGCAATGATGCGCTACCTATGGCTTGCATATTTGATATGTGAGCATAAGTCATGGAGTGTCTAGGGGTGTGTGCATGGTGCCGAGGGAAATTTAAAAAATTGCAGGCGCGAAAAATTGCATTCGATAAGAAACAGCACGGTTTCAGTGCAGGTGTGCGGAATGGAGGGCACGTCTATTTGCCCATAGTCAAGCTTACACAATTTCGGAGAAATGTTACAGTCTCAAATGAGTAAACTTTCCTTAGTTAGGTGACCAAGAAAAGGGGAAAATTCCTTCTAAAATGTTAGAAGTTTTCAGATACTATGTCTTGAGATTTTCATTGCTAAATGCCTTTAGTTTAAATCATTGGGATATCAGAGAAGAAAGTATTTTTCAATCCCCATCCGTTTCATGATAATGATAATGATAATGATAATGATAATGATAATGATAATGATAATGATAATGATAATGATAATGATAATGATAATGATAATGATAATGATAATGATAATGATAATGATAACGATAATGATAATGATAATGATAATGATAATGATAATGATAATGATAATGATAATGATAATGATAATGATAATGATAATGATAATGATAATGATAATGATAATGATAATGATAATGATAATGATAATGATAATGATAATGATAATGATAATGATAATGATAATGATAATGATAATGATAATGATAGTGATAATGATAATGATAATGATAATGATAATGATAATGATAATGATAATGATAATCATAATGATAATGATAATGATAATGATAATGATAATGATAATGATAATGATAATGATAATGATAATGATAATGATAATGATAATGATAATGATAATGATAATGATAATGATAATGATAATGATAATGATAATGATAATGATAATGATAATGATAATGATAATGATAATGATAATGATAATGATAATGATAATGATAATGATAATGATAATGATAATGATAATGATAATGATAATGATAGTGATAATGATAATGATAATGATAATGATAATGATAATGATAATGATAATGATAATGATAACGATAATGATAATGATAATGATAAACGTACATAAATCTTTTCGTGCGACTTCTTGCCAACTCGTTTGCTTATTTCAGTGTTGATATATTTTTTACTACTGAGTAGATATGTATAGGGTGTTTTTTTTACAGGTTTGTTTTTCGAATAGAGATAAAACTGGCATTTTGTGGTCAAATCTGGCAACTCTAATGTCATTTATGTATGTTCAGTTTGGTTTGCCATTTCATCATGAACAGGTTGACAAAAGAACAACGCTTGCAAATCGTGCAAATTTATTTCGAAAATAATGGTTCAAATTTTTTTTTCAAATGGCAAAATTTTGTTCAGTGATGAGGCTCATTTTTGGTTGAATGGCTACGTCAACAAGCAAAATTGCCGCATTTGGAGTGAAGAGAATCCACATGAGACCCTTGAAACGCCATTACATCCACAAAAACTGACTGTTTGGTGTGCTCTATGGGCTGGTGGAGTCATTGGGCCATACTTCTTCCGCAATAATGCTGGAGAGGCAGCTACCGTTAATGGAGACCGGTATAGAGCCATGATAACCGACTATTTTGTTCCCGAATTGGATGGCATGAATGTGGATGAGTTGTGGTTTCAACAAGACGGCGCTACATGCCACACAGCGCACGTCACAATCGATTTATTGAAGGAAACATTCGATGAGCGCATAATTTCGTGGAATGGACCCAACAAACCAGAAACGTTAGGGGAATTGGAAGCCAACATTCGTGGCGTTATTGCCGACATACGGCCCCATATGCTCGAACAAGTGGTTGAAAATTGGACCTGTAGAATTGGCTTTATTCGAGCCAGCCGCGGCGGCCACATGCCCGAAATCATATTTTAACATTAATGGCATAAAATTATCCTTCCTATAAAGCCAAATATATGGACCTTAAAACGATTTTCTTGTGTTTAATTTCAATTCGAAGTTCTATACCCCTAAAAAAACACCCTATACATATGTTCCGCAAACACCTTAAACGAATATCTTAAATTTATTACTCAAAACTAATTATTAAATCATCAAAGACAATAAAAAATCACATTACCCATAATTGTATCGCTTGAATAGCGACTCCACTAAAAAACAGCGAACGGTAAGCAATGCAAATAATTTCAAGGATATTTTTACGCCAATAAATTCGCATTAAATACGTAATTTAAACGATTCCCATATTGAATGTGAGAATTAAACTCAATTACCAATATAAACCAAAGCCGCAACGAATTACAGATATTTCCATACAAAAAATATAAATGCGTGTATGGGGCTTAAATAACCAACATACATACATACATGCACACTGTTGGAAAGCCATGATGGGATGCAAAAAGACCCATAACATCATGCTAACGTTTAAATGTCGATCGATACAGATACAATACAAATTATACGCACCATTTAACTTTCGATTCGATGCGTTCAAAGCCGATTCGTTATAATTCGTTGAATGGGCATTTACATGCGAGCATACGCAGAGAAGTGCTGGAAATGTGAAGAAGCGAGAGAGTGACAGTGAGCGGGAACGCCACAGCGTATCAAACATGACAGTATTATTTGCAAGCATTCGCTGAAATCTACCCATGAGAAGCATTTATGACAGAAGTTAATCTGCTTTTTGTGTAATTCGATTCTTTTCAGAAATATGTGACTGTGTTCTTAAATCGATTTTTAGGCGAAAATTGCTCATTTCGTGAATTTGTGATGAGATATTTATAAAAAAAAATTATCCAACAGAACGATTTCCAAACTTTATTAAAGCAGACTAGAACTATTCAGATACAAATTTTTGATCCTATTAAATATTTTAGTACAGTAAAAATAATATAAAGCAATAAGAATTAAAAAAAAAAAATATTTCAATAATACATTTTAACCTTAACCTTGAAAAAAGACCGACTCGAAGTGGTTTGTGCAAAACTATGTATTTTCATGCGATATCACCAATAATTGATTCGATTCAAAATTCTATAATTAAAGTAAAACTCGATTATTTAATAATTCCATTAAGCAACCAGTTTCGAAAATAATTCCAAGAAAAATCTACTTGAGAAATATGCTCGAATGGAAATTAAAAAAAAATAAAAAAAATTATGAGATCTAAGAAAACAAATATAAAAGTGGGAGCTCTTTTACTCAGACAACGAAATCGTGCTCGATATTAGAAAACCTTTAAAAACACATTTCCGAAGTGAAGAGACTATGTACTTTTCGCTGAAACAGCCTAGCCTATTTGAGTCGATTTAACACACTGTTCTACTTCTGCTTTTTAATCTTAAAATTTTCGTGCAGTCGAGCAAAGCAAAGCACATACATGGTGTTTGCGAAAGGTATAAAAATACTCTGATACTGAACGAAAAAATCTTCTGAAAAAAGAATATAAAAAAATGCAGGAAATCCATTAAACCGATTTTTTCCGACAAATTAGACGAAAGTGCTACTAAATTGATAACACTCTTTTAGTAATCTGTTGAATTTTTGCTTCTCACTTCTTACCATGAGTGTTTACCAATTGTGCACTTATCTGTTGTGAAGTGAAATTGTGTGAAAAGCAATAGCAGATTTTATCAATTATCTGTTTTTTATAGGAGTGCTAAGAAAATCATTTAGTGATCCACAAAAAAGTAGGTCAAAAACAAATCGTCACTTATTTTTGCAAGTTCACAAATAAAGCTGTTTCCTGTCCTGCAAGATTATTGTTATATTATATTATATTATATATTATATATTATAGATATTTAAATAGAATTTTGATACTCTCCCGAAACCAAAAGAGCGTGAGCTTTAAATTTTGCAGACTGACTTTTCCAACGTTTTGTTTTTGTAGAGGACGAATCCAGCCTAGCGCACGCTGACTGAGTGCTCAAAACACTGTTCCCAACCACATTTGATAAGTCGTAGTAAAAAAGACCGCCCCTGCAAAGTTAAATAAAAATCTTTTACTGCGAATTCACATACTAGAGGTCTACACACATACACTGGTAGCTATCGAAAATATTCTTAAACGATAAAATAAAAATATTTTCTAAATAGCAATGCTTAAAATAGAATCAAACTTCCTACTAGTTATCGTCATGCAAATACACACCCCAATATCGCATGCAGCAATTCTAATGAATGTCAAAAATCAATTACAACTCAAACATTTAAGTAAAATACTCGTAAAAGCAAACGGCGCAAAAGCTAAACAAAAACAAACAAAAAAACAAAAAAATCCAAACACACAACCTTAACTCATCTAAATTTTGGCCAATTCACCGAACTAAAAATCGACCCGCCTAGGTGTTCCACAGACACGCAAATCAACAGCATATATGTAGCTCTTGTGCAACATTGATAAACTTGTAGCAACAGGAATGTAACAACTTGCCGAAGTCGAGCGAAAAGCGAAGAAATCGTATCAAACATCGTACGGATGTTTGACTAACTATAACGGAAGGCGGGGCGAAAGCAATTCCGTTTTTCGTAACGAATACGATGAATTGCAAATGACTCCTATTGTGTGCATGTATGTATGTATGTTTGTATGTGGGTTGTGGATTTTTCTTTTTAAAATTTTGTTTTTTTATTTCCTTAAACGACTGTCTGTGTTGTATTGCCACAATTGAAAATTGAAATTGGAACCGCGTTGATGCCGGCGGCATTGGTGGCATGGCGTCTACATTAGTGGCATTTGCCGCTTGTTGGTGCCACTGTTGCATGCACAGCAACAACACAACACATTTGCAGACAAACACGCTAGGTTTGAACATGCCGCACATATGCCGCAAGAAAGTTGTTTCGAATGGTCGTTAAAGGCAGGAAATTTGGTTTTGTAGGGTTTGCCAGGAATTGAATGCAAATAGTATGTGGGAAGTTTGAAATAGAACTTTCATTAGGTACACATTTCTTAATCAGTCCAAAATATTTTTAGAAATCTGCAACGAATTAAAGCAGGGGTTTTATTTCAAAATCACTTCCATCTTACTAACTTTCTGTTGTATTTTTAACGGGTCCTAAGATACTATATATCTTTTGCCAGTGACGGGCTCCATAAATATCCCTGTCGCCCACGTCACTTAAGTAAAATAAAATAAAATAAAATAAAATAAAATAAAATAAAATAAAATAAAATAAAATAAAATAAAATAAAATAAAATAAAATAAAATAAAATAAAATAAAATAAAATAAAATAAAATAAAATAAAATAAAATGAAATAAAATGAAATAAAATGAAATAAAATAAAATATAATAAAATAAAATATAATAAAATAAAATAAAATAAAATCTGCATATTTTTCAAAGATATTATAACGATTTTTCTCAAATGCAATTTAAACCTACATACATATTTTGGAGGCAGCTGAAATCTAAATAATATGGAGCTAGTTTTTATTTCGCATCTCAGATTTAGCCCACCGGGTGTTTACATGATGCGTGATTATCCATATAATGACACATACATACGATTATAACAGTATTTGCTGCAAAATGTAATGGAAACGATAAAATTTTATAACTTTCGATTTTCCATTTTTAGTAACATTTTATACTAAAAATCTGAACACCATCGGGTGGATAATGCTTTCGCAGGCGAAAGCTCTTATCATTAAATTTCCTACAAAGTAAAATATACAACATCAGTGCGACAAGTTTTAGTACCGTTCTTAAATTTAATTGTGGTATATATGTATAAACCATTTAAAAAAAGGATGCGTGAGTTTGTTGTATATTAAAGTTTTGCAAATAATATTTTGGTAATGTGCAAATGTCTTTTATGGAATGGAATTACGGTCGCCTGCCAAGCATGTTACTGTTATTTGAATAGAAATCAGAATCATATTTCTTAAGACATCAACTTAAAATAATCCACAGTAAACCAAAGCGGTCATATTGAAACCGCACATGGCTGTTGTGTTGAGTCCTGAGACAACGAGGTACAGACTGAGATGAAAAAATATAACAGAATATGCAAAACAAAGAGTCATTCTAAGAAATATCTTTAAAAAAAAACTCTAACTATTCCTATTATTAAGTCATGTGCTTTACCCCGTTATTATAACAGTTAATCAGTTGACCAGCAGGAAAAGCTTTAAGCAAGCTTAAAAGCGTTGACAGGTATTTTCTATTTCGCTACGCCTCCCACTTCCATATCTAAGATTTTATCTTTTTTTTATTTCTTCAGTACTCAGATTACAAGCGTGTCGTGCTAATAATAAAAGCTTGTATTAGTGACACTTCAAAGTATAGAAGTTGTCAGTCAAACCATCAATATAATCCGATTGCCATAAGTACAAGTTGTGCCACGGTTGAAGATATTGGTAGCACGCCCACATACAAACTTAAGCTTATTTAACATTGGTTGAATATGAGCGTGAAAAACGATTGAAAGCAATTGCAAGAAGCTTTAGAACATAAGTGGATTTGAATTATTAAACAACTTCTGGCGTAACAATTCGGAAAATGTGTTAAATGAATGTTAAATTAAAACATTAATGTGTGTTTAAAGCCACAACAAGCACTTCTGTAAATGTGTTAGAACTAACATGCAGTATGTTTACTTTTATAAGCTTTGAATAAGCGTTTTCAGTATTCAATAAACTTTCAGAAAAAAACAGTTTACAAGTATTTTTTAACTTGAAATTTTTCGAAAGCTTCTATAATTGTTAACAATGCTTCTGGCTGCATAACTATTAGTTTGCACAGGGTTGGATCAGAGTAAGCTTGGTGTTGAAAAAGTGTAGGTTCTGTTGCACTATTAAAGAGATGTTGGTTTTGTGAGCAGACATAATGCTAGAAAACCCCTAAAAGATGGTCTGACTTAATTGTGCATTTATAAGCTTTTATATTTCCCAAGTCCCCGTTTCAAAA
Source organism: Sphenella marginata (assembly GCA_951509765.1). Taxonomy (NCBI): domain Eukaryota; kingdom Metazoa; phylum Arthropoda; class Insecta; order Diptera; family Tephritidae; genus Sphenella; species Sphenella marginata. The sequence goes on along the minus strand of OX608079.1, from coordinate 91,075,086 downwards.
AACACCTTGATTCTTACACTTATTCAAACATTACATCGTTTATTAAATTTACTTTTAATTACTTTTATTGGCTCTAAGACATAAGCACCCAAATCTAATGAAATTTCATTTTTTTTCCATTTCGTTTCAGGTATGTACACAAATTAATTGAATGTCCTCATCCACAACTGTGTCTGGTATACTCACAGGTTTGCTATTCCAAAAACTGCCTCTATAATAGACCACAAATATTTTTTAGTCAATTCCACCATAATGTCTAAAATGAATGAGCTCACTAATGCCTAATAATTAAAACGACGCGCTCAAAGTAACTAAAAATAACGTCAACACCCCCTAATAACTTAATGTCACAGCAACGCTTGCCACAATACAAAACGCTTACAAGTACTATATTACCATCCCAGAAGTAGAATGAAAATGTCAAGTTCACCAAAGGCGAACACAAATCACTTTCAAAACTGTTGCCTACACCCTCAAGTTCCGTTGTGCTTCTTAGCCACAGCTCTTAATTGGCACGCACGCTGGGACAGTCGGTTTTTGTTGTTCGAAACTGCTGAAGTCTGCTAAAAACTATGAGAAAGTCAAGTGTTGATTCTGCTTAGCGGCTGGTTTGTTGTTCTTTTCACATACAAGCGTATATGCTGATGAAGCAAAAAAAATATAACAAATGTTCCCATTAACAACACCTTTCCATTTCGGTGAGGATTTGTTATGATTTATTCGTATTGCTGAGGTGGTAAAATACCAACAAATACTCGCATTTGTCGTCAGAGCGCAACATATTTTATAAACATACATACATATTTGTGTTTTGTTATTGTGCGGTATTGTTGCGTGAGAAGTTGTAAATAAGTAGGTGACACAGCCAAAACAAGTAAGCCAAACAAAACAGAAGCATAGGCGTTAGCGTGTAGTAATGCTAATAATGTGCATTAGGGTGTCCGTTTTAAATAAGATAGAGCTTGATAATTAAATACTTCACCAAATTGGTTGCTATGCATGATAAAGCATGTCAGTGATGCCTGCTTAGTGATATTAACTGCGATACCGATTATACAAATCGATCTTTAACTTCGATTCCCGATTTGTGTTCAGTATTCTATATTTATTTCGTTTTTAACTTTGTATTAACATATATCTATCTTTCGATTCATATTTATGTAACAAGATTTCAATTTCGATTTTGGTTTCAGTTCATGCTGACTTCGATTCCGGCTCTGCTTTCAATTTATATTTCGAGATTAGCTTTCATTCAGCTTTATCCATGTATATGGATTTCTAATTTTCAATTTTGATATCAATTCTTATTTTATAGTCGATATCGCGTTTGCTATAGTAACCTCGAAACCGATTTCGATTTCGATTTTTGGTCGATTTTTTTTTGAATAAAGTTATCGGTTTCATTAACATTTCGACATGAACTTTAATTTCGATTAAAATTTATAAACATTTATTTCGGCGTCGATTTTTTTATAAATTTTTTTATAATTTTTAATATAAATTTAAATTTCGTTTGAAATATCGATTTAGATTTCAAATTCAGGTCCCACTCTGACTCAAATTTAAATTTCGATTGAGAATTCGATTAGGATTTCGAATTAAGTTTCTACTCAGATTTAAATTGAAATTTCGATTGAAAATTCGATTTGGATTTCTAATTTAATTTAGCCTCGATTCAAATTACTTTCAGATTATTTCAATTTTTACCCGATTTCTGTTCGATTATCGATTTTGATACATATATCTAGTAAGAGTGATTTCGCCTCAGAATTATGCTCGCTTCCGTTCATATTTGATTATATTAGTTTCGAAATTATTTTTGACTTTCTACACATTTTTAATTTAGTTTCTGCTTTTATCATATTTACTTCGAATCCTAAATATCGGTTTTAATATCGGTGATCGCCTTAATATAAACTGAGATTCTTATTAAAATTTCGCTTTTCATTTTACTTTTAACTTCGATTTAGATTTTAATTTTATTTTCCTGTCTTCTTCTTATTTATATGTATCTCGAACCTTGTTTTCATTTCAATAGCGATTTAGTTACAAATTTGGTTTTCGATTTGAATTTTTATACGATATCTATTAAATTCGATTCCCATTCCGAACGAAATCCAAATTTCGACTTTCATTTCGATTTGGTAGTTTGTGCTGCTTACGTTTGTGCCCATTTTCTATTTCTATGGGCGACTTATGTCATATGTATGCTTGCCAGTCACTCTCATTACATATTTTGTGCCTAAAAACAGTCCTCTAGTTTTGTACCGCCATTAAAACGAACCCTATTTTAAGCTTATTTGTTTGTTTTGTTTCCTGTTTGTTTTATTCTTACACAACCCAAAAGTCAAACACTAATGGAAATGGCAACAGTTTTAACAGCTGCTCTTACAAAACTTCTAAATACCCACTACACACATATGTACATACGTACCTTAGTGTATGTAGACCACACTCAAAAGTAACTTTAGGTTTACTTACTACCTTACACCTATCACTTAGCGTAAGCCACTCGACAAATTTTGGTATTGCACCATCTCTCTCTGTTTCGTGATTATTGGTTTTATTATTGTTGTTGTGTTTGTGTTGTCGTTGCGCTTGTATGTTGTTACTAGCACTTTGCTTCCATTTATTTAATATGCCAATTTATGCCACATATACCACAGGTGCACAATCAAAGAGTCGTCCCTTTTAGCCATTACCACTTACCACTATTCACCTTAGGCCATTTTTTATTTTCCCAACACCGACTACTGACTTTTCTCGCCCTTTTCATATCACACACGCTCTTATACATTTCACCTGCAATCTGTCATTTTCGCTTAATAAACGCTTAACGTCTTTTGGGGGCTTAACCTACTGTGTCCTTATACATACATACATCCTGTGTTATTTTCTTTGGGAATATAAGCCATTAAAAGCTGTGCGTGTACGACGTAGCAAGTTGTGTGTGGTTGTATATGTATATTTACCATTAATCTGCCACTTTAATGTTGACTTTTCTCTTTCACTTTTGATACTTTATTGCTCAATTGCCATATTGTTTTCAAACTTTGTTCTAGATTTTTTCTTGGTTTCTTTGATATTTTTATGATTTCTTAGTTGATTGTTTGCAATTTGGATTGAACATAAGTATGTATGTATGTACATGTATTAGGTTGCATTAGGGTGATAGAAGTTTTCACGATCGCGATCACGCTGCTGTGATATGACTGTTGACACCAGATGCGCCTCTAAGCTCCCCGGACATGTTCTTCATCCGATAATGTAATCAGCCCTCGCCCGGTAAATGCCTTAACTCAGGCACCACTTATTTACTATCAATTAAGTTTCTGCCTGGCATCTGTTTTAAGTTCCGCAAAATAAGATAGGTGCTACTACTAGTAAAGGATAGTCTGAAATCAGGGGTCGTATGGCTCCTGGTGCACAAATTTAAATTCGTAAAATCGCCCAAGGTTTATCTAGCCGCGCCTCATTTTTCAGTATAGAAAATTACATCAAACTTATAAAATAGAATTAATTTAGTTAGGCAAAAATCTAGACATATCACGGATATGGGCGGTAAACCCACTTCAGATTTTATGAGAAAATATTAGTTCATAAATCTATATTAGCTTAACTCTACTCTAACTCAATCACAAAGCTCATATTTTAAGCTTCATTTTATAACTATTTTCACATTCAAAAAGATCCAGCATAATAAGAAGAAGTCACATATGTATGTATACTCAGAGTCATTCAAGTGTTCCTTTATTCTGCATATATGCTATCTCTTTTCCACAAGGTCGAAATCATAGCGTGCCCTTTGACTGTCCTATCTAAAGTATTGTCGCATCTGATTTATTTTTATTATATATTTTAAGTCCTTTCTTTCATATTTCTTAGCACACTTGCTTCATTGTTGAACTAGGCCAAAACGAAACTAAAACAAGTAAGGAAGTCTAAGTTCGGGTGAACCGAACATTAAATACCCAGCGTTAGTTTTCAGAACGAGATACAAATACCATGACTTGGCAATGATATAGTCCCTAGAATCTTATTTGAAATTTTCTATACCAAAAGAGGGGGCGTGGTTTTCATCCGATTTCGCCCATTTTAAACACCAACCTGCCTGGGCCAGAAAGTAACCTGTGTATCAAATTTCATGCGAATATCTCAAGTTTTACTCAACTTATGTTAATTTATGTGATTTTCGATATCGAAAAAGTGGGCGTGGTTATCATCCGATTTCGAAAATTTTCACAGCAGCTCACCTTGGCCAGAAAGTAGCCTGCTTAACAAATTCCATGCAAATATCTCAGTTTCTACGCAAGTTTTGTCAATTTATGTGATTTTCGAAATTTTCGATATCGAAAAAGGGGGCGTGGTTATGATCCCATTTCGCCCATTTTCAATAGCATCCTACCTTGGCCAGAAAGTAGCGTGGATAACAAATTCCATGCAAATATCTCAGTTTTTACGCAAGTTATGTCAATTTATGTGATTTTCGAAATTTTCGATATCGAAAAAGGGGGCGTGGTTATCATCCCATTTCGCCCATTTTCAATAGCATCCTACCTTGGCCAGAAAGTATCCTGGATAACGAATTCCATGCAAATATCTCAGTTATTACGCAAGTTATGTCCATTTATGAGATTTTCGAAGTTTTCGATATCGAAAAAGGGGGCGTGGTTATCATCCGATTTCGCCCATTTTCAACAGCATCCTACCTTGGCCAGAAAGTAGTCTGCATAACAAATTCCATGCAAATATCTCAGTTTTTACGCAAGCTATGTCAATTTATGTGATTTTCGAAATTTTCGATATCGAAAAAGGGGGCGTGGTTATCATCCGATTTCGCCCATTTTCAATAGCAACCTACCTTGGCCAGAAAGTAACCTGTACGCAAAATTTCATGCAAATGTCTCAATTTTTACTCAAGTTATCGTGTACACGGACGGACAGACGGACAGACGGACGGACATGCCTTAATCAATTCCTCTTTTTAACCTAAGAACTTTCATATAAGGAACCCCATATCTAACTAGATTATTTTGCGCCGTTACATAGTACCGTTATGTGGACAAAATTAATATACCCTTGTACTAGTACTAGTACGCTGGGTATAATTACTTGGAGAATGAAAAAAATAAAACCTCTGTCTATGCACCACATTAGGCGTTTAAAGTGTTGATTTATATCGTGTCACAAATTTATGTTTCCGATTCAGTGTGTTGAAGGCATGTGTGATATATGTATATCAACTGTGAGTCATTTTTGGCAAAACTTCGTCACGCAAATATACGAATATGTTTGTAAATATATTTCAAGATTTGTTATTCTTTTGATTTATAGAATGATATGCTATCGCCATAATAAATGAGGCTAACTACGTAGGCAATGCGACTTGGTTAGCCGCTGTCGCTATCGTGAGATAAAAACTGAAATATTAACTTCATTTTATTTTACGAATAGCTTGGAATTATTATACTACTAGCCAAGGGATTAATTGCTGAATTCAGTTATGTAGAGTTATTTTGGGAATAAATTTGATTGTATTTATTTCATAATCTAATGCTTAGTTATTGAAGCTATAGCGATATTTCAAAATGTTTGAACAGCTGTGTGTTGAAAGCTGAGTTCTAATGTGAAATGATGTTAAATCAGCAGTTGTAGATTTTGAAAATTACTATCATTCCAAATCAGTATTTGTCAGGTGGGAACAGCAGTACCCCAGCAGGCAGCCAGCATGTCTGAAAATAATTGTCGCTATAGCATACCTCTACTCAAGTTTCGGCAAGCGGCTTCTTGTTAGAACAACAAACAATATCAACGAAACAAAAAAAAATAAAACAAACTTAAAAGCCTTCAAGTTTGGAAATCAACTGCAAGTTTGAGAAATATCAAGATCAAGCCCCACTTTTCTTGCAATATAAAGTATTCTTTAGGAAAGATTTACATTAAGAGCGTAATGCCATTAGGAGATTAAAACAATATTAAACATTACAACAAAACTACTAAATAAGAATGGACGAAATAAAAGTATAATAATGGCAGCACTCAACAGTCTAGTTGTACTTTTGATGGGGGAACTAACAAAAATTCAGTAAGATCACTATGAATTACACGCCCTAAGATAGGAAAATGGGCAGAAATTTAACTCTAAATAAAACGCATAAGCGGAAGCAAGCGATACAATAGCAGTTGAAGCTCTTCAATCAAAATAGTGAGATTTTGTTTAATTTTACAATACAAAAAAAAAATAATAAAAATAATTTCGGAAACAAAAATAAAAATTTAATAAAAATAAAAATAATTTCTACCGAAAATAACAAAACATAAAATCTTGACACAAATTTATTTTAATTTTTTTTTTTAGTATTTCATGTTCTCTTACAACAATCTTTTGTTGAAGCCCCCCTCCATGCTCGCTTGTTTGTAGGTATACCAACACATCATATCCAAGAAATTTTTTGTTCTCTTGCTTGTTCGTGCTTTGTTTAAAGACTATCTCACGCAAAATGGCAGCATCATCATAAGCGGTGGCAATAGTCAGTAAAAGTAATGGCAACAGCATGTGCAACAAAGCATTTCTACATACAGCCACCTTAAAAACAGTAAAAATAAAAGCAACAATATTACTTCATGTGTGTTCACCTACGCTTACTGAGCTTTGGTAATGACAATTTTACGACGATATTAAGAATGATAATCTCCAGTGTTTTAGTGTAGTGGTAAAAGTTCATTAAACTAACTACTTTGAAAATAACATTAACACATGAACTTTAGAAGTACACATAACCTAAAATGGTTATAAAATGAAATAAATGTTAAGGATGGTAACACATTTCAAGTTGAAAACGTGATTGTATTGTGACGATTATAAAGAGAGAAGTCAGTTCGTTTTAGACAACTCACTATTAAGATTCCGTTCGTGCTCACTGTTCCGGCCATTGTCGCTTTGTTGGTCACTATCACCATTCCGTTAAGTTCACAATTCCTGTCACTTTCGCCTTGCCGATCACTGTTATGTTTCACGTCCCGGCCACGTACCTAGTCACTGGCATGATACCGCTCAATGTGTTGCTAGGCGACAATACAAAGTAGGACGTTTTGCACAAACGAGCTGCTAAGAATATCGACTTGAAAGAATCTCAAGTGGGAACACAGCTCGAAATATTACATAATTTAGATTTTTTTATCATGCCTATGTCAAATTTGTTGCTGTTTCCTTTTCTGAATTTATTTTCTTTACTAATTTCTAGTTTCTATTTTACGTTATTTCCGTTTGTTACATTTTTTATTTTGCTGTTTAATTTTATTTAATTTAATTTACTTTAATTTTATTTTATTTTATTTTACTTCATTTAATTTAATTTAATTTAATTTAATTTAATTTAGTTTAATTTAATTTAATTTAATTTAATTTAATTTAATTTAATTTAATTTAATTTAATTTAATTTAATTTAATTTAATTTAATTTAATTTAATTTAATTTAATTTAATTTAATTTAATTTAATTTAATTTAATTTAATTTAATTTAATTTAATTTAATTTAATTTAATTTAATTTAATTTAATTTAATTTTATATTATTTTGTTTTATTTTGTTTTATTTTATTTTATTTTATTTTATTTTATTTTATTTTATTTTATTTTATTTTATTTTATTTTATTTTATTTTATTTTATTTTATTTTATTTTATTTTATTTTATTTCATTTCATTTCATTTCATTTCATTTCATTTTATTTTATTTTATATTGTTTTATTTTATTTTATTTTATTTTTTTTTATTTTATTTTATTTTATTTTATTTTGTATTATTTTATTTTATTTTATTTCATTTTATTTTATTTTATTTTATTTTATTTTATTTTATTTTATTTTATTTTATTTTATTTTATTTTATTTTATTTTATTTTATTTTATTTTATTTTATTGTATTTTATTTTATTTTATTTTATTTTATTTTATTTTATTTTATTTTATTTTATTTTATTTTATTTTATTTTATTTTATTTTATTTTATTTTATTTTATTTTATTTTATTTTATTTTATTTTATTTTATTTTATTTTATTTTATTTTATTTTATTTTATTTTATTTTATTTTACTTTATTTTATTTTATTTTATTTTATTTCATTTCATTTTGTTTTATTTTATTTTATTTTATTTGAATTGGCTGGAACCAACACTTTAAAATCAAGGCCCATAATCTGCATCCTAAGTTTATTATAATCCTTCACTGCATGAAATCAGTGTCATAAAATTTATTCCAATTTCTTCCAGTAACTAAGTTTTACACACATATGTATGTAGAAGTAGAAAGGTAAATTCTCGCCATATTAACCTGCATATGTACAATTGTTTGATTTCAATTACCGAAATAGTACAATTATATATATTTTATTGAGTATTCGAAATTAAGTATGCGCCTCCAAGACGTGTTTTTTTCTTGTCGCATAGATATTCTTCATTTCAACATTTGCCTTTTCCCCTAATCCTGCGAAAGCCCTTATGCTGACTCATTTACCGTTCGCTCCTTTGCTGTGAAATGGTACCGCCTCACGCATTAACTAAATGAAGTGGCTGTAATAGTTTAGCCCTTATATAATTCTTTAGTATGCTACTTACTTACTATGTTTATTTTGAGTATTACTCTATTCCCCATACATCGCGTGATGTTGTTCCAACAACGTCATTACATATTTACTTTTATAGCTGATGGTTGTTGTTGTCTTTCCATCAAATTTGATTGCTAATAAAATTGTTACGTTTTGTTAATTTCGTAAGAGTTTTACGTGGTTTTAATGTTGTAGTTCATTAGGAGCTTAATGAAAAACCTCGTACATTTGAAAGCAAGCTTAATTTTAAGAATAAAGTGCGTTTCAGAATTAAGGTAATCTCAGAACTTAACTTTTTAACGGTGTTCTCCAAGATTATAGTACATTTACATATGTTTACTTTACTTTTAGTAAAGAAAAATATGAGTAAGATACTGAAATTTAAATCGATATCTGTACATTACAGCAATTCAAGAGGAATTGTTAGGGGGGATCATTCTTGAGCCAATAGAATTCAAATCAATAGTCTTAGATGGATTTTCTGTTTATGTCACTCAAAAACTACGGAAGAGAAAGCTGCAGTTTTCACCGTTGTATTACCTAACATTTAATATAGTCCTGATTTTGATAACATGGCCTGTTCCGGAATTATAGATCAATGCGTGGACCAACGTCATCCAAAATGTATCAGTTCAATATGGCTATCACACGGAGCATGCTAACGAGTGCTGTAACAAGCGATGTGTCTAAGCTAATCGGTTTCAATCTTTTACATGTTCTGAGAAGCATCGTGTTCTAGTTATTAACAAAATAATTGAATGCATATATTAAAACGAGAATTTGCAATCGACAAATCTCAATTCCAACCCAATTTTATTTCTTCCACATTAAACATATTTCGCTTCCACTTTATCAAAAAATTTGTAAGAACACGAATATGGAAAACCCCTTATGTGCCAGAATATTTTATAAATCATAATTGAATCAAGTGAAAAAAAGTTAAAAAATAAAAAAACAATATTTAATTAAGCCATAATTTGCATATCAAAGGAATGTGAATGAGAAGTTAACTGGCGCCAACCTATACATCAAATACTTACGCGAGCATATTTTATTGCTCTCTGTCGGTAGAGTCCTTATTGCGCTGAAAAGGCTGGCATTTTTTTGTTGGTTGCAATTTGTATTTGGTCCGCCGCATTTATGGTGGTTGTTATCACACGCTAAGCTGTTATTGTTCTTGTTGTAGCTGTCAAATGCAAATGTCATAAAATAACGTCAATAAAGCTGCGGAATTAAAAAAATGCAAATAACAATAACAATATGCTAAAGTGTGGTATGAATGTTTGGTATTTTAGTATGTGCGCGACTGTATGTGCAGCAGGGTTGCAATCTCTGTAGACTGCAAGCTGACATGCAGAACCACCGGAACGTAGTGAATTCGAATGCAGTTTGAGTGTGGCGTGTGTTTTTCTATTTGTGTACAGTGTTGTAAAGTGCAATGTGCTTGACCGTATAGAGGCTTTTAGCGGAGTCCGACATGGAGCATTTTTCAGCTATCCAAAAAATAAAATGTATGAGGGAAAAAGGTAGAAAAATAGCAGAAAAATTGAAATATGCAAATACAAATGCAAGAAAGCTGTATCCGTAGACGTCACCATAGTCGTCACCGTAGCCTTTACTGTAGATGTAACTTAACTGTTACTATGGCCTTAGTTGTAATCATTAGTATTTCCGTAACTGTAATCATAATCGTAATCTTAGCCATAACCGTTACCGTATTCTCAACCATAACCGTAACCTTACCCATAACCGTAACCATAGCAATAACCATAACCAGAACCTGAACCATTACCGCAATCTTAATGGATAGAACATTTTATCATAGGCTATAAAGTATTACATATGTATAACTATGTGTGTATGTGTAACCTTTCCTTAAGTATTTTACTGCTAATATATCACTCAACACTGTACCTATAAGAACTTTTATTGTGTTCTCGTATGGCATTAAAGGCACAATATATGGGCTTGAATTTCCAAACCAATTCGTCAGTGCACGCGTCAAAATGCAATTAAATTTTTATTTACGAATACTTTGCACCGCTTTAGTAGTCACAATACGAGACATGTTCCCGCCACGCCCCATGCAACTGATTGTTGTTAAAAGCGATTATTTCTTTTTTTACAATACCCATTCACAAATATATTCGAGCTGGTTGTGAGTCAAACGTTTATAGTAAATATGTGCTACGGATTTTCAATCACTCAAACACCTACATATACGCATGCATACATACATATATGGAAACATACACACACACACACAGAGGCTTGACAATGTCACATGACAATTCTTGTAACTTAAACAACTTGGAACTACAGTACCAACATCCCAGCAAAATTTTTGCTTACCTAGAATCGGAGCTGTAATCCAACGAATATTGTGGAACACATTACCAACCATATGAAACCACCGATTATTTTAACCCAGGCATGTCATTAAGCTAAAGCGCTTGCTCTTTGCCTTACTGAGAAGGATTTTTGGAATGCATATTTAGAATCTCTTTTTTTTATATTACTCGCTTCTCTTATGCATTACTCAGAATCTATTCTGTAATGCAATGCTGCCATTGCAACTGGTAATGGAAATAATCATCGGGAAGTATTTCTTGATTACTTAGGAACTCGTTTTGTAATCGATGTTAGGAGAAGCGCTTGCCAAAAATTTTGCTGGGATGCAACAACTGACACATACATACCCACAAAAGGATTGACTGACTAACTAACTAGATGACGGATGGTTTGTCAACAGTCGGCACCTGAATGTTTTGTTTGGGGTGTCGCATATTTACAAGTATTTATTCAACGACTATTAGGTGGAAGAGCTATTACGGGATGAGAAATGGCGTTAAGGCGGGCGTTGCAAAGAGTTTCTTCAGCCACACCCACAAATATTCAGTGTCAGGCAGGTGTAAGGATGTTTATAAACAGATGCACGTATAGGGGTATGAAGTGCATTTGGAATACATACACATACATATATGAAATTGCAATCAAGTAGTATCATGCAAGCACAACAACAGCATTGACAACTAAATAACTACAACAAAAGTAAATATGTAATAAAAAAAAACAAAAATACAATAACATTTAATGTTAGCAGACGTGCAGTTAAAGAAGGAATAAAAAGCAATGACGTGAACAACAGCAAAATCAAAAACAGGAAGAACAAGCATTTGTAGCCACATTGGGACAAATGTCAAATGACGAATGTCAATGGAATGTCAACAACAGTCAGGGGCATACAAGCTTCATATGCGCAGTATAGTATGTGGCTAGTACATATGTATATACATACATACTAAAGACGCAATATATTAGAGCTGACGATGTACTTACATGATTACATTTGTTGATAAATGTGTGGCGTGTCATTAAGGCTGGCAATTACAATATTACAACTAGATCTCTGGGGTGACTTTTTTGTAACTTTATAGCAAATGTAACGAGTTTCTGCTCTCTTTTTGTAAATCCAATTCTTCTGAGCATCTTATACAGAAAATAATTGTGCTACTACAGACCTCCTCCATTTTGTAATACATATGTTCTATGCAAAATCGGGTATTGATTGATGAAAAAATATTCTCGAAATTCCTCAAATTGTGCATCTATCGTTTTCTAGTAAGCAAAAACTTTAAGTTCCAGAGAAAGAACATGGGTTGCTGTTTGGGAAACAATTCCACAACAGCAACCATAAAAGTACCGATATTTATAAACGTAACCGTGTGTAGTCAAAAACGTGATTTGTAACGACAACTTTATTGTGGGCATAACCATAAGTACAACCGCAACTGTAAACGTAACAGTTGTTGCATCCATAAACGCGACTGTAAATATGTATAACTTTGACCTCAGCCGTAACTGTGAACCAAAACAATTCTCATAAAATTAACCGTAGTTAAATACACCCATTAAAATAATCGCGACTGTAAATATATGTAAATAAGCGAAACCATACCAAGTAAAGTAGCGGTCAAGGTAATAGTTAACGTAAGTGCGAATGTAAGTTCAACAACAACGCTAACAGCTTTCAGCCATAACCGTGACCGGATTAAAATATTTTATTTATAAATGCTTACATGAAACGTAACCATAAAACTAATAAAATCCATAACCATAACAGTAACCGTAGAGATAACCAAAATTAAAACCGTGTCCAAAAACATAACCGTAACCATAACCGTAGTCATAGCCGTAACCGTAAACTTAACTATAACTGAAATCGTTTCAAAAAAGCAATTTGAACCGAAATTCTTACAAAACAGGCTTAAATTAATTGTTTTAACAGTAGAAAAAAACCAAGTAGTCACAGACATCTGATCCACTCAGGCACAGAAATATGCCATGTCTTGACCTAGCGACCACTGAGCTTGTCTAATTTTCTGCAGGCATGCTTGGCTCCCCATCTTCTCTAATATTTTTTTATTAAGTTGTAAAAACACAAGCTAACTTTTCGCTTCGTAGTCAAAATTAAGAAGAACTGGGTATGTCATGCTTACTTGCACACGAACACAAACTCTCTTAACTTTTGTCACTCCATTTTTGTTTAATTTGTTGCAAAACAAAAACTCAATTTACACCTACAACGTGTGTCAACGTTACAAAATGGGGTTCGAAAAGCGACATCGATATGTCTAACACATGAACGTTATTGTATACATATACCACCGACAGCATAGCGCTCCCCCATTAAAATGTAATAATTGTAGCATCGTCTGGTGTCAAGCACCAACAACAATAGTCTCACTTTTACAAAGAGCATTTTAATAATGCAACACCTTTTACGCATTTCTATTTTTTTTTTTTTTGTTCAAACAATATGAAAAAAAGTTGAGAGTTGTTGCAGTGCGATGATGTCACCATTTTCTGGGCGATGTTGCCATACTCTGTTTTTTCTGTGCTGGTGTATGATATTTCGTTATTTCCGTTTTTCACATGAAATTTTGTGGCCACACATTTGTACACAGATTGCATAATTGCATGACCGTACCACATTGTCTTCCTTTGTTTTTTTTTTTTTTTGTATGTTTGCATGCATGTGTTGTTGCATTTATGAGCGCACAATGTACCATAACCACACATCTAAATTAGCTGGTAAATGTTTTGTTTCATTTTTGTTGCGATTTTATTTGATTTTTTCTGGTTTTTATTTTTGCAACATTTGCACAAACAAGAAAACCATCTTAGAATTACGACTCCTAGAGGATTAAAAGTTATTTTGTGGGCGTGCTTGAAATGAGAACAAGCTAAATAGTGTACGTTAGAAGTGGGAAAATAGCTTAGATATGTATGTATGTGTATGTATACAAGCATTTTATATGTTTCTATTTAATGTTTAAGAGCAAATACTTTGTTAGTGAGGCAACTAACAAACCACAACGGTCATAAAACAACAATAATAGAGAAAGAAAGATAAAGTGCAAAAATACGATTCACCACCAAGGAGCAATTGGATTCTAACATTACTGGCGAAAATTTACTCGACTATTTGAAACATTTCTTTTTTTTTTTTGTACAAAAGCAATATTTGTACTTGTAGGTAATCTAAGCACACGTAAAAATGTTAAAACAATAACACATGGCTGTGGTGAACAGCAACTTAAATAACCTTAAGCTTAATTTATAAATAATTTAACTGAAATAAATATTTAGCTTGCAAAAGCCAAATATTTCGATTACAAAATAGCAAGCATTTGATAACTGAAATGGTTATTAAGAGGAATTTGAAAGGTAATATAATAAAACAAGTAAGGAAAGGGTTGCCTTTCATGAATTCGCATAATTTTTTTAAGTGTCCGATCCTTACTTATGTATGTATATTTGGTACAAACTATTCAAAACTGTTAATTTAAGGATGCATAGACCAAACCACATTTATCTTGAGGATCGATTGTATGGGAGCTATATGTTATAATTGTCCGATCTGGTTAACATTACATATATATTAATTACCCAACCTGCAAAGTTGTACGCCCCTAGCTTTTAAACTGCGAAATTTATAGCCCAAACCTAATTTATCGAAACTATCGATTATACATACATATGTCAGTTATATGTTATGTTGGTCCGATCTCTGTTATTTTTAACTTTTTTAAGGCACATATTCGTTATTTTTCCTACCCTTCAGTCCTACAAAGCTCAGTCAAAAAACTGAAGTACAAAACTTTTATCTCTTGAGATTGCCTTGTAAGCGTTCACACACATACATACTAACATAACAAAAGTTAATTTTCTATTGTTTCACTCCACTCTGGTCGAGTGAATGGCATTGGTGCCACAACATCAATATTTTCACTTCATTACAAAGCAAAACATCCGCAATTATCCAAGTTGGTGCTGTCACAATGTAACAATCTATGCCACTCGAACTCACCACCCACACACACACACACACACTCAAGCGCACACACGTAAGGTGTACATATGTACATATTTCATGCTACCCCAATCAAGCACAAATAAAAAAATGTTGCTACTTTTCATGTAAAAGGAATACATTCACATATACATACATACATACATATGTAAGTTGTTGAAGCAATTGAGATCCAGGACCCAAAAATGTCAGCAATACAAAACCGTTACAATTTATTGTAGTATGTAATAGGATGATAAAGCTCTGCTATGAGGCGCATTGACCCCTTTAAACATTTGACAGCCAGACAAAAGAAATAAACTCAAATAAATCTTGTTTGGTTACATTTAAAATGTGCTGACTTTACTCTTTTCACATTCACTGCTGGCTATTGCGCTTCCCACCAACTCATTTTTGTATACATATGTATTTCAATTGCTGGTCATTTAGTGTTTGGTTCTGTGCATACAATGTGGTTGTTCAGTTGGTTAAGTTAGGTTTTATGGGTGCTGAGAGGTATTGCTGCCAAAGGATGCTTCAACTTTGCGTAGGAAAAAGTAAATAAATTAACCAACTCTTGACATCTCAAGCGATACGAGTCTAAATGCTAAGTTCAACTAGTTACCTTTCAACGCTTTTGATATGGGAAAACTAGAAACTTTGATGTGTACTTAAGTCTAATAGTTGTGTTGTTGTAAAGAGGAGTGTTAAGTGAATCCAATTGGTTACCTAATCAGACTTATCAAATTTGAATGGATACTGCTAAGAGAAAAAACTTTTTTCTTTTTTCACTTTACAAGTACGGTTCAAATTTCGTCGTGTAAATTTGTGCCAAAAATCAAGGCATTTCAATTCTTGAATTCAAAAAAGATGTATGCAAGTGAGTAGTAACAATATTTCGGTGTATGTGTTCTGCTTTCTAGAATTTTGAGTTAGCTGAGAAGTCCATCTGATCGCCATGGAAAGCAATAGTCTAGCTGTAAGACCTATCGCTGTAGCGCGCCTTGTTTGGCTGTTTGGCGTAGAATTTTGGCTTTGGCAGTTGAAGGTAAGGTCCCACATATCTAGAAGAAATAGAACGTTTTTCCATTTCTTTGAAGCCAAAGCTTTTGTCACTGAAAACCTCTTCTAGCTCTTAATTTTGATACCTGAAAATTGCCCCTGTTCCTAGACAGCATTATATCATGTGCGCCTGAAAGCATGCAGCAAAAGCTCACGTCTTAGTTTCTGTGGTTCAAATAAATCTTAAACTTCAAACAAATGTTTAAACAGCTTTCCGAAATCAATATCAACTTTAAAGAATTTCTACGTTTTCCTTTGCAAATTAGGGGTTTTTAATTGAAACGGAAAGTTGATAAAAAACTTATTAAGTAACAATACAAAAAAATTTAAAACAAAAAATACTAGAAAATTGTATCTTCGTTGTGCTTGGAATTTTGGTTTGTATCGCATACACTAGATTCTGAGGTGCCTAAAACTAGGCAATCAAAAGTCAGCTACTTCCTTGGATAGCCCAAGTTGTGGTAATGCATGAAGATACTTCGCCCAGAAGATGTTCTTAGCGGCACTGTAACCCAATGACCAAGTTGGGGACGGATTTGAGATCCTGCTGCACCAAGAAAGAAATAGTGGGCTGTGTTGGAAGGTGATAGCATTGGATTTAAAAGTGTTCCATGTTTAACAAACACGTTTAAAAATATGTAAAATTTGCAATAAAATATAATACAAAATTTATATTTCTACAAATTACAGCAACTCTAGCAAGATTTATGTAATGCACGCCTAAAAGTAGGCAATATCAGTGCGGTGATTATAAATTTAATTTTACATAATAAGAATAAAAAGTTTAACGAAGCCCAAAACTTAAGCCCACTTTGCATCGATTGAAAGTGCAGTATACTCGAAAGTAATACGAATATTAATAATATGTATGTATATGTTTTTATTATAGCCGGCAATTTGCAAATATATACATATATATTCGCTTTTAGAATAATAAACCACCTTGATGTTGATAAGCGCTCTTTAAATTTGTCAAGTTTTGCCATTTATGCGTCTCTGAAATAGTATTTTTACAACTCAAACATAAATTTGTTGATTACTTTTAGGCACAAAAGCCAAATAGGAAAACCACAGTGAGTGTGAAATTTCGATATATTTTGCTTACGAAACCATAGCGTGCAACATTCTAAGCTAGTTATTGTTATTACCCGATTCTCTAAGTGTTTTTGCTTTTTATGTTCATAATAAATTCATAAATGAAAAGTTCTGGAAACGAAATTTAATCAAGCTATAAAAACTCATGCTAAAGGTAAAGGAAACATGCGTTCAAACAAAAAAAACCAAAAAACTGTAAACAAGCAGCAGAGCACAAAAAGTATGCATACAACCTATACTTGCACCGTTACATCATGTGCATATGTATGTATGTTTGTGCGCATGTAAGTTTAACAAGAGTCATCACGAAAATCAAAAAAACATTCATACAACTGACGTTTGCATATAAAACAAAAACAAACGAATGCAAAAATTAGTTAAAGAACACAACAAAAAAAAATTCAAAAGAAATATGTCTGCATAGAGGAAACTCTGTCAGCCTGTACTAATAAAAGAAATCAGTAAGATAGAGAGGCGAAAGGTAGCAGGATATGTCCCTGCAAAAAGTGAGTCTGGTCTAAGACTGTATAAAATACAGTCTTTCGTTGACATACTACCGGACCAAGTCTAGACCAATCTCATGTAAAACCATAGGACCAATTTACACGGAGCATGTCCTAGGCTTGGTCTACCATTCTACCATTTATGCCGTGTACAGTCCAGACCAAAGATAGACCGTTTGGTCTATACATAATTTTTGTGCTCATTAACATAACAAGTGAATATATTTCTTCAATTCGGCAAAGCAAAACTACATGCGCACAACTAGTCATATTGGTCTAGATAAAAACTAGATTTTTCTAGCTATCTATATACCACTAATTTTGTGTTATAGGACCAATACTTTTTGCAGGGGTAGCATACTTACACGTACACACATACATATGTATATATCGTAAAAAAACGTGTTGGTGTGAGATAAAGTAATATTTTCATTTCATTTGCACCTTATTGACAAGTGACATGAAATTACAATTTTTTCGGTTGTTGACTGCGGTTGTTATGTCGTTGCGACTGTGGGCATGTTCGTCGTAACCGCAACACAACGATTGTCGTTATATACATATGTATGTACATATGTAGGTATGTACATATATGCGCTATAAACAAAAATAAAGTTATAAAAGTAGCAAATTTATTTGAAATCATGTGTATGTACATATATATGTACATACGAGTATATACAAGGTGCCTTAAAAACGAAAAACTGCGGTATTTAATAGTAGACTTACAATGAAGCATAATTATTAAAAAAAAAATTATTTTATTTTGTGACGCCAGCAATCGAAGGGTCGTAAATAAGTATCGACTCAGTGGACAAGCTTTCGACTTGACCTCACATTTCTAAGCAAAAATTAAACTCAAACTCATTAAACTCGGAATATCCCAAATAAAATTTCCAAAAAAAAGGGCTAAACAATAGATATCTTCACAGCAAGCAGGTGTATAGCCAAGCTTGGTATATTATAGAGCCAGTAAGAAATTAAGATATCATATAACCTAAAAGGCTTACAAGGTTCTTGAACAAAATGTGTAGATAAAAAGATAATTTTGAGAGTGAGGGGTGCAGTTTCAAAACGAGAGCTGAGACAATATGTTTCTCTCGCAAACGATTTTACTTTTTTTAAATTATAAACCTAACAAATTCTTCAATATTAAAATTTCTATTATTAATTATTATGCGTTAGCATCACCCATTGAGTCACCCTGCATTTCACTATAGATGCGGACATTTATTCCGCCAAATGCAAAAGTCATAAATTTTGGTCAGTTTGACATTTGTGAGTCATTTCGTTATACGTTTCGCACACTCATGGCGCTATAATGTTACTTTTAACGTTGAAGGATGTCGAATCAACATTTTGTTTTTGTTGCACTTGTTTCTTTATTTCTTTTCTACATTTGCTCTTATTAATTGTGCAGTATTAAACTAACCGCTATATTCTTCGCTTTTACGATTGTACTATAATTTTTGATATAAAACATAACACCGAATACACCAACAATTGTTAAATATTCCCAAAACATTAAACTCATAACTTCTTTTTTAGAACTTTAGAAGTTTAGCAATTATATTTAAGTAGCCAAGACATTTAATTAAAAAAATTTTGAGGGGTTCCAAAAGTATATTTATATTAAAAAATCTTAAACATACATATGTATGTTTGGGAAATATTTCACGGAGCGTGAACTGGAAGGAATTGCTGGACCAAGAAAAGCTTCTTGATTATGGTTCGCGCTATTGACGAGAGCATTGTGTGTGAGCTATATGTTATGGAGGTCCTATCGCTACAGGCATTAAATATATAATAAATAAGAAACCTACAAAATTTCACGTTTATAGTTTTTCAATGGCAAATTTTTTATCCCAAAGCTGATTTGTCGAAACTATCGATTGTATGAGAGCTGTGCGTTGTATTAGTCCGATCTTTCTGGTTCCGACAAATGATTAATGCAAACAGACAGACGGACGGATATTTAATACTAAGTGCTAATATTTGTTTTGAATTTTTTTAAAAGGTTCCCGGCGCTACTAAAGCTTGATGCTTGCTCTCATTCGGTTCTAAAAATTCCCACGCCTAATTTTCATTCAATATTATTTTTACCTCCACGTAGCCCTTTTCATACAAGTTTAGCATACACATAACATAACAGAACAAAAATAATTTAGCAATTAACTCGAAAAAGATGCTAATTTATTTACTTCAACAAGCTCTTGTCTAAAATTAAATATTCAAAGGTACCTTAGGTTATTACAAAAATTAAAAGCTTAAAACAACAATAAATCAAGTGGGAAGAATTTCAAAGCAGCAACGGAAAAATTTAATTTGATATTCATTATTTACATCGAAGAAAAGGAAAGGATAAAAGGCGTCCGCGCTGTTGTAGTTAATACACATTTGGTAGTAATGCAATAACGAAAAACAATTAAAATCATTAATGTTGCTAGAATGTCATGCCCCGCAAATAGTCTTAAATTTTCCAAGAATGAAATGAACGCAAAGAAAGAAGAGGAATTTGCAAGTTAAAGAAAATAATTAGCAAACTTTTTTAAATAAGCATTTGATTGAAATTGAATAATCTACAAATCTTACATGATTATTAGCAAGAAATTCTCAAGAATCATGCGAAGCCAAACCTTATCTGCACAGGTAGAGGCTGACTTGAACTCCTCCAGAGCCATAAAAAACATCAGCTATATCTAACAAGATGGAACTGGATTGCTTTGTTACACAAAGCAGAAAAAGGTCTAAGCTTTCTAGCTCCAATAAATGACGATGACTATTATCAGTGTTGAATCGTTTCAAATTTGTGGCACACAAAGCTTTTAATAGCCAAACTCTCGCTGAATAGTTCATCACTCCATACTCCAAAATTAATTCTCTACAATTAATACATACTAAATAGTAAAGTACGAACTTCTTGCGCGTTTCGGGCATGCTAGACCAGCTAAAAGACAAGGTGAAGTTCAAAACGCCTAGGCGGCTAGTTATGGGGTTGAAGCTTCACGCTCCCTCATCTCGCACTCCAAAAAGTGTTGAATTTCAATACGCACACTTGTTTATCGCATCGACAGCAAAAATATATTTTTTTGTTCTCGCACTAAATTGTATTACCCCATTGTTATGTTTGTAAAGCTTTTCGTGTATTAATGTTTGTACATATGAACAAAGTTCGTTGCTGCTGAAAATATTAAGGTAGTGGGGATTGAGATAGCGGGAGACATTTAAAGCCGCCATGCCACAAAAGTGCAATAAATTTTTCAATGTCACTTCTATATTGGCGCCAACGTTGTACGCTTCCTACTCTACCTGCTTTGTGAAACTATTTCTGCATATTTGCTTGTGGCACGTTAAAACGATTCGACTTGTGATAAATGATGCACGGCGGAGCAAGGGCGTTTGCCTTAGCCAATTCTTTTTGAATGGCAGAATATGCACTTCTCTCCAATGTGTATGTATGTAAATGTTAAATAGCATGCAGAGTGTACATTAGCTCTGTCACAATACCTCTTGAAGTAGACGCTTTTCTAAGAAACTTCAATGATAGTAACGTCAGTAGGAAAAGTCTGTTACTTAGCATATCTTTTCGTGCTTTGCTACGTGACTTTGGGGAGCAACGGTTTTTTGTTTTTGGTTTTTTTCGTTTGTTGCTTAACGTTTTTGTAGTGAGCGGATGAGCAAGATAGTTCGTATTATAGCTGACGTAATCGCACTTTAGAGACTTCATTATAAGCCACAAAAAGTAGAAGAGCGCCAAAAGTTTATTAAGCTAGGTTGAAGGAGTTGCAAAACAAATTCTTTGGATTGGATAAAGTTGTGACTTAAGTTTAAGTATTTATCGTGTAGAAGAAAATTAAAATATTAAAATTGTTTAAGTAATATTCTCGTCTAATAAGACAATATGTGTTGATTTAAAAATTTAGTATTACTGTGTTTTCTATAATAACCACCTAAGTCGACTTCAAAAAGCTATGTGTTAGGTATTTGCAGTGTAAAGCTTTTTTTTTGCTTTATTATATACAAATTATTTGCAAGTTTATAAGCGCCAACCTCGAAATTGAAGCAACTTAGGCTTCTTTCTTCAAAAATCACATCCTCAGGGTGAAATCATTTTTTAGCAAAGCGTTTAAAAACGCATTGAAGGAGTAAACTGACAACGATTTCGATATACATATATTAAAAATTATGGAAATCAGATCATATTCACATCCATATTAAAAATATTTGAAAAGATAATGAAAAATCAAAATTTCCAAAAATGTATAAAAATAAGACCTGAGTTCGCCAAGATACATAGAGAGCGTTTGATTTTATTTACATACACTTGGTCCCTTGTTCTTGTTAAATATGAAAGTTTGCAGTACGAACATTTCACACTCAAATAAATTTGGTTCAAACTGCTCATATACTTTGATTATACTAACTCCAATATTAACTCTCAGTTTCAGCTTTCAATATGAAGCCTGTAGGAATACAATTTCAACGCAAATCTACCATAACACTACCACTAAAGAATCAACTCAAAAGCATTTTTGTTTTTTAAACAATAAATTTATTTGTTTCATAATTTTCATTCTGCAAGAACATATAAGGCCATAGCTTGCAATCAACATAAATACAAATTTTTCGACAAAATTTATGAATTTTTGTTTATGGCATCACAACTTGGAAATACTCGTAGGGTTGGAATGATACGAGTTCCGATTTAACTGTATGGATAAAGTTCTCGCTGCATTTGACTACGCACTGGGCCAAGTGTTTAGCATTTTTCAAGTATTAAGGTGCTATAGGTTGGTCTCGCAAACCCTAACTAACTAATACTCTGGTCTTTAAAATGTACCGAATATCGATTGCGCATTCAAAATTACTCTTATATAATAATTTTGTACAAAGTCGATGATTCTAAACTGCAGATTTTTAAGAAAAATGGATGGATACATTATAACATTATAACTTATTCTGGGACTTTTTCGCAAGCCATCTAAGGAGGGTTCTCGAAATTTTTTGATTTATTTGGGGAATGTTTTTGAGAAGCCTCGAAGAAGTAGCAAAAAAATTCCAAATGATCCAGACACTTTCAGTACATTAATCCATAATTGATCCCGAAAAATACCTGACAATGTTAACGAAAAAGTGGCAAAAAAATACCGAAGTGATAATGTAATAAGACAGCAGTCTTAAAAGTATTCCCAAAGTGATACCGAAAAAGGTTAAACAATAGTGACAATCTACAACATAAAAATCATCAGATTTCGCTCTTCCTAAAAACTTTGGCATGGCGCCTAAGAAGTTAACTCCAGCATCTTGTTTTGTTGGTCAGTCTAATGCGCAGATGCATCAAAAATCTATTAGAAATTGTATTTTAATTTTTCAAGCGTCAATACTTTTATATGTTTGTGTATCTCTCGGCATGTACGTAGATGTTACTTACATATATGAGTACGATACATCTGTGTTGCCTTAAAGTATCCACATATTTACGTTCATACAGCTGCGTTCAATAAAATAGTAGTGAAATTAGATTTTAAACCTTTCGACCAAATGAGAAATAACTGTGTTTTTAATATTTTTGATTTAAAATATGTCGTAATCTTAAATTTTTTCAAGTTTGATTAACTTTGCTGAACCTTGTGAAAATTTTGTAGTTTCTTTTTATATGAATTCAGTTACAGAATTCGCTTTATTTCCAATTAAAATTATTATAACCACAGCTTTTGCTTATTTCGTCGAACGATATCCAATTGCACTACTATTATATTGCACACAACTGTATGTACATATGTATGTATTGTCAACCACATCAATTACTATATTGTTTTTTTTTTTTGCCACTAACGCTGACACCATAATGTTTAGATAGCGTTTAGGCAAGTTAACAAGGATTTAAAAGGTTTTTGATGTCATCGACATGCAAAATGAAGCAACACAGAAAATACTGATACGCCATGTCGTACCTACACATACATATACCAAAAAAGTGAGCGAGCGAGCTGTTGGTAAAGCCAGCTTAAACCAGCAGAACAAAACATGGCCAGAGTACGTCAGTGCAACAACACTTCTGCGTAATTATTGAAATATACAGCAACTGATTAATATGTATGTGTGTGTTTGTGGTAGGATTTGAATAAATAAATATGAAATAACAACAAACATAAAAATATTGCTAACAAAAAATAAACGTTTTTGTTTCGTCGCAATAAATTACAGGATTTATGTTAGTGCTTTGGCTTACTGTCTACACACCGATGCATAAGCTCTTTTTGGTGAGAGTGCTCATATATTTAGTAAATTACAATATTTTCAAAGTGCTTCTAATTTTTTGTGGTAATTTTTTTTATAGATACTTCTCTTTATGTATGTTTCAACAGTATTAGCAGCTGTCAACTGAGATATGCATGCGCGAATTTACGAACTTAGACACACTTTCTCTGGTAAAAAACAGCTATGCTTGAAAATTAAGTACTGTAAAACTTATATGGAGTCAATGAAATATGTAGAATTTATTCAAATATAATCTGCTAAGTATGAAGGAAAATTATTTTTGAGAAATAATTATTTTACAACTTTAGAAAATTAATTTACATTTTAAATGATTTGCGATAGCAAAATAAGAAAAATTGGATATAGGTACAATACAATCTTGAAAAATGCTTCAATATAAAAAGCAAAAGTACTAAAGAAACCCTACCAGAATTTAAAATATTTTGTTACTGCGTCTCAATCTCAGCTCCAAAAGTAAGATTGTATGAGCAATTTACACTCACGATTTAAGGTTTTACTCCATCTTTCTGATAACTTATGTGGTGCCTATTTGCGATAGGAATTATTCCAGCTTTATTACTTTCACTTATGAACTAACACATAACAAAGTAGGAGCGACATATTGCCCCTACCTTCAATTTAATGTAAGAAAGAAAGAACTTGAAAAAATATATTTACAACTGCCAGCATGACCTTGAGGCAGTCAGACAGATATATTGATGATGGTGCCAATATGCTCAATATGGTTTGCGTAATTTAATATTAAGGCTGATAATGAAATATGGCGCTAAATATTTTGTTGTGCATCACGAATATACATAAACCGGCGCACATTATGATCGCCAATTTTGACATGTTTTCTTCATTTTATTTTCTGTCGTTTTCGTAGAAATGGCCTAGCATGCGATTGACCGAATTAAGAAGTAAGTCGTCATGTCTGATCTACATATGATCTATTTTGATTTCTTAAAATTTTTTTGTTGTTTTTAGACCGTAAAATATTAAGCTTTTTATCTTCATTTTTAATTTTATTAAATTTTTTTTTTTAATTTAATTTTTTTTTATTGTATTATATTATATTATATTTTATTTTATTTTATTTTATTTTATTTTATTTTATTTTATTTTATTTTATTTTATTTTATTTTTTTTAATTGTTATTATTATTTTATTATTATATTATTTTATTTTATTTTATTTTATTTTATTTTATTTTATTTTTTTTAATTGTTATTATTATTTTATTATTATATTGTTTTATTTTGGTTTTTTTTTTATTTTATTTTATTTTATTTTTTTTAATTGTTATTATTATTTTATTATTATATTATTTCATTTTATTTTATTTTATTTTATTTTTTTTAATTGTTATTATTATTTTATTATTATATTATTTTATTTTGGTTTTTTTTTTTATTTTATTTTATTTTATTTTATTTTATTTTTTTTTATTTTATTTTATTTTATTTTATTTTATTTTATTATATTATATTATATTGTATTCTGTTTTATTCTATTTTATTATTATATTATTTTATTTTATTTTATTTTATTTTATTTTATTTTATTTTATTTTATTTCATTTTATTTTATTTTATTTTATTTTATTTTATTTTATTTTATTTTATTTTATTTTATTTTATTTTATTTTATTTTATTTTATTTTATTTTATTTTATTTTATTTTATTTTATTTTATTTTATTTTATTTTATTTTATTTTATTTTATTTTATTTTATTTATTTTATTTTATTTTATTTTATTTTATTTTAATTTATTTTATTTTATTTTATTTTATTTTATTTTATTTTATTTTATTTTATTTCATTTTATTTAACTTCGTTTTATTTTAGTTTATATGTCTATTTTTGATACTCCGATAAACATTTGTTAGGACTGGGCAACGTCTCCCTGGTCTGTTAGTTAATGAATGAAACCAATATGTAATTTAAATTTCAAAAGCAAAAAAGAACAAAATGTTGTTACACGGAGAAAGGAGAATTATTCCGAAATATACTATAAAATAATTTTTAACAAAATATTGCCCAAAGCAGATTTTAAGCCAAATGCAAGCAGTTGATACCAGTAGATATACCTAAGCCCTGCATGAACTTGTGCACATTCGCACTTATCAACTAATGCAGCCACACGGATATGCGCATATTATATGGCTAAACTTTGCAGTATTTTATTTCACTTGCAAAAAAAAAAAAGGATTACTAACTATATTTTCGCATAAATTGCATACAAGCACATATACATACATACATATATATGCGCACATACACATATGCAAATACTTGCACTTTCCCATTTTGTTATATGGCGCGCGTACATGAATGGACCAAAATCTCAATGTTATTTTTAAATTTTCCATTTTCAGGTTACCAAATATAATGGTGAAAAATAATATTTTTAATATTTTATGACTTTGCACGCAAACTACCCGCCCTACCCGCCTCATTGGTGTGAGGAGTTATGTATGTATGTATGTATGTGTGTGTTTTAGCGCAGGTGGCATGCAACCATATTTGCGGTCGAAGCATGAAAGTAATACCAGAAATATTTGCATTTGTGTGAGCATTTTTATGGAAATTCAAATGTGACTTATTTTAGTAACTTTTTGTTATTGCAAAACTTTCCGAAAATCCATATGCATACGAAATTTGTGTTTTCATATGTTCGCATTTTAGGCTTTAAATATTTGTATGGTCATATGCGTTTGATTCAGAGATTTTGGGAAAGTAAGTCAGAAAAAGCAATTTTTTTTTTATTTAGGTAGAAGCTGCGTATTTCTATTAATAGACATGGATATTTTGGTTTAGACAAGCTTTTATGTGATGTATGTACATGCATTTGATATCACACATGGTATAATAGCTCACCCGCATACCGGTTGGATTCGACACGACCGAAACTAAATATACATATATTGTCTCAACTTAAAGAGCGACTGCCATGTTTCTGCGGAGTTCAGATGCTGACGTCAACTCCTTGGCGGATCATCATGGTCCACTCGCGTAACACCACCCAACATTTTTCATTGATCATGATAGATCTTTGTTTTTGTATATACTTTTTTACACATCTCCTGTGCTCTTCCGTTTTGTTATTTTGTCAATGAGTTTAATTTAAAAGTTCGTTCCAAAGGAAGTGTCCCCGGCATCTTACAAAGTCCAATTCAAGGTTTGGCATATCTTGAAAATGTATTTAATAATCCAAAAAACATAAAATAGCCTTATTTAGAAACATGCACCCCTACATACTCAAATACGTTATCATACAATTCACCCTCTAGCTTATTTACTTCAAAGGAAGTATTTGTTGCTATGCTCATATGTATATATGTATGTACATCGCTAGATATATGTATTACATATTTATTGGTGCTTGTGAATGCAGACATTGTTGCAACATTCAAGCATGCAGATAATGTAATATCCACTTAAAAACTCGAAAAAAATATATGAAAACGAGAATATGTACATAGAAAAACACAAAAACAGGAAATAAAAGAAAATTCACAATAACATAAAAATCAAATAAAAAGCCAACAAAATTCTATACATGCTGCAGGAAGAACATTTAAAAAGAACACCAAAGGACATTCAACATTTATGAGCTACAGACAAAGGATATGAAAATCCAAAAAAAAAAACAAAAATTTAAACTGGCAATTCAAAAATTCTAAAAAAAAGTTACTAGAAACGAATGCGAGAAAATATTTACAAAAGCAAAGATTTGTAAATGCAGACAGGAATGCTTAAATAATATTCAAGAAAAGTCAAGGTGAACGAAAGCATTTGCGCACTCACGATTGGGGTTACCATTATAAGAAAAAAGAAAAATTGTAGAAACAACCGTCATAGCTAGACTTTTTGATCAGCAAAATATTTTTATTCAATTGCTATTATTGCTCAATAATTCATCTCTAGCAACGTCGGGAGAGTAAATTTGCTTGAGAAAAAAGATTATTAGAAAGATTAGACTTTTGAAAATATATTTACATTGCACTGTCATTGTGAACTGAACAACGGTGAAAACTTAAGCACACTAGCTGCAAGAGAATTTGCAACATACTAGATACTAATACTCAAAATTGTCTTGAGATTTATTATACTAGATGAAAGAATTTCACCACTACCCTCAGCGACATCTATAACCCAGTAGATAATGTCTCTGAGTCACAATGGCATTGCAGTACAAATTGATTATTTTGTGCATTTACAATGGTTTATTTAAACAAATTAATTTTTATAAAATACGCTTAAACAAAAGCTCTGCTGTAATTAATAAATGATTTCGCATGTAGAAGTAGCTTATTTATATTTTTATTTTAATATTAGTTCGAAATGAGAGCAGAAAATTAGGAGCAAACACAAAAAGACCTTACAGAAATAATATATATGGGTAAGTCCTGTGTAACGGACGCGACATTCGTACGCATTTAACCCTGGATAAAATGAATCATAAGCAGCAGAATTAGGGGATATCATAATGTTTTCAAGGCACAACCACAATGCTTCATTCCATAAACATTTTTTGGACCTTTAACATTTAACAACTTATTTATATCCATATATAATGCTGTTCGGACGCGACAAGAAATGGAAGTAATTTTTTAATGCTTGTGAAAGTATGTAAAACTTAGCGAAGTTTAGAGGAACATTTTTATTCCTTAAATGAGAGATTAAAGGTCAAAGAAGACCCTTTCTTCGAAGATTTACGAAATCTGAAATATGTTTTCAGAACATCGGATAATAAGCGAAAGTCCTGTAACGGACGCGACGTAACGGACGCGACAAATTTTTCCACCACTTTTGTAATAAAGATTGCATATAGTAATTCCAACACAAGAACATATTAACTGTCAAAATCATCTAATATAATATTTATTGCTTCGTTTGGAAGCATTTTGTTTGCAACTTATGTTTCAGGCTTCCAGTATTACTGCTTTCAAGAACTAATCAGTTGCACATCAGCTTTTTCGTATTTTTATCATTTTTCTCCTTATCTCTCAGCATGCCGTCACCAGCTTCATAAAAACCACATAATCTAGCTGTAATTACTATAGACTATATTATTGTGTTAGTTTTTCTAAATAATTTTAGTAAAAAGCTCTTATTGGTAACCATTTAAATTTTTGTTGTAGGGGGACCTTATCTGAGACTTGCCCATATGATTATATTCAACACAAATATTTATATAATTAGGACCGAATTAAAAAAATTTTTTTTTAATAAAATTTTAAAAAACACTTTCAATGATCACTAGCTTTTAATTGCTTTTACTCCAAAAATAATATTTCTCAAATTTGACTAATTGCAATCTACTTTCAATCCACTGTTCACGTATGTATATAAAAATTTGCTATAGCCCAAAACGAGACAGTTGCAATTTCACCTGTACTTTTGCGGAAATTGCTATAGCTGCTGAAATGAGGTGAGCATTTTAAATAGGTGCAAAAAATACAAAAATGAGTAAAACGACAATGCACTTAAGTGGAAAAGAGAGTACTGTATACATTCTTATTTCATTTGCATATGTTTGCATGTATTTGTAGTAAGGTTAATATACATATATGTATACGCATGTACATTAAGGTGGATCGACAAAAAAGGTGTTTCCAGTCCACCCCTAGGATTAAAGATATTTTGAAGGCGATCCCAAAAAAATTTTTTTTTTTTTTTGCCACGCCCCCCCGATGGGCTATTTACTTTTTTGACACTACGTCGCCATTTTAAGTCTGATTTTAATGATCCGTACACCGTTGTTCATGGCTTGGAAGCCGCCACAAATCCTACCTTAATCATTTTTTATTCCGAGTTCAAATTCTAGTAGTGACTGTCGGTATCTCGTTTCACATCATACCTAAATTCCATTTTTTTTAGTCTGTCGAAAAGGCCTTTAAATTCTGTGAAACTTTTTCTTTAACAGTTACTACTTTTGTTCATAACTAAAAAAGTTATAAAGGTTTCAAAAATCCATATGTAATATAAATGTTTGTGAGCTACTGAGAATTTAGGATTTTGTGAAAAATTGCCATAGATGTCATATACGGTTCTACCTTATAAGTATTTGTATCATCTCTATGACAAATTCTTGCTTTTTCCTCTATTTATTTAAAAATTATAGTTCCGTGCGTTTGAATGCATTTTTTTAAAGCTTTGATCTGCAATCAATCAATCGGTTTTGAGCTTTCGCAAAGTAAACAACGTAGAAACAAAAGTGAAGTGAAGTAAAATCAAATACAAAAATAAGTTAAAAAAAATCACAAAATGCCGTTTGAAGCGTGTGATATAGAAAAAAATAAATTACCAACAAACCAACAAGTGATGCAATATTTTTTACATATAATTAAAAAAAATTAGTGAGAGGAGAGAAAAAAAATAAAAAACTGAAATATTAAAAGTAATAGTAACCAGTGTTGCCAATTGTAGCATAGTTGCCAAATTTAACACAGGGTTATATTTGGATTTTTGAAACCTTTATAACTTTTTTAGTTATGAACAAAAGTAGTAACTGTTAAAGAAAAAGTTTCACAGAATTTAAAGGCCTTTTCGACAGACTAAAAAAAATGGAATTTAGGTATGATGTGAAACGAGATACCGACAGTCACTACTAGAATTTGAACTCGGAATAAAAAATGATAAGGCGGTGTACGGCTCATTAAAATCAGACTTAAAATGGGGACGTAGTGTCAAAAAAAGTAAATAGCCCATCGAGGGGGCGTGGCAAAAAAAAAAAAAATTTTTTTTGGGATCGCCTTCAAAATATCTTTAATCCTAGGGGTGGACTGGAAACACTTTTTTTTTTTGTATGGGGACCAATCCGCACTAATGTACATACTATGTATGTACTTTAGTGGCAGCATGACTACAGAGAAAAATCAATAAAACGTTTCGTCGCAGTAGCTAGAGACAGACACTTTTACTTTTTATCAGACGCGACCAAGCAGTCACATAGATTAAATATACGCACACACACTAATAGATATATGATACTTAAATGATTTCTTGAAAATGTGGCATAAGTTGAGGTGAGGCGCACAATGGGATATTTTGTAGAAATTAATGCAAACTTGTTGGTACATACAAAACAAAAGTAGACATATGCAACTTGACTATAAGGGACGTTTATATAGCTTTTACTCATGTCGAATGAACCCAATAAGAACTCCTATTTGCGTTGATTACGACACTGAAAAAAAAATCTACAGTAAACGGCCGTCAAATTGATAGTAAACCCTGTCATTTTTCGTCCAACAGTGGGTAATATAAATTTTGAAAGTGAGCCCCTATCATTCTTCGAATATACTATCATATTGACATGAATTACTGTAAATTTTAAAGTGGACTCATATCATTATGCAAAAATCACATGTTTTTACTGCCAATTTTACAGTAAATACTGAAATATTTACAGTATTACTATCAATCGCTTGAAAGTGGTTTTGATATGTTACTTTCAATGTGCACTTTCAACTTTTTTATTTCAGTGGACTCTGAAAGTAAACAATTTTCCTTCTTATAGTTAACAGCCCTTCAAAAAGAACAACCTGGGAGCCTACATAATAAACAATACATGGGTCATTAATTTGAACTTTACTGTTAATAAATGGAGTATGAAAGTGTTATATTATAAGTTCATCAGGTCATCAAATATAAGTAGCATTCGTATACATCTGATATTTTACTGATACTAAATGAACTCCCTAGAAACTTGTTTAGGAAACTCCCACGACTTTATTATCTCAATTTGTCTAACCCTCACATGAACACTCTCAAAATGTTTTATTTTTTGGAACAATTATAAAACTGAAATTTTTTACATTTTTCATTTGCTTCTTGTTGTCCCACTGTGCGATGTGCAGCGCCTAAGACGTTTGTGTAGGTGCAGTTACGTCTAGGTACTTGACTATGTAATAAATTTGCGTCTTCCTTTTGGCGAAAAGCGGAAGCGAAGACCCGGCGACATTACGAGTTGTCTCTTGAAGTGGGTGTGGTCGTCGCGTTGGTTGTTGAAGTGAGGGCTTACGCTCTTGTGGCATATGGCAACATGTCTGGTGTGACTTACATACATATATGGCAAATAGCGACGTATATATGTATATCTCAGTATTTGCATACGATTATGCTAAACAAGGTGTGCAAATTGTTTTGTGCTGATACTCAGCTGTAAGAGTATGCAGTTCAGCTAATAGTAAACTTTAAAGCAATTGAATGTTGTAAAATTCCTGTTCATAAATCGAGAAAATGGTTTACAAACTTTTACGACGGAATTCCTCATATGTTGGAGGTAATTTTGTAATTTCGTTGATGGCGAGCAGCGCCTTGTGTAGAACTCGAATGACTTAATCTTGTCGGCGTGTTGTTCCAAAACCAGCATCTGGGTATATACTCCCAGTTTTTACCGTCACTTGAGAGTCTCATACTGTACTATCTCATTGGCCATTTAAAGCATTTTCGTATTGCTTTATATAAAATTTTACGTTTATAACGTTTGCAAAACAAAAATAAGTTCAACAAAGAAATCGTAAAAGAAGAAGCGGAAATAACTCACAATTGTGGGTGGCATGTGCAACATGCGCTCAACAGCTCAATGGCTCAACGAGCATATGCAACTGACAGCCGTAAGTCTATGTTAGTCCTCGGAATGTATGTTTGTATGCATGTATGTATGTAGAGAGCAGTATTGTCTGTGCTTTGTCTGCTGTAACTAAATTGGTTGTGTTTCCCTTTCTTGCTCTCTCTGTCCCTTGCAGCCATACTTTCGTCCACTTGCCAACCATTTCGCTCGTCCGTTGTGCAATTGCGTTACTTGTGCATGCGTTTAGCAGCAAAAAATCCCTTTATACACCAACAATATCACAACAGTACTACAATTCAAGTAACGAGTAACAAGGATCAGCAACTTTCTCTTTGACAAAAGCGAAAGCTTAACTAAAAATGAAATGAAATAAAATATGTATAAATCAACAACAACAAAAAAGAGTAGTAAAACAAAACAAAAAAGGCAAAATACAAAAATACTTTAAATTGTTACGTTATTCATTTCCTTTATTTTCTCATTGCTTTTGAATGATTTTTTGATGTTTTGATAAAAGCGCAAAATTTGTTGCAAGCGATTTGGGCAGTCCAAATGGATTTTGTGCAAGACTTAAGGCAAATATGTTGAGTTGTACTCGTATTGTATGTATGTTGACTGTGGTCGGTTGGTTGTCTGTTGCTTGCAGCTCATCAATACAAAAACAAAAGCAACCAAATTGTTTGGTGTCGTTGACATTGTTGAACTAAAGCTAAGTGAATGTCTCATTTGATGCTTTGTTGCGTTTGACTTTGTATTGTTGTGCACTCATTTGTATGCAGACATTTAAGTAGACGATTGCTTGACTATGCGCCGGAAAGTGTTCTTGGCGTTTGAAGAAAAAAAAAAAAAGAAACAAAAACCTTGATAAAGAAGTTAAATTTGTGCTATGAGGAATTATATGTGTTTCTAAATAGCACAAAACAAAGAAATAACATTTATTTTGACAACAATTTTTTCTGAGCACGGGTCACTCATACGCCATGGTATCCCTCCATGAGGCTTACTTGTATCGCTTGTTAAAGTTTAAGTTCCATTGAAAGAAAATTGTTGATTAAAGATATACATATACATATTTTTTCGATTCCACATTAATTTTCTTGAACACTCTGTGGATCCTCTCAATTTATACTGAGACGTTCAAAAAAGGAAAATTTTCGCCCGACAAGATATTGCCATTCTTGGGACGTAGTTTGCGTCCTCCATCAGCTTGTCGAATGCTTTGTACCAGCCTGTCGATGGGTTAAGGTTAAAACACTAATCGTCTTTTTCCCTAGTTGGCATTTGATGGATTTGAAATCTCACAATGAATAAATCTGGCTTACTCTGAAATGGCCAATGGTCCAACAAACAAGGTTTAATGTCAAGTTGGAAAAAAATCTCGTGTACTGTCAAAATTATTATTATTATCTTATAACTTTAAACGACTTATTCTTGTATATTTGTATATCCACTACTACATATGTATCTCACGAACGACTTCACCGATTTTAATGAAATTTGGTACACAGGTACTATGCTTTGTTTTAAGATTTTCTACTTTGGTGTTGCCACTTGGGGTGTTTCACAGGGTTGCCGCCTATATAAATTTTTTTTAAATATTAAGCAATATATGGCAATATGAGTATCAAATGAAAGATATTTTAGGCCGTATACCAACCAAAATATTTTCGAATAGGACTGCCACCGGAACGCATTTTATTTATTCCTTCAGATATCGATCACTATCTCGGGAACGGCTAAGCCGATTTCGACGAAATTTGGTAGATGGATAGTATGCTTCCTTTTAAGATTTTCTACTTGGCTGTTGCCACTAAAGGAAGCTTAAGGGGTTGCCACCTCTCCGATTTTTTTTTAAATATTAAGCAATATATGGCATTGTGGGTATCAAATGAAAGGGATTTTAGGGCGTATACCAACCAAAATATTTTCGAGTAGGATTGCCACATAGGGTTGCCACCTGAATGTATTTAATTTATTCCTCCAGATATCGACCACTATCTTGGGAACGGCTAAGCCGATTTCGATGAAATTTGGTAGATGGATATTATGCTTTCTTCTAAGAGTTTCTAGTTGGCTGTGGGCCAACCAGAATATTTAATACACAACAGGTGTCGCCAAAGTATGTTAAGTAACTTTTTGTGGTTAGTGTTCGATATTTTGGAAATTTATGCTCTTGGTAAGTAAGATTATGCGGCAAATTCGAAAAATACCGAGCAAGTCTCGGTCACCCAGGTACTTTTTATTATAAGTAAGAAGTATAAGTAACTTGAAAGCTTAAAATTAACTGCAGAATAGTTAATTGTAATTTAGAAACAATAAAATATATTTCAGTATAGTCGATTATACTTCAAAAGCTGTAAATTCTACTTCAGAAACTATAAGTCCTGTTTCAGAGTCATCAAATTCATGGTTTCTGAAGTAAAACTGATTATTCTATAGAGTTCTTACAGCTTTTGCAGGTAAACCTTACAGATTCTGAAGTACAATTATTTATTCTGAAAATTATTTTACGGCTTCTGAAGTAAAATGGATTATTCTAAAATATGTTTTGTGATTTCTGAAGTACACATGGAAAACGTATAGCATTTAAAAACCTTCAGATTTTTTTTTGTGAACACTTAGCGAGTTGTCTATGAATAAAAAAAGAAAATGAAATGTTCACTTATCGCTTTAAGAAACTTCTACAGTATTGAGTTAACGCCACCCATACACAAAATACAAATTTAATTTTCGCCCTTGTCTAATGTACCTCCTTCATTTTTGGGGGCAAGTATGTATTTGCCTCAATTTTGCTTTAGCGTTGTTTAAACATTTATGCAGTTTAACATTTGTATTTGTATGTTTGGCTTATTTGTAGGACAGTTTGCATGAAACGTGCACTGCCATATTTGAGCTCAATCCTACTTGTATTTGCATTCTTACACATTTATTGGTATTTGTATTCCTGTCGCCGCATAAATGTTCGAGTGTACACATTTTTGACATTTGTTTGTGTTTCATTAATATTTTAGAAATTGCAGCTCACCACCAGATTGCTGCTACGGTGACACCATGTTAGTTATACTATATGTTTGTGTACATGTAAATATGTATGTGAAAGCGTTTTCAAATCAAAATATAAATATTAACATTTACGAATTGAAACGTAACGCCTTGAGCGGAATTTCGTATATGCAAATAACTGACGCATACACACACATACACAACAAAACAAATGTACGAGTGTGTAGGTATAAAACCTTACGCCCGTTTGTGAGTCTCAAAACGTAACCGCAAAATCTAAACTTGAGATCACATAGTCTGATGGAAATGAAATAAAATATTTACATACATATGGCCAAAATCGCACAGAATACCGTCATATGCGATAACGAAGCAAAAAATTGTGTAATCTACTTAGTATTAAAGTTGTTGGGTAAAGCGGCAACTCTGCTTTGATTTTTACTTTAAAAGTAGCAAAGGCTCTTTGATCAAACTTAGTAGCCAACGCTTTGCTTCACTGAAGATGATATGTATGTATAAGAGCGGTGTTTTAGTGGTGTTCTGAGGTCAAAGTAGCTTAATCAATCTTCCTATACCCGCGCACAAAACACATTTTCCTAATTATCAAATTTGGAAACTGATTTTTGATACGACTTAAAGTCCGTAAAATAATTAATAAATGAAGTAAAGTATGTAAAAAAAATATATTGTAGGGAGTATGAAATATCCGTCTGTTAGACCGTGAGCAAGTATAGATGTTTCAATAATTGGCGGGGATATAGGAATGTTAACTATCGCTGAATTATTATGGAAACTAATTACCACTCTCGTGAGAGCATCCCCTTTACTGGGTACGATATCATATAAGTAATGTTCTCATCCATACCCAGTCCTTTAACGGTGATCAGTAGGAGGGAGTGCAAAAGTGCATAGTGTGCATTGAAATCTGTGAGAACATCAAGGGTCTCCATTTTGAGTACTGTACTAATAGTTGACCGATAATCTCTCGGAGAACAGCATGACAATATAACGATTAACCACATACTACCCAAATTTCTTATTCATTTTTCCGCCAATATAAGAAATATAACCTACAATTGCACTTCTTACAAAATTGAGATATCATTTCATGTTCTAAAACTAAATCGGCTTACTTTACAAGCTTTTTTTTTTATGGGTTCCTATATGTAAAATACGCATGTACATATGTATATACGTACAACATACATATGTATGTATGTATGCATGTATCGGTTGGGTAGAGTGGTGGTTATCATGCTTTGGGTGTTGAGCGCTAAATTGAATCATTCCGTTTTCCATTTTTACTCATACATACATATGTATATTGAGCAGCGCGTGAACGCAAAATTTGCAAAATATTACTTTTTTTGTGTACGCTCAGCTAAAAGACAATGGAAAAAAATGTACGAGTATATGTATATGTATGTATTTATGTTTTTACACAGAAACGTGCCTCAAATTTTATGTAATACCGATTTTGTCTAACACAAACAAACTGCTAATCTATTTGTTTGCATGAATTTGCGTATAGCCACATGAATCAATATTTATTTACAATAATGGTCCAGTCGAGAAGGGGCTTTTTGTAGCAACGAAATGCTTAAAAAATTATTGAAAAATATGCAGAGCACAGTTTTGTGTAATTTAATTAAAAGGTGCATTTTGAAGGCTATTTTATATTTATGTACTCATGTCACCTCCAGCAGACGTTACTACACATAATGTTTATTTTTATAATATTTTAATTTAAAAAATCAAAGGGTTCCCAAAATTTAAGAACTGTTTAAAGTATATAAACGTGCAAGTCACCGAAAATATGCTTTGATGGAAGAAAATTTGAGTTAAACCGATATAAATTACATATAATTAAACTTTTTTGAGCTTTTTTTTTCTACCTTTTATTGAATAAAATACTTCTTAAAAATATAGTATCAGTTTCAACAGGGCCCGAGATTTTATTATGAGTTTTACTATAAATCTCCAAATTTGGTCATTACTTTCAGTTTTTTTTTTTAATTAAAAATAAAAATAAGAAATGTCTTCACTTTTAACTTTTTTTTTGTTATCTTTATCCGAAAGTTCAAAAAATATATTTAGGTTTTTCTCTTGTCACCTACTGAATTTTTCAAACAATGCTATGTTTAAGTCTGCATATCTTTTTATACCCAGCGTACTAGTACTAGTACAAGGGTATTATAACTTTGTTGGGATAACGGTTGGTTGTACAGGTATAAAGGAATCGAGATAGATATAGACTTCCATATATCAATATGATCAGGATCGAAAAAAAATTTGATTGAGCCATGTCCGTCCGTCTGTCCGTCCGTCCGTCCGTCCGTCCGTCCGTCCGTCTGTCCGTTAACACGATAACTTGAGCAAATAATGAGATATCTTCACCAAATTCGGCATGCGTTCTTATTTGGGTTCAGAATAGATTGGTATTGAAAATGGGTAAAATCGGACCATAACCACGCCCCTTTTTCGATATCGAAAATTTCGAAAAACGTATTAAACGGGTTAATTAAATATCAGAAGCAGCTACAATGATAAAATTTGCAGTATGTATTGATTTAGATGTTCTAAGGCCGATTTTATCAAATTTTTTGAAAAGGGGAGTGGCACCGCCCACATATATTTGAAGAAATTTTAAAATTTTGACTCTTAATAACTTCAGAACAGTTTATGCTAGTAAAACGAAATTTTGTAGAGGGCATACTATTGTTGTGTTGAATTCAGATATAGAAAATAAACGAAATCGCTTTTCGACCACGCCTACTTTTTCATAAAAGTTATATTGAAAGGAGGTGGAAATATTGAAAAGTCCATATCTAATTGACTGATACCGCTATAATAATATAATTTGGTACATAAATCAATTTTCATATTCTTTACATTATTTTTGCAAAATTTTGGAAAGTGGGCTTGGCACCGCCCACTTATGACTCAAGCAATTTTCAAATTCGACTGTTAATAACTTCAGAACGGTGTGAGATAGGTTTACGAAACAAGGTACCAGGCATGTTATGTTTATGTAGAGTACTACCACAGAAAATAAGAAAAATCGGTGAACGACCACGCCCCTTTTTGGACTAAAGTTCTCTAAACGAGAGTTAGGAAACCGGAATATGCAATATCTGTTTAACTGATAAAGATATAATGCTAAAATTTAGTACACTCATTCACTTGATGATTATTAGTGTTGTTTAAAGGTTTTTTGGTAATATTTTGGAAAATGGGCGTGGCACCGCCCACAAGTGAATAAACAAAATATCAACATTTCACTATTAACAAGCCACTGTGAAAGTATCATAAAGATCTGCAATGAAAACTGATCTTCAAATAGGGACAAACAACATAATAAAATCCGTGGGCGTGCCACCACCCACTTTTTTAAAATTATGTAAATATTGATTACACATATATCCGTATATCAAAAATTTCACAAAATACGTTAAAAGGTATTGGCATGGCACGCCTTCTTTTCCAAAGTTATATATAGGACATGGTATAACCCTTGAAAAGATTGATTGAGTACTTTTGGCTCATGTAAGCGGTTAAAGCTTTATAAGCAAGATGCGTGGCCGCGCCCACCAAATTCTCTATTGTTTACGCTCGGAATAGATTGGTTTTTAAAATGGGCGAAATCGGATGAAAACTACACCCCCTTTTTCTGAAAACTAACGCTGGGTATTTAATGTTCGGTTCACCCGAACTTAGACTTCCTTACTTGTTTTATTTTGAAACTAACTTAAGAATTTTGTTAATAATATGTTCATAAACATACATATATGCATATATTTTCTAACATATTTTTCTCTTGTTTTTATTTTAGGTAAGTTCATGATCCCTGCATGATCAAAAATTATCTTCATACCTATAAATCACTGCACGATCACTTTTGGTAGAAGGTAAAATTTTAAATTGTTTTATAACCTCCAACACATAAATGTATGTATATATGTATAAATATACTAGCAGACCCGGCCACACGTTGCTGTGGCTAAGGTTCTTGTTATATTACATAGGAGTAAACGGTAGGAGAACACCAGTCATGGGGACCACCGTGTTATTTTACCCAAATGCGAATTGTAAGAAAGCATGGCGACCTCCTTGAAAGATTTCCTATCACCGTTGATATGAATTTCCAAATGCACCGTTGAGGAAAAATTAATACAAAAGAAATATGTTATTAAAATTTTTTTTATTTTTTGTGTTCAAGTTTGGAACAAATTAGTATATTACATAATAATAATACTTACATGTATATATTTTAATTAAATATTTTTGAACAATGAAGCAATTGTAAAAATACGAATAACGGGGTTTCACAAAATGCGTTCACTACAAAATATGTACATATATGTATTTGATTTTTACTTATCCCTCAGCAACACGAAAACGTATGTACATATGTATGTTAATTTTGTTTTTATTTAAAGCGTCATCCATACATACATACATATGTAAATCGATTCATTTGGTTGACAGCGAACAAACACACAAACAGCTTTTTTTAGAAAAGGTGCTCCTATTGTTTAAACAATTTTGGTTAAATAATATATGAATCAACTATTTTTTTTGATGCAGAACGAAAGTAAATATTTCAAAGTTTAACTTCAAGTAAGTTTCATTCTAATCGGTGGATCCGTTTATGATTTGTGGCTGTGTAAACAAAAAAATTTATGGTTTTTTACCGATTTCCACTCCCCCTTGAGATATAAGGTATCCTATCTTTCAAGTTGGATCAAACTGTAGATGCTGTGCAAATTTCATTAAAATCGGTTGAATAGTTTAGGAGCTCACCCTGATCGAACATGTGACACGTGATTTTTATATATTAAGATGTAAGTAGCACGTATGAAAAAAACATGTGTTGTTAAAGTTGAAATGACAATGAGAACTGCTAATGACGCTACAAAGGATTGTCACCACTTTATCTCAATATTTTTGAATTTTTTCCGAATAAAATATTATTGCGTCTCCACAACATTTCCCGCAGCTTGTGTTGGCCCACAGTTAGTATAAGTCTTGTATTTGCCGTTTTTACTTATACATTTTTAATAACTTTTTTAAAGCCATTTAGAATTTATGTAGTCCTCCAAAGGAAACAAATTGCAAAAAAACAATATTTTTTTTTTTCAAAAATACCCAGCAATCCAAATTTCTACCTTAAGAATAAATTTCTTGCCAATTTACAACTGAAATGCTTTCAAACAGACGACATGCTGTGGTTACGCAAGTCAGCGGCAGAAGAGCAAAAATACACCAACAACTTTTTAGAATTTTCGGTTGTCCTTACAATTGTTTGCTGTATGTTTGTATATGTGCAACGCATAACTAAATTGTCAACATACAATTTTAAAATTGGCTGCACTAGCTTGCTGTTTGCTATTTGATGAAAATATGAAAGGAATTTCCACCTATTGTTGTGAATAGTTGACGTTGCATGTTCTGTTGCAGTTTGGCACACTTTGCGGGTTTTTGCTGTTAGCAGCACTGCATGACTTCTTCAAAGTCACCCAATCAAAGTTAACTGTATGGCGTTATTTTCGTATAATTCCTTAAATTCACAATTTTCGACCATATACTTAGGGTTTGCCTTATTTGTGTTATGTATAAGAGAAAAGCAAATTGAATAGGAAAATGGACCATTAAAGCGATATCAAGAGGGAGAGTTATGCTGGGAGATGGAGATAGAGAAAGAGCGAAAAGGCAAGAAATTTGAATAGGAGAACTTAAACTAAGTGGAAGAGGAAAGGTAAAGATATATTATTATTATTATTATTATTATTATTATTATTATTATTATTATTATTATTATTATTATTATTATTATTTTTTATTATTATTATTATTATTATTATTATTATTATTATTATTATTATTATTATTATTATTAATATAACTAATATTATTACTATTATTATTGTTATTATTATTATTATTATTATTATTATTATTATTATTATTATTATTATTATTATTATTATTATTATTATTATTACTATGACTATTATTATTATTATTATTGTTATTAAGATTATTATTACTATTATTATTATTATTATTATTATTATTATTATTATTATTAATATAACTAATATTATTACTATTATTATAATTATTACTATTATTATTATTATTGTTATTATTATAGTTATTACTATTATTATTATTATTATTATTAATATTACTATTATTTTTCACATTACAATTTTTCATATTACTTTTATGGTTTTTATTATTATTATTATTTCTTATTTTCACTTTTCACAAACCATTACTCAAAACCTTTTTGGTAATTGTTAGTACAGAAATACGTTATTTTTTTCACAATTGCTTCGCAGTTCTTACCTTACACTTTATTATTTTCTATAAAATCTGCTAACAAACTGAAAATATCGTTCTCCCCTCAATCTATAGCAAATCGATTATTTCTTCTCAATGAAACTTCACTGTACATTTAAAGTATTTTAAACAATATATGATCGTTACTTCGCTTAGTCAGTTTATTCGATTTCTATTTACCCTTAAATATTTTCTAACCAAACGAACCGCAGTTTTATATTCTTATTTGTGTAAGACAATCTTCTTTTAAAGATGCCGTTTTTCCGATATTTCTCACGTGATACTTTAAACACATACAAATATATTTTCTTTTCTTGTACAGCATCACTTTTTCAATGCAATTGCACTTTTATTGCTTTTACCACAGCTGATTGACTCGATTAGAAACCAATATTGGGCACATACACAAAAACATGCATGTCTAGAAGAGGGTAGAAACCACACAAATGTTAAAAAAAAAGCTAAGGAAAAACACTAAGGTGGCCTAAGTTCGGTTG
This sequence comes from Sphenella marginata, assembly GCA_951509765.1. Classification (NCBI taxonomy): domain Eukaryota; kingdom Metazoa; phylum Arthropoda; class Insecta; order Diptera; family Tephritidae; genus Sphenella; species Sphenella marginata. The sequence continues at coordinate 91,032,767 of OX608079.1, read as the reverse complement.
CAGCTAAATATTTTACTTTTAATTACTCAGTTTTGAGGTGGAATTATATTTTTCTGGACTAAAACGACTTCAAAGAAAAAGACTTTTAGAATACTTCATTAAAGAAATTTTGGCGGGTTCTGTTAACCGTTCGACTATCAGACCGATGGCTTATTTTTCAAATACTTCATCTTCATTTCTACCTCACACCCGTCCATTGATCTATTTAAAGCGAGACGTTGCACTTTTCGGATTTATTTTCTGTGTGTCGAATTTCGTTATTACATCTTAGAAGATATTAGATACATTCTTAAAATACGAGTAGTATTTGCAAACCTTTCCTAAGCAAAAGCGGATTTTGTGCGTGTGGCATTTTTAAAAAATTTCCAATTGTATTCTACACGCAAGATGAACGCCATTGAACCTGCATACCTAGCTATTGTGTTTGCAACTGAGTATAAAAATTGTATATATTCTAACGTTTGTGTGTCTTTAAACGCTATGAAGTACAAACATGTAATGCTTACCACTCATTGACAGCATGTTATTTTCATGCAAATAAACAGCAAAGCAAGAGTTTTTAAATTGAATTTGAAAATGGAATATTCGATGATTGGAAACATGTTTGCTATTTGCTAGCGATTTAATATATAAACAGTTTTACTTGCAGTTGATGCTTTAAGTTTAAGCTTTAGTCAATATTAGATTAGATGGGTTGAATTTAAATGGTATTCCAAGCAGCTCACTTGAACCATTGTAAAAACGTTGTAGTGATATAAATACAATTTCGAAAAAGAACGATCTCGACTTTGGAGAAGTCTCCTGGTGATTCGACTGCTACTAATCTCACGCATTCCTTTGTCAACTCCGACTGGTTATTTGATGTTCTTAGAGCACCACCAGTGGCCTTGCTAAGGAGACTCAAGTTATGTGGATTCAAAGAAGTACTTCCCCAACTTCCGACAACATAAAGGTGCCAAAGGGAGCAATATGCGCTATTATTTTAATGTTCTAAATTGAAGTGTTCATTGGCTAACACTTTGCACGTCATTCTAGATAAAATAGTAAATGAATAGCAGCCTCTCTTGTAACTGCTATTATAATAAAGTGCAAATTAAACAGTTTTAATTAGCTAAAGGCGCACTATTTATTAACGAAACTCTCACAGAGAAGCATCCCTTTAAGCAAAGCCTTTAAATAACTACATACTAAAAATTCAAGCTTTGTAAGAAATACAATAGCCATGTCAAGTACGTATTTCCCTTGTTTGAAGTATGAAACCTTTACAGTGAGAGTTGCTGCAATTAATTATATAATATTGTGTAAGGGTTGAGATACAAAGTGCCTATGTAGCACTGGCACTAGCACTCGCACTTAAATGTTATGTTCACAAACAAAGTGTTTCCAATGTTCACGCGCCAATAAAGTGGCAACCAAAGAGATAGGCTAATTTACAAGATTTTTAAAAACTGATTAGCGTAATACACTAAAGGCGAACCACTGAAGAAGCAGTATAATAAGAAACAAAAGCGAACTGGTTAAAAGCAACAGAGGTGAATGAGGGTTGACGCATTGTGTACCACACAATTTATCTGACTGCCTTTATTTGATGCAGGGGGGGGTTGGGTCAATGTTGTCGAGCGATGTAAATAAGGCAGCAAGTAGACAAGTTTTGCCGCTTTGTATATTTGTTTTTGAGTGTATGTGTGCAATGCGTTTGTTATCGTTTGTTTATTTTTGAAAATTACATAAAACGGGTGCTTAATAATTGTTTGTGCAGGAGGAGTGTCAAAAGTTCTTCAAAGTGCTATAAGTTGTTGCGTGCACGCAACCCTTCATTTCATGTGAGTATAGGAGAATGTACGGAAATTCAGCAGGCTAAATAAACAAGTGCGCTCATGAGCAAACGAAGTGAGTGGCTAGTAGGCAAGTGAGGTTGGCTTGCATATGCAAACTTTGTTTGTTCATTAAATTATATTTTCTTTTAATTTTCATCCCCTCAACTCTTTTGTAAATATGTTTTTATTATGTAGAGAATATGTGCAAACAAACGAACAAGCTGCAGAAGCTAAAAGTTACACTGCAAAGCGTTTACTGGACTGTTTTTGTGTGTCAACAATAGTGCCAACTTGACATTTGCAAGAAGTCAGTGTCAATGTTTTCTACATTATTAAAACTAAAACAGGGCACTGGTTTGTAGGTTTAGATTTTTTTTTTTTCGTATAGATCAGAGAAACAGTATCTAGTGATATCCTTGAAACTGAGTAATTTGGCTTGACCACCCAAGCAATATTGGTTTTTGCTTTACAAAGCCGCTAGTTATTCCCTTTTAGTAACCAATCGACCCTGATTGGAAATACCAGAGGCGGCCACTTCATCCAATGCACGCTTTTCGCAACTAAGTGGAGCAGCCTTCCGGAATATCGAATATGTATTACGAAAATCATATGGAATGATTAAAGATCTGACGCCTAAAAATATGTTAGCTTTTTTAGTAACGGATATCTAAAAAGTAAACATGCATTACTTTAGGTCTGACATGTGCTATAAAATCATCATTTTATAAAAATATGTTAAGACGTTTTTGATGTAATATTAAGGGAATTAAGTGACTATCCTAGGTGGTAAGAATACATAGACATATTTTTGCTGAAATGTTTGATACCCATAATACCAATTTTGATGAACTTTTTTTTTGTTGAAATACGACTTAAGAACATATCCTTCAATTAATTATTATATTGCGAAATCTGAATAATTCAGGTGGCGACCCCAAAAAGCAGCCTGAGTGCCTATACCCAGGATACAATTCGTAGAATTAAGAATATTATATACATACTTACCTGTAGTGGAATTCACTAACTTCGATTACAACATTCGCAATCGACATTTTGTCATACCGATATTTATCACGATATTTGGTATTCACTAACAATTTTTTCTCGATTTTCGCTTATTCGCAATCAGCTGTTTCGCAAACTAAACGACACACAATTTGCAGTTGTTTTCTATGTCGTTATTATTAAAAATTTACATAATAATATTATATCGATATTATTATTATTAAAAAATGGCATTTGAGTACTTAGAGTATTTTTTATCGCGGGACGAGAAATCTTTTGCCCGAATCGCAAATCCGAAGTTAGTGAATCGCATATTCGATAAGGCATCGCTTTTAAAAATCTCGAAAAATCTAACCGAATCGAATCGCTAAAAGTAAGTGAATTCCACTACGGAATTAATCTTAATTGTAAATTTATTTATAAATATTGCAGTGCTTACTTTAAGGCGATTTTTTGCATACATATTTTTAATTTTTAAAAATGGAATACTCATTAAACTGTGCTTCTGAAAAATTAAAGTCCATGATCTATGTATGTATGTATGTATATTGAATTGATCATCCTTTCAATTATTTTTTTTTTAATTTTCGAAAATGGGCATGTCGAAGCTCTCATATACCATGTACGATGGTAAAACGAAACTTAGTGCAAGTCCTAGCACTGTGTTGAGGAGTTCTTCTACCGAAATCTCTTTGCACCTTCACCTACAGCCGGATATTAAATATTTTCTTCCTGCACTTACACTTTTTTACTTGTTTATATAATATTTATCCATAAATAAAGCACACGCTTGATTACTGCATTGGTATCTATTTTAGAAAATCGAAACATTTTTTATATCCCTACTGCATCACATGCATTTAAATAGAGCAATAATATGCAATTGAAAGTTCGTAAATTGTAAACACGATTTCCAATTTATGAATATTATTTTTTTCCTCTCGTACAAACACATGAGCTGCGCATATTAAAATGAAAAAAGCAAACTGCAATCACGAACAAATGTAATCACAGACTAAACAGAAAATGGTAAAACGATCGAATAAAAAACATAAAGAGTTTCAAAATATTGCACTTAATTTCGGCAGTCACACTAAAACTTGCAGGCACGCACACAGAGCGAACTTACCAATACATTGGTATGTTTATTGAAACTTTGTTGCAGCAAGTTTTGCAATGGTGGCGCTACAGTGGGCGACAGAGTAATGATTATTCTGAAGTATAAGTTTTTTGAAACATTTTTAATCACTAACTAAGTTTATCTTTCACCAACATACTTAGCTAGATATTTTTTTGTACACAACTCTGATTTTTATATTTTTTGCGAACTGCTTACTACAAGAACCACAAATACTGAAATTTAATATTCAAACACTGATGTTCACTTTCTTTTGACGGTCATGGTAAATAGATATATAACCATTTTTTTTTAGGATTGAGCTCATGTGCAGCTTTAAACTTGCTTGCAGTTGCACGTTTGGAGCTCTCAAAGCATATAAAATGGAAAATTTTTTATGAAGAAAATGATTACATGAAAGTATTTTTTTTTCTCGGTTTTGCTGTATCCAAAATAATAACAAAATGTGTAATACAACTCTGAATTGGCAAAGCTATACTTGGTTTATTTAGAAACCCGTTAGAATGGACGTGATGGTAGACATTTATTAAGGCAATACGCAAATCGCAGAATTGTAAAATTAAATTCTCAACAAAAAGATCAGAAATAAAATGTTAGTCGTTTGAACCGTTTTTATTTAACATTGGAAATTTTTCAAAAAAAAAGTTAGTATAGCAAATATACTAAAATAAATATCCCCGAACGCTGAATTGAATCCGAAATAAGTATTTCAATGCGGATCGCAGTTTAGCCATAGCCCTCTATAAAAAGCTCTGCTGTAATTTTTTGAGGTTAGGATCCAATCACGATTGATGAATTTATCGCCGATTGAATGGAATATGACAATATTTAAAAATATGTTTCAAAAACCCCATATATCAAAGTTTGTTTAAGTAAAACTCTATTTCAGAATTTAATTCAGAAACGCCCTATCTCAAGTAAATATATATTATGCAATTTATGATCAGATAGGTCGTTTTTGAAATTCATTTTGATATAGTGCGTTCGTTAATCAAATTTTGAAATGTGACGACATTGAAGTTCAAAGAAGTTCTAGAGATTAAATAAAATATTAATTTTGTGCTTCAATGGTAAATAACCTTAACCTTAGAGACACTTTATAAAAAAAATTTTTGGACCATACAATTTCTTTAAGATATGTTCATGGACGTCCAAAAATTTATAAATATATATTACTGTCCGAAACTTCTGCAGTGTTTCCTTCGCCATTTGAATAACTTTTTTATGGCCAGTGTACACTTAAGCTTCTTTCTGGAGAGACATGCTTTCTAATATCTCTTTTTCACAATATTTGGATAGCACGGCGAGTAATTCGTCATTTAAGACGTCATTCAGCGCCAAGGCTTGTATTCACCGAATTCCTTCCATAACTTTAGTACGCTTCGTAAATCGTCCTCCATGCCGTCATTACTCTCAATGCTCAATCTCATATAAACGAGAGTCTATACATTTAATTCTTTAATTTATTTTACTCTCAGAAAAGTGAGTTATGCGAACGATTTTGGCATTCTGCATGCAACCATGTCATACAGAAAAAAAAATGTTTGCTTTTACAAATAAGATTTCTTGCCGCAGAGCAACAAGCTGTCATAAATGAAATTTAAATTATGAATGAAAGCTTAAAAAATTCAATTACTCCCTTCACTTGACTTTCAAAGTATTCCATGTAGAAACCTTACTCAATTTTCCGTGCAAACATTGCATCAAGCATATACTGCCCTATAAGCATGTGTTCACATATCCAAAACTGCTTTCACTTATGCTCCTTAATATACAGGGTACGCCATTTCAGTTCATTTCAATCACATATAAATTATTTTGTTGAAAATTTCGTAAACAGTTTCACGAAGTCCCTAAACCACTTTTACTAACCAGTTCCTGGTATGTGAATGACCAAAGAAATTCCGACCAGAATGTTTTCCTAAAGACACGAATTTGGAACAAAAAAAACTCTTTTCCTTGGGAACTCAAATTAAGGTTAGTTATCGCTATGTATACTTTCTCACTTTTTAAAATTACAATCTACCTTTTTAAATAGGTGAACGAATTATTAATAGTCTCTTCCCTAGAAAAGTTGCCTAGTAACTAAACTAAATGTCCGACTCAGCTGGTATATTACTTTACCTTTTTATAAACCCTCTATCAAACACTTACTCCATCCCTTGCCAACTCTTTTCCTCTGTAACAGCCAAGCAAGAGTTTACTTCAAATAAATTTAATTTGTTATTCCCATTTATCTATGTATCTACGTATGTATGTGTGATGGCGCTCAAGATTGAAGCAAAATTCCGCACGGATATTATGAAGAGCTCAAGCCCAGCTAACTTGCAGCAATTGAAAGATTTCGATGCTAGACTAAGTTGTGATAGTAAATGGGAGTATAGACAAATGGTCAGCTCACATATTATTGATGAGCATTTTCTTTAGCGGTGTGAGGTATGAAAAGAGCATGACTAATACTAACGCTGACATAAATTTCCTGACTACTGCTGGTGCATGCATACATACATACATACAAACACAAAGGTGCAAGCATGTGCTATGTTGCTGGTATGTTTGAATATTTGTATACTAGCTGTCCAGGTTACCGAAGGAATCGACAATAAATTCTCTGCCCAGCATACTGAAGCAATTAAAATAAATTATGATGTGAATATTTTTGAAAATTAAGATAAGCTCACCCATCCTCCACTGACATTTACTTCATTTCACGGATCCTTTTTCTACTCACAAAATAATTTTTTTTTCGTATGTTGTTGTTGTTTTTGCGCTTATGGTTTATTTATGTGCTTTCAGTTGGTTAAAACAAGAAAAGCAGCATAGTTCGTAAATTCTGTAACATAAAAGGATGTAAAGATAAGTGAAATTAATTTTGGAGTAAACCTTCTGGCGCAGATGTTTCAATATTCAGGATGAGTCCGTAGAAAAAGACATACGCGTGTACACACATGTAGTTTATACTTCTAAGCTGTTTACACTGATTGCCAATCTAAGCAAATGAAGGGGGTACTATGTTCGTTTTTTTTTCGATTTTGAAACGGAAGTAAATGTCTGATGAGTGTTGTACGCGCAGCCTGTAAATGTGAATTGGGGAGTGACTTAGTACAAGCCACTGTGCACACGTTAAGCTCAGAAGCAGAATACAGACATATCTATAACATATAAAAATATATAACACTGTGCTACATACATTTTATTTTGTTATTTCATTTGATTTTATTTTATTTTACTTTATTTTATTTTACTTTATTTTATTTTATTTTATCTTATTTTATTTTATTTTATTTTATTTTATTCTATTTTATTTTATTTTATTTTATTTTATTTTATTTTACTTTATTTTATTTTATTTTATTTTATTTTATTTTATTTTATTTTATTTTATTTTATTTATTTTTTTTTTTTTTTTTGGAAAAATTTATATTAAAGAAAAATTGTCCAAACTTATCATCAGATCTCTTTTCGGACACTAGCATATTTTTTTATTTTATTTTATTTTATTTTTTAATTTTATTTTAAATCATTTTATTTTATTTTATTTTTTAATTTTATTTTATATCATTTTATTTTATTTTATTTTTTAATTTTATTTTATTTTATTTTTTAGTTTTATTTTATATCATTTTATTTTATTTTATTTTATATTAATTTATTTTTTTTATTTTACTTTATTTTATTTTTTTATTTTATTTTATTTTATTTTATTTAACTTTATTTTATTTTATTTTATTCTATTTTATTTTATATTATTTTATTTTATTTTTTTTTTATTTTACTTTATTTTTTTTTTAATTTAATTTTATTTTATTTAACTTTATTTTATTTTATTTTATTCTATTTTATTTTATTTTTTTTATTTTACTTTATTTTGTTTTTTAATTTTATTTTATTTTATTTTTTAATTTTATTTTATATCATTTTATTTTATTTTATTTTATTTTATTTTATTTTATTTTATTTTATTTTATTTTATTTTATTTTATTTTATTTTATTTTATTTTACTTTATTTTATTTTATTTTATTTTATTTTATTTTATTTTATTTTATTTTATTTTATTTTATTTTATATTATTTTATTTTTTTTATTTTGCTTTATTTTATTTTATTATATATTATTTTATTTTATTTTATTTTATTTTATTTTAATTTATTTTATTTTATTTTATTTTATTTTATTTCATTTTGTTTTATTTTATTTTATTTTAGTTTACCTTATTTCACACCAGTAAAAAGTAAAATATATGTTTCACAAATACATAGGTCATATCAACAGCTGTGCCTTTTAACCTTTTAGTATATTTTTCGCATTACCAAAGAAATTCGCTACCGGAGGAAAACATCAGGGTCTTGCAAACTCCGGTCCATCAAGCCAACGGTTAAGAGCTAAGTGTACACGAAAATCATATATTCAGATCATGTGCCTTTGAACTCAATTAAGGAGCACATAACTTACAAACCGGATTACAATAATCAACAGCAATGATAACAACAACAACAAGATTTAACAAAACAGTTAAACCAATTTCAAAGTACATACATACATATGTACATGTACATTCCAAATGCCTGTGCCTTCATTTTATTTTTGGGTTTCCTTTTCGCAGGACAAACTTTCCAACAGCAATATCCTCTAATTTGTATGCAAGCGTGCATAAGCTGCTAGCTCTCAGTACACTTACTCTCTTACCTACTACCTCAATACCTTCAAGCCAAGCAAAATGTATTCGCTGCTAACCGCAAGTATACATACATACATACAACCAGTAATGACAATTGTTCCAAAAAAACAGGACACGTTTAAAACTCCCACATAGAACTCATCATAAAAACTGTATTTTGCGTGTAGCCTTGAAGAGAAAGCAGCGTCGTTTTTATTTTAGAGTCTAAAAGTTCTCGGAAATTTCTAAAGTATACATACATATATCGACAGCCACACTGCAAAACCCCGTAAGTCACTATTTTTCCAAAAATAAGGTTCTGAGCCTTTCCCATAGATCGCGATATTTCGCACATTAAAATTCAGTCAAAATCGGGTTACAACTTCCCGTTTCTTTCCAGTGGTGAAATGAAATAACCGTCGCTCATATACATACGTTATAATTATTACAGTTGTTTCCCTCTCCTGAAAACTTTTTGGTTTTGAACATACAGGGTTTTGAAGTGTGGCTGTCGATATGTGTGCCAAAATGTTCAATTGTTTGCATACTTATTTGTTGTTATTTGGCGTCCTTGGTATTTTACTATTCGTTTTGTTAGTCGCGAGTAATTTAAAACGGCTGGATGTATGTACATACATATGTATTTAACACTACTCAAACTTAAGAAGCAACACACTTTTTCAGCTAAAAGTTGTGGTATTGTACTTAGGTGAAATTTTCAAATTCTGAAACATTTTAACATTTTCTAAAGCTAGCCAAAAAAATATTATTTTTGTGCCAATTAAATCCTTTAAATTACGTATTTAAAGTTTCAACATTAATATTAAAGTCTGCAACTTTAATTTTTTAAAATTTTTTTTTTTTTTTTTGAAATTCTGAAAAATTATATCACTATAAAATCAACAAAGAAAATGTTTCTTTCGTGTGGTCTAATATACAAGTTTGTTTCAATTCAACACTTAAATATGTGGGAATATGTGTAGTTCATTTGGGTCCAAAGTTAATGTTGCCTGACTGCCCATAAGGGTTATGTTACTGAAGCTCCTTTTTGTTTTGGGTTATGAAAATTTTCACTGAAATAATTAATTGGGCGAGAACAACAATAAAAAAGTATGCTAACTAACTAATTGCTCAAAAGTTTTTTAAATGTTAAGGTTAAACTAAAATGGTTTGTGGAGAACTAAGTGATTATGTGTAAAAGAAGCCAATCAAAATACTGGAATTTAGATAATGTTCTATGCTCCTTGCTCAGGTTTGTACGTAGACAAACGCCTAAAAGTATGCAAAACCTTAATATATTTGACATTGTTTGTATTTTGTTGGTGACTTGTTGTCATTTAAATAGTTTCATTTTTCATAAAAAAATCAAACGACTTATTTGCATTTGATATCAAAGGCAGAGCAGTTTCGATTTTATTGAAATATTTTTGTTCATATTTGGCATGGTTTAGCAAAAAAACAAGTACAATTCTAAGATATTTAATACATGTACGTATTAATGAATGAATTGAATTTTTGATTTTTCGGAATTTTCGATGCATAATTCTATTTGAATTGTGAATTAAGTTTGCTGCCAAACAATTCACATAACAAATTTTGTTTTGGTGATTGACGGTGTAATATAAAAAATTGTCATGTTGCATACTTCTAGGCGCAAAACAAAGTGAAGCTTTGAGATTGTCCAAGTTCTTACTGAGATCTCTGTACAATTATTCATTTCATATTCTTTCGTCCGTTAAATTAATTTTTTGAGCTTAATGCCGACTTCTTATTATACGCTATCCAATGTCAGTAAGTTCTGCAACTTATCTACCACAACAAATCTTTACGCAATTGTAATTTTGATTCTTCTCTCTATGTGTGCTAACGCATTTCAAACCCTTTGATGAAAACGTATTCACATATGTACATTTGACATAAATAAATACAAAACTTATTTTTCATGCCAAAAGATTTGCTTTGTGTAGCAACAACACCACAAAACAAGGGCTAACAATGAATTCAAATGCTTATCCTTACGCTTAAGTGCCGTTTTGTATGCTCTTTTAACGCTCTTGATTCGCTCACTCCTTCATCGATTTCTCTTTTTTATACATATTTATACATCTATTCTTTTATTTATTTTACGGTCTTCAACTTTTTGCGGGCATGCTGTATGTTTAAGATTTAAGCTGGTGTTGACGTTGGTTGCCGCTAAGCGGATTAACGCTAGCAAATAAATGGAAAACTGGAAAAGCTATAAAAGAATTTTTAAATTGGAATTTTTTAGAAATATAAAAGGATTGGCGTGACACAAAATAATATGGCGATTTCTCTATGGAAAATGGAGATATCATGAAAAGGCAGTTGTAAAGCTGGCGTGGGAATGACTTTGTCGGCACAGTTAGTCTTCTAACGCATGGCCATCAAAACCGGTCTAATGCGAGTAAATAATTGAAGTTAAAGTGTATTATTAAAACATTCAAGGTTTTACTAGTTTATTCCTACTCGCAACCCTAGTTTCACTTAAAAAAAGAAGACCAATCTATAAAGAGAACGTTCCGCGAAGAGTCCCTTTAGTATACAGTTGGCTTTAATTCAATATTCGAAAGTAAATTGTTTGTTTTGTAGCATACTCATAGGGGTGCAAACTAATTTCAGTTTATGTAGCATACTTATAAGAGTTAAAAGTACCCGTTCGGGTATACATAAATGGGTAAAATTTTTCTCCATAGGGCATACTCAAACAATTGTGAACAGTTCAACCCATACAAACTGATTAGAACTAACATTACTCGCATACTCCTTTGTGACTCATCGCGGATGTGAATACTAATCGCATTTGATAACTCTGTGGCTCACCCAAATGTTCAGACAACACCTGGAACACCGCTATGAAATCTTCATGGATCCGATAATTAAAGTGGCTTTCAACTATGGGCCTTAAACCCCATATTAATCATAAACAAACAATATTTATAACCCTACAATTGCAATTACCACTACAATTATTATTGCTGTCTTACCCACCATACATATGTAGATAAAAAAATCGATTAAAAAATTTAGTTTTTTTTGTTTTTGCATACTTTATTTCATATAAAAAATATTTTTTTCTGTCAAAGAAATATTTTAAATGAGTGTTTCCAAGCTTATGCAAGTTCATAAAATGTATGGATAGTTTAAAAAAGCAATCATTTTTGGAAATTTTTTTTTAAAACTTTATCATTTTCTTCCACCCAAATTGAATTGATACCGACCATCTCATATTGCAGAAAATACCAAACACCTTGCAGAAAAGAAATGCCAAAAATCAACCCAATTTTTAAAAATCTTGAGACATGAACTCTCTGGAGCTAGAATTTAATAGGCTACAAAACTGCATACCCAGAAATTATTATGAAATTCTTGCCCAAATATCAAAATTTTCACACCGCACTTTGAAGTTTCTTTGAAAGAACTATTTATATTTTTATGTGAAATTGACTATCAAAGTTTAGCTTACGAAGTTTTCATAATATGCATATTAAAATAAATAAGTGGGCCATTTTGAGTGGCACTCACTGTATACACTTTTTCTGTGAATTTCAAAATTAAATAAGCTAAATGTGTCAAATTCGGTAAGCAGTACTGTCTTTGCATTCGGTCAGTTATTACACACATAATCATATTTAAGTACATAAATTAATGATAACGATTTAGGCTCCCCCCCTCTCCCCTCTATGTTCATGTTGTCTAACAACAGTTTTGGCAATTATTGATAAATTTATTACGATTGACGACATGCTTATGAATATAGTTAGAGGAAAACATGCTCACGCACGCAATCAAGCACGCCTAACATAAAATGCAAATGACAGCATGATTGATTACATTTAGGCGCATAAAATTGCACTCAATATATATATTAGTATGACAACGTTAATGCGGGAGTATAATTCAAGTATACATACATTAACATTTGTACATACATATGTATACGCTGAAAAAATCATAAGCACTATTTATTTACATGCATTTAAGAAGTGTTCCTTTTGTAACGTAGAGCATCCTCAATTTATTTCCAGTACACAAAAATATTTTAATATTTAAATTTTTATGTCCTATCACAGAATCACTTACCCATCCCATTTGTATTTTTCCTATAAGTACACAGAACACATTAATTCAAAGTACTCGCCAAACTATCCTGCATGTGTTTTTCCATGTAGTGAAATATCAATGGATTCAATCGTGAATTATTATTAACTGGTAAATTTCATTCGTAACTTACTGTCGGATTTTACAAGGCGAAACTACTTAGTTTACTGGTTATTTACCTAAAATTAAGCAGATCTAAATAAAGTCCGATTACTTCATAGATACATGTCGAAGGTCGAGATCGCATTATTTATTGTTGTTCCTTTGTATATTGATTACTTCCATTTGAACTCTTGTAATGATTACGTTGCTTTAAAACGTAGCTCAAACATGACCTGGTCCTTTACTACATGCCAGAGGAGCACTTCGTAGATACTCCAGTATGAGAAAAAACGAAAACAGCAGCCACTCTATTTTGAACGCGCAATCTCACAGAGAAATTCAAGCAGCTAAGTACAAACGCACACTCAAACATGCAAATAAGTGCTTTTGAATTTATCAAATTTAATTTGATTACACAAATATTAGCACTACGTCAAACCAAAAATTTCGCACCAAATATTAATACCGCTGAAACTACTTGCCAAAGAGTACACCATAATATACAAATATCAGTGGTGCTCAGGATTGCTAGAGGTGTGCCATACCAATGCAAAGTTTTAAATTTCAGTGCAGACTACCAAGCTGCCATCGTAATCAGTGTCGTGTAGCTGTATAGTTCTGGTAATATCCAACACAGCTCACTTGGGTCAGACTGACAAGTGTATATTAGGAATCCCGCGCTTTTTTGTTTTACAATTTGAAAGATTTGTATTTTGCTCAGCATTAACTTTTTTTTATTTAAATATTACATCTACATAAAGTTTTAGTGATTCATTTAAATAAGACTTTCACTTTGTAATTCCGAGTATGAAAATCTATAAAAAAAAAGCGGAATCTCCCCACCAATTCCTTCACTTTGAGATTATTCAGTAAGACACCTCGTATTCCACCATTTTAAAAGTCAAAAAATTACCATCCCTAATACACTTTGTGAATTTTTGTATTTATGAGCATGTGTAAATTACTTACGAAATTGTATGGCCGTTTTTGATTGGCATACAAAAGTGATTGATATTTGAAAATTTATTTGCGAAAGCCTTTCGAACTTTCGCATTAGCTTAAGAAATTGAATGGGGTTGCGCCTAAAATTATGTAACAAATACGCTTTACTGGATTTCACTTCTTTGTAGTATGCAAATATGTTGATATTATTGAAGAGTAATCTAAACATTTCTTTTACGTGTAGCACCTCATTGCGTCGACTACTGAAACCTAAATATTTTCCTATCAAGTTGTTATAATTAGGTCAGAATTGTTATACAAAATTGTGAGCCTAAAAATATATTTTTTTTAATACCCGATCGTGTAAGGGTCTCGTTCAATTCAAGTGGCAAACAGTTTTATACATTTTGCTGCATTAAAATAGTTCAAAAAAAGATCGTAGAGGATTAACGAAAGAGCAAAAAATTAATTATTCTAGGTTTCATCCGGGATGAGTCGAAAACAAGGACGCGACTAATGCCAGTTGTGATAAAGAAAAATTAACATATACAAAATAAGATAGAAAAAGGATAACATCATATATCAGCAGGCGTTGAGTTCATTGCGCTTTCGCAGTAACTATGTGTCAGCAGTTTTGTTTACGCTTTTACCTTTGACTTCATTTAACCGACTTGTTATTTTAGCTGCCCAATTTGCTTTATATTTCAACTCTGTTTTTTTTTTCTTTTTTAATTTTACATCCTGAAAATTTCTTTCATTGCTCTTATTGACATGTTTTTCGTTTGCATTTCTTAAACTTAAACAAATATTTGATATTGTTGTTGCTTTTGTAATAGTTTTTTGCTTTTGTGCCACTGTCATTCATATCCGCTCGTTGAAGAAACAAACTCTTCGCTTGTCTTGCACTTGATTTACTACTGTTAAGAGTGCAAAATCTCAGATAGTTAAGCCGACAGACGAGTTGCTCAGTAGGCAGACGTGTTTAACTTTTGTTGCATACTTTTAGGCGCTTAAGCTGGCGCGCCAACTCAGCAGACAACGTGAATAGTTTTTTGTTCTTTTTTTTTGCTAAAATGCTTACCTTTATTCCTTAGTTTTCGTTGTTAGCTGCATTTTGCTTATTTATGCCAAGTATTCGCGTGGTTCTTCAATGAATTTATTTACCGGCTGGCCTATTGCCAATGAAGTTGGTCTTTAGGTTGTTTGGCATTTAGCATTGATTTTGGCTACAACTTTACAAAACTTAGGTACGAACACAATCATAAATTTAAATTGAGCTTTTTTCTTAAACAAAATATTCTTAGCATTGTTAGGAAATTTTGCGACTATGGGCATTTGTAAGAGTTCACGAAACTCGATTGAAAAACTTTTATTGGCAATGACATGCGCTAAGTATTTGAACGGAAAAAATGTTACATAAATTATAGGGGTAAAGAGGTTTTAGTTCTGTTTATACTTACTGTACATATAATATGTACATCGTTAATATAAATATAGTACGCGATTATTCTAGCTGTCTTAAGGGCGTAGTAAATCTTTTCCCAACTGCAGCATGGGCAGAGCTGGTTCCAAATTTCATAAACCTCTCATAAGAGTTAAAGTGCATCTTGACGGAACTATCGGTGTTATTCTTCATACCTTAAATATATACTTTACCACAACCTGTTTTTAAGTGGATTTTAGGAAAATACCGCGAGAAAATTTTTCCGAATAAATTTATAATGCGAAAACATTTTGTTAGACTGCCTAAGCAGTTGTGATCTATTTGAAGTCGCCTCAAACAATTTTTTTTTTTTTCGGACTATTTGTAAATTCAAATTCTTCGAAATACATGTCGCTTTATCCTGCAACTTTATTTGTTGTTATATTTCATAAGCACAGCTAAACTACTTTGCATGTTAAAGTAAGTGCTTGAAATAACAAGCTATGAAATCAAAACTTCGATTGCTAGTACAGCGGTAACAAAAGCCAGCTGCTATTCTGAAAATATCAGCAAATTCAGTATTCTTTTTTAACCGCATCAATTTGTTATATCACACATGTCGTGTAACATAAATTTGTTAAGCTTCTCTTCTCATAAACTTTTTATAAACTTTATGTTACTTTTATCTTGTAGCAAGTAAAGTTTACACTTCCATCGCTTGAAGCTTCCTTATATGCTGACACACTCAATCGAGTTATGTTCGATTTATTCGCACCAGATTTGCTATGTCATTTATCATTAACATAACTAAGCATCAAGCATACTGATCATTCATAAATAATGATGACATCAATTTGTTTATTTGTATGTATCGACAATATATGACTACACGTGCTCGTATGTGTCAATTTTGGCGCACATTAATCATTGGCGCGAAAACTTTTGGAGATACCCAACAAAAAATGTGTGACTTATTGCTTATATAAGGCAAAATTTTTTGATACTGATTAAGGAGTAACTAAAAAATAAGGAATTAAGGAATAAAGGAATTACTGGTGAACCATTTCTCTTTTTCAAATCGTTAAAAATATGCAAATTTGCTAGAAATTGGTCCTTCTTTACTTAAGCTTAGAAGGTGCAGTAAATATTTGTTATTTATTTATTTTAAAAAGTGGTGATTTAAAAAATTAGCGTCTAACTTCACAAGACTTTGAGCAACAAATTTTATAAAATTAGCTTTAAATGATAAAAGTTTCCTTCATGCAATATTTTTTTTCTTTTTGCCCACCTTACTACATATCGACAGCCACACTGCAAAACCCCGTAAGTCACTATTTTTCCAAAAATAAGGTTCTGAGCCTTTCCCATGGATCGTGATATTTCGCGCATTAAAATGCAGTCAAACTCATGTTACAACTTCCCGTTTCTTTCCAGTGGTGAAATGTAATAACCGTCGCTCATATACATATGTTATAATTCTTACAGTTTTTTCCCTCTCCTGAAAACTTTTTGGTTTTGAACATACAGGGTTTTGCAGTGTGGCTGTCGATATACTATGATCACCTAATTTTGTAGCTTATCCATCATTAGAGTAAACAGCCTTACCTTCTTACAATTTTTTAATAAAATATATTTTACTATTCTTTGCTGGGTAGTTATTACTGCTATTTTTGAAATACTTGCGATACATTATATATGAACTGCATACAGTATTGTTCGAAACCTAAGCAACTTTTCCTTACGTATGAAACAAATTCTCACATATTCGTTGATATATATATATTATGTATATGTAATATGTATATTATTTTATTAACATACACATGTATGCAAGAAAAGAAACCGATGAAAAAACCTTTTTGGTTTCACTTAGATACCATGTGTAGATAAAAGCTGAGTATAGTTTAATTTAAATCGAACTTTTCGTATAAACTACGAGATGCGCTACTCTCAAGTAATATAGCTAGGATCACTTTTCTTAATAATAGATCTTTGCGGATAAAAATAACTCAGATCTTTGCACCTTACTTTGGCGGTTCTTACTTTAATGGTTATTGCTTTATAATGAAATAATTTGAGACTTCAAACCTGGCACCTATCTTCTCTTAGAACATCACCAATCTAAAAATATTACCTTGACCAATTGACTTCATATTAGCTGATTCAAAAAGTTGGTTGGATGGTTTCGCTTTGTTCCCGGTTTGCTCGGTTAAGAGAACTATGAAATTTTGCTTGGTCTCTTTCTTTTACTTAATGGGTAGGGGTAGTAAATATTTATTTGAAAGACTGTTTCCTTCACTGAAAAAAAAATCTACAGTAAACGGCCGTCAAATTGATAGTAAACCCTGTCATTTTTCGTCCAACAGTGGGTAATATAAATTTTGAAAGTGAGCCCCTATCATTCTTCGAATATACTATCATATTGACATGAATTACTGTAAATTTAAAAGTGGACTCATATCATTATGCAAAAATCACATGTTTTTACTGCCAATTTTACAGTAAATACTGTAATATTTACAGTATTACCATCAATCGCTTGAAAGTGGTGTTGATATGTTACTTTCAATGTGCACTTTCAACTTTTTTATTTCAGTGTTGTGTGCATTAACGTTCAGAAAAAATAGCTATCCACGAGAAAGCTAGCCGAAAGAATTACAATTTGTGCAGAACACAATAACTTGAAGATTCCTCAGAAGATAAATTTTCACCTTTTTTAATATACCCTTTTTTCATACAGAATATATGGCAACTTTCAGCAAAGCTCTCTTACTAAGACGGAAATAACCGCAAAAATAACTTGTATATTATAACATGTGGGCTAACGTAGAACACAGATTCTTGTTGGTGTTGTAATCGACGGATATGTTGCCTTGCTATCAACCTTCTACCTTCCTTAGCAGTAGGTGGCAGTATTGTGAAAAATCAAAAGCCTGTGTGCCAACTTCGAACCAGCTTCCATATACCACAACCAGCTCCCACTAACACTTTCAAGTCTCTCACATGAGGCTACACATTGAAAAGAGTTTCCAACGAATTTCCACATCCATTCACAAATTACCTGCGTATGCTTTTTCCTCGAAATATGAGCGTTATTTAAGTGCCGCTATTATATCGGAGAAATTAATTAAGTTCATTATTGATAGAAGTATTTCGTATTGCTGTAGTACTCATTTATAATTTCAACCACTTCACATAAGAGTGTATTGGTAGTACTTATTAAGAACAGTAATTACGCAATAGTTTCACCTTTTACCAATATTTGCTAATTAATAGCCGCAATGTACAACGATACGCACGTCTGCTTTTCTGCCGTAAATGCGTCAGGCAAATACAAAATTAAAGCAAACATACACATTATGTACAATTTGTGTATATATGTACATATAGATGCTGTTTACATGCATATCAGCCTTCAAAGAGTGAAAATGTTTTAATTTGTACTGTAAAAGCGCTTAACTGGAATAAGAAACAATAGTAATATAAATTGCATGCCATCAAGATATATGAATTTGCATTAATTAGAGGCTTGAAAAGTGTATTTAAAATGGAAAATGTTTTCAAAATTGAGCTTTCTTTAAATTGCGCAACTTTAAACTCATTTACGTGCTTTTACAAAAAATTAGCTGCTTGATTTCACATTAGTTAGTTAAGCGGTTTTACACACACAATAGCCATACACACATCGTACACTTAATTGGCATACAATTTTTGCCAGCAATGCAAAACTTGTGCGAATCAAGAGCAAACAATATGTTTTCTCAGCCGTTTAATGAGCAAATATAAGCCAATGGGCTATTGGGCAAATAACAATCGACCATAACTTTGCCTGCAGATATATGTATGTATGTATACCAGTAACATACGAAAACGTAGAAAAATTATTTCATATACCTTTTTCGCATATTAAATTCTTGTATTTATGTACCTACGGAGTACCTACTGTCGCTATAAGTCTTCAACATGTTTTAATTGCAAGTGTGCTTGTGTTGTATCTACAATGTTATCAAATATGGCGAAAGCTAACATGCCCGTATGTTGTTGTTACTGGTGTATTAAAATTATAAAGTTAACCTGTTACAAGTGAATTGCTTAAAAAATTTATGAACTTCATTAAGGTAAAACCTTAAAACTTAGTAAATGAGGTACCTACTAGCGTACTCTTTCGCTCTAGTCATACAAATATATTTAGTTATGTCAGTGCTGTTCTTTTACTCGCTGGGGAAGCTGACGATTTCGTTTACTGAATCCAAACAAAATGAAAGTGTGGCTGTGAAGGCTTTCTTCAAACATCCAGTCCAAGATTTATTGTGCCGATTGCTGATATTTCAGCATTGATGGAAGGTTTGTAACATATTTATTATGAGATCGGGAGAAGAGATATTTTTATCTTAAAAATTTGTACAATTTCCAACCGTTAAATCATCTACACCCACTTTTAATTTCTTTCGACTTAGATTTCGAATCTTACTGCAGAAAAGTATAAAATTTTTTATTTGGTGGAGGATTTTGGTGTCACTGAAATTATTTTTCTGGAAAATTGGAGCCGTTTTAATTCGGCCTTCTTATAAATTCTAGTGTTCTATAAGTTCCCCTTATAATTTTTACTGTTACCCTTCTTTTTAATAAATTCTCGATATCGTGAGATAGTTGCTCTATCTTCGCCGTCTCAACATAACTAAATCATGATTCGTTAAACTGTGTTGTTTTTCAACTTCAGGGTTTTATTTTCGGCAGAGGCGACCTTTTCAGGGATTGAAGTTCCATTCTAACATCAGTAAACCACTTTCTTGCTTGTTTTTTTTATGAAATAAACACGTATCGATCTTTTTTATAATTTTTGCGCAGCACTATCCTCAACTTTTAATGAAAAGCTTTCCATGAAAAATGTTTTACGTAAGGGTGTATTGCAAAACTTTTATGAGATTGAGGATGTTCCATTCAACCGCCGAGATGGTAAAATAGTCACCTTTTACATTCGATTCAGCATTACTTGGAAAATGGTAGATTATTCATACCTAAGTAATTTGGCTAGGTTTCAAGTGGTTTCATTTTATTTAGTTTAGGAGTAGTTTTGGGGTGGTTCTGGCTCTGGGTGAGGATTTATCCATATTCTTTATTTCAACGCGTCTGCTTTAGCTGATCATCCCCAAAGCAATAATTTTCTTCTTTACTTACATACATATATGAAACCAATTGATAAATTTTTATAAAAACCTATTCTAACCCGGAAACACCAAAAGCTAACGACTGTCAGCAACGCTCAATGAATTCATAAAATAAGCGAATTAAATAAATGTCGCAATAAAATAATTTATTGGCAGCTGCATTACCACAAAAGCGAAACAAAAAGAAACCAAGACTCTACTAGCAAAAACATTTAAAGCTTCGTATGTATGTACATAACCAGCTTTCCAGCAGCATACGCATATACATATGTACATATGTATGTACAAGTATATATAAACAACGCATTCACATGGCTAACGACATTCCCAAACAATTGCAATTTGCACAAAAACAGTTATTTTGGCAACACTTCCACTACATTGGTGTGGTGCAGTTATGGGCGAGTGAATGTGCAATGTGATGGTCCTCACCGGTGCACACTGCACAGCTGCAGACAAACAAATGCCAATGGCGGAAATAAGATGGCGTTGAAGCATTGGCAACAACTTTATGCCAACAAGTCTTCAGCAAGTTCTGGCATGCGATGAAAATTTGAGTTTGGGTTTTGTTTCACATTTTTGTACATACATAACTAAATATATTTGTATGTGCTGTGTGTGTGTGTGCCATGTGCACATGTGTTTATTTATGTGGGTGGCAGCAATATCAGCAACTGTCTAGTCATTTTCTTCAAATATACAATGATTATTTCCTGTTTCCTATTTTGGCTTACTTCTTCAGCTCGTCCGCATTTAAGCTCATTCAGTTTGCAGGTTGGTGCGTTTGCCGTCCAATGTTATACCCTCTTGTTTAGTTTTCTTAGATCTTTATATTTAGATTTATCTTTTAATACATTTGCTGTAGGCACAAGAATTGGAGTAGAAATAAAAATATGAATGGAAATGTGAATGTAAGTAGGAAAAGGAATAGAAATAATAATTGCAATAAAAATAGAGTTTGGGTGAGGATCAGCTCTAATTAAAGATATAGAAAGAGAAGTAGGAATAGTACTAGATGAGAAGAAGAGCGAAAAAAAATAAAACTCAACTACTGTTGGTTCTGAGAAAAAATAAATAATTGCAATGACACTCTACGGAAGTTTTATCACAGAAGAAATTTTCCTGGAAAAATTCTTTAGGGTATATAATTTTGCTATCCAATAAATGTCGATATTGTTTTCTCTCTTCTTTTGTTTTTCTTTTTCTTACTTATTACCGGTATTACCACATATATAAATTTTCCCCAATATCTTTTTTCTTTGCTTCAATTTTCTTTGTCTTATTTGATTACTGCCAACTCTTGACACATATTGGCATAGGAAAACAAGCAGAAACAGTTGAAGACCTCCGGTTGAATGAATAAGAATTCGAGCATATGTAGATACATATATATCTATATATCAATATACATACATATGTACAATGCACATACATATTTATGTAGATATGTAGTCCAGTACTGATGCAGTCAAGCAAAAATTTACTCCAACAAATATGTATCAATATAAAAAAAATATATATATGTTTACATATTCACTTGTAACTGCATACATACGTATTTCTTTTTTATGTGAGTGCTTATATTAGGGTGTACGTTATTTCGCCATTTGTTGTTGTTTTTTTCTTTATATATTTGCTTTCCTTAAAAACAAAGAAAATATTGAACGTGTTAGCTTCAATAGAAACAAGGCTACTTAAAAATCTTATATGAAGTTGGTCTTTTAATTTCTTTATTACTTTTTCTTTTCTGGAAGATATGACCCCGGATTTCATCAAAAAGGACTATCACAAGTTTTAGTTTTAAAACGAATACAATCAAGATTTTTGAGTGAACTCATTTCACATTTATGCGTTTTGTGGGGCATACTGGACATTGAAGAATCTCGCATGAAACACTTACTCATATTCAAGTATACAAGTTATTATTAACTAGAAAAATTCCGACTACCCTAATTTCGCATCTGAGCAAATAGTCAGAACAACGCGTTAAGTGCCAATGGGCGTTAATAACGGAAGTGTTGATGAGCAAAAGTAAGTAGTTGCTGACTCCAAAATGGCAGCATTGGCTAACAAAATAAACGAGTAAAACGAGCGAAAGCTATAAAAAGATAGTTGCACATTCTTACTTTGTATTTGTGATATTGCAGATAAAGTGATGTATGAGTTTAACGCCCCCATAAATGTTCATATGAGATGAAACATAAAGTGCGCAACTGCTCAGTGAAATGGTTGGTTGATTGGCGTTACCGTCTGTTGAGAGCGATAATTTTGTTGATGGTCGCGCCGGTAATGATGCCGATGATGATGAAGGTGCCAGTAATAGCGTTGCCAGTAAGAACACGAGCTTTTACCGTATGTATGTATGTTCATGGTAGTGCAATACCGAAAAACTTTTTCCAAAATCCCGGTTCTTAAAATTTTTTATCTATAAATAGTAGGGCTGTGCCTTTATTCGATTAATCGAGTAAGTTGTTTAATCAAATTTTCAGTTAATCGATTACTTGATTAATCAAAATTATGAGTAATCAAAACGAGCGTTACTCGAGTATTTTCAAAAATGGTTAATCAAAAACTGATTAATTTACTCATTTTTCTATGTGAAAGTTTGCCCTAAAATATCTGGAAATAAAAAAAATTTAAAAACCAAACATGCTTCAAAATGTAAAAAAATTAAAAGAAAATTTTGAGATGTTGTCCGATCGCGAATGGGCAAAATGTCGAAGATGCAACAAATGGTTGAAGTATTAAGGAACTCCTAACTTTGTGACGTTTTAATATACGATTAATCATTTTATTCAAAAAACGATTAATCAAAAAGGCGATTAATCAATAGATATTTCGCCCTAATAAATAGGTATTTCGGGAGAGCTCTATAGGAATAGCAATAATTCCACTTCCATACTAACAAAATATTTATAAACAAGACATGAACTCATTGTACATTTGTAAGGAAACGGAGCTAATAGAAGTAGGCGTTAAGCAGCGAAAAAAGGACCATCGTTCTGACATCCTTATGATTAACAGAACATGTCGGGTTATTTCTGATGAGGAAGTCTGGCAGTAGTGTTGTTAATTTCATGTTTGCAGTTTCGTTGTTAATTTTGATTTAGGATTTAGGTATATCGGGCTTACATCTCCTTTCGTAATGAAATTGATGTTGCTATGCGCTCTCACACTTCTAGGGAAAAAATACACTTCGCTGTATGAGAAAATTATGCTAAGCACTTCGATGAAAGTGCCAGCAAACTAAACCCCTAAATATAACAACAAACACATAGTAATCTACTTATATGTAGTGAACGTACTTTGGTAAACGTACATAAATCATAAGTGCTTATTTGAAAATATAGAGCTTGAACTGCAACCACTTCGGCTACTGCCAGTCATCATGCTACAGAGTTCGATAATTGTGACTTTTGAATGGTTCCTATCTCTCTGAAATGTGTAGATCATTCAAACCGAACTGTGAACATCGTATACGAAAATCGTTTCATATAAAAATATATGTGATGTAGACATATTCAGTTTTATTACTTAAAAAAAAATAAAACAAAATAAAATAAAATAAAATCGAATAAAAGTAAAAAAATTAAATAATATAAAATAAAATAAAATAAAATAAAATAAAATAAAATAAAATAAAATAAAATAAAATAAAATAAAATAAAATAAAATAAAATAAAATAAAATAAAATAAAATAAAATAAAATAAAAAAAATAAAATAAAATTAAATAAAATAAAATAAAATAAAATAAAATAAAATAAAATAAAATAAAATAAAATAAAATAAAATAAAATAAAATAAAATAAAATAAGATAAAATAAAAAAAAAAATAAATAAAATAAAATAAAATAAAAAAAATAAAATGAAATAAAATAAAATAAAATAAAATAAAATAAAATAAAATAAAATAAAATAAAATAAAATAAAATAAAATAAAATAAAATAAAATAAAATAAAATAAAATAAAATAAAATAAAATAAAATAAAATAAAATAAAATAAAATTATATTAAATTAAATTAAATTAAATAAAATAAAACTAAATTAATTAAATAAAATAAAATAAAATAAAATAAAATAAAATAAAATAAAATAAAATAAAATAAAATAAAATTAATTAAAATAAAATAAAATAAAATAAAATAAAATGAATGAAAAAAAAATAAATAAATAAAATAAAATAAAATAAAGTAAAATAAAACGAACCCAAACACAAGTTCTAATAAATATAAAAAATATATAAAAGGGAAAATCAAAACAGCTCAATGATCACAAAGCAAATGTGTGCACACAAGTTCCCGACTGGACGATTTTCCTTGGCCATTTTTCAATTTTATGATGAGTATCTTACGGTTGCTTCGCGATTGCACTTGGAATGAATAATTTGACCCTTCAAACCTGCCCCTCGTAGATCTAAATTCCCCTTCGGAATACTCATACCATACAGTGAATATGGTATAAATTTTTTCCCTTCTGTTATTAGTCGCCATCCAATGGCGGAGCAAACCCTGAGTCAGAGTCAAAGGACCATATGAACCATGAATTAAATCAAATCAGTCTTGAGCCACCATATACATATATGTACATATGTACTTACAAAATATATGTAAAAAACTTGTAATGAGCGAGGATTTAGCCATGAATAGTAATATTACCACTGGCACCGAAAACTCACAAATGCAAAATATTGCTTGAAACAACTTATACCCTAACCACCAAAAAGTCAGACATTTTAAACTAGTGCAAAAGCAGAAGAACTTTTGCATTTGATATACATATGTATATTTTCTTTGATCTTATAGAGGGAGATTAATTTACAAAATCAAAAGATATACGATTATGATGAATTATGCTTTCAAACACAATGCTTTAAGGATGTTCTATACTAACGAGCACCTCCATCTGCAGGAGATGTCAGAATGAGGGTCCAACATTTTTAAAATCTTAGGGTCGTTCCTTCTGAATTCTGGCACCTACAGAAAAGCGGTTAGTAAGTGAAAATAGAGTGGTATTATTAGAGATCTTAAACGAGAGTTAAAGCACACTGGCTTATGTTCGTTAGATGCACAAATATTTTATGAAAAGATTAAAATATGTAACTCATTTCCGTAACACTTTTGCGGCTATTGTAATTATCCACTTAGCCTACATAACGAAAATTGGCATAAAATATTCAAAGCAGTCTATAATGTAAGGAGTCCACACATTTAGCACTTTCATATACTTTCATAACAACGCAGCTGCCTGCTAATTCCACATCACACAAAAGTATCTAATTTCAATTAGACCCCTCTCCAAATTTGAGAAATCTCCTACACAAAATTTTTTGTATCTCCAACGTATCATATTTCATTTAAAAACGTCGAATGACTCATTGTGATAACAACAACAACTTGCCGCAACATAACCCGCTAGTCAAATGATCAAAGTCACGGCAATCAACTTTGATTTCCGTACGTTGATTTATGTATGCCATCCAAAAACCTTAATCCAACATAATACAAGTTCGATGGCATATGCTTGCTCACATTCATATTTTTTGTTTGTTCTTCACTGCCGGCTTATTTCTGCCGTATGTGTATGCAAAACAACTACAAGCCGCGTGTTATGTCAGAATTCATCAAATCAAATATTATCTACAACCGTACCCTTTTTTGGCTCCTGCGCCTCCTTCTACCTACGCGCACCCATCATCCGTGACAGTTGTCACTTCACAGCCTGTCGAACAGTCATGCAAAGGCAGCAAACAATCAGTGAACAGCTGTCACTTGCCCTCGGTCGACGGGTTAATTTCATAATATTTTTTTACATTTTTGTTGTAGTGGGCGTGTTGTGTGTGGTGCATCATCATCATCGTACATCCTGCTGAACGTTTACGATTGTGTATGGGTGTACCTGAGTTTGTATGTTTCGCTTTGCCACATCAAAATTGTTGTCCATTATAAAACATTTGTTTAATTTTTTTTTTTTGTTTTTTCTTATTCGTCATATTTTCCCTTTTTTACGCTTCAGTTCGTATCGTTGCGGTGGTTAGTCGGCAGTTTGTGGCAACCAATTTATGACAATACGTCAGTCTACCCATCATTTCACAGTAAAAGTACATGCGCTCCTTGAGTATGTTGCGGATATAAGCGAGACGTGTAGTAATAGTTGTATGGTGGGCATGACGCTCGTTTATGCTTAAAATCAGTGATTTGTTAATAATCCTTTTATTCATTCACAATGAAGCTCGTTAAGTTAATGAGTTTACAATGACGCAGTAAGTTGTTCCCTTCTACATTTATGAATGTGTATAAATCTATAATCATTATATACATACAAAGAGTGCATATATGTACGTGGATTGATGCAAACACCCAGCAGACACAACTGAAGTTTGTTATAAATAATACAAAATCAGAACTAGTATACGGCGTAGTATAATCGTAAAATAATCTGTTGTATAAAACCATTTTCTTTCGAACATATTCTATTATACCAGTTTAGTTTCAGTAACAACCCGTATACCAATTGACTTTATACATATTCATTTCCAATATAAAATTTTCACTTTTAATTAAAAAACTGCCGTCTTTATAGTTCTCATTAAAATTTTTTACTTTATGGGATTGCCATTATACCAGTTCCATTATACTTATTTTATTTATACCAGTTTTCATTATATACATAAGTTTCCATTGGACAAATTTTTATCTATACCAGTTTTCATTATACCAGTTTCCATTATACCAATTTCATTTATACCAATTTTCATTATACCATTTTCCAATTTAACATTTTTATTTATACCAGTTTACATTACACCATTTTTATTTATACCAGTTTCATTGTACCAGTTTTCACAATACAAGTTTTCATTATACCACTTTCCAACATACCAGTTTTTATTATATCAGTTTCCATCATGCCAGTTTCCTTTATACCAGTGAATAATTTAGACCATAAAAAGGTTTAGCCCCTTAGGCAGCCGGTATAGCTCATAGGGCAGCTTAAAGGCCTATTATGGAAGAGTATGAGCGTCTAAAAGTTTGTTTTTATTAATTTCTCAATTTTTCGGACTCAGCGAGAAAAATTCAATTGCTATTTTCTGGCTGTGCCGATACTTCAATACTGGGTTGTTACTTGAAGGGGGACATATGTATGTACATATATGTATATGTATGCATATTAGATTAGATGTACGTGTCGCTGGCAGGTCAAAAGTCGCCGCTTGGGTGCTGATGTACACTCACCGCTATTGGTTGTCACAGCTGTCCGCCCTCCCAAAAATAGTTAAAGATGTGAGTGAATAATCAATATGAGTGATACATTTGGTGGTTATGGATGGAGTCATAGGTCAAAGCTACTTTGCCGAAAATTTTCTAGAAAGGCATTAGAATAGATCTTCAAAAAAAGCTGAAGAAATGTCTTTGTATGTGAAATTTTAAAAATTTTTCATTTGCAACTAAAATAAGGGTCTAATAGAAGAGAATCCCAGAACAACTCAGCATCATAACTATCAAAATTTTACGGTTTTAACCCTCACGATGTATAGCCCAAAACTCGTTTCTTGAAACAGTCGATTGTATGGAAGGTATGCGTTGTATTGATCCGATCTTGCTGGTCCCGAGAAATGATGAATAAAATTTAAAATATCGATCCTATAAAAAATTTCATCCGGCAAACCGATAGACTAAGCTAAATCGGCTCAGCTCACCGCCCAGATCATTTCAATGAGCTTATTGGTGGACTGTTTCGTAAGGGATCTAGTTACTACAACATTCCACAAACTAAAATTGATGTACCATTGTTCCTCCAGCAACTTTTCTGTACATTCGTGCTAGGGCGAAATATCATAAGAGACTTGTTAGCTATTTACCCCAGCAATGAGACATATTTTGCATTAACACAAGAAATAAAATCTTTCCAGGGTTATAGGTGAACATTTTGACTTGGTTTCTACTGGTTTGAGAAAACTTGCTTTTCTGTTGCGTGCTTATAACTAAAATATTATGGTATACGAGTACTAATTCAAAAAACTTCAACTGGCGTGAATACATATATTCAAGTTAAAATGTTTTCCCTTCAAAACTTTATACCCATACAAGTATGTATGTATGTATGTATTTGTATCTGTATCTGTAAATTACATGCAGCCTCTCCCACTCCACTACAAGCTAAATGAATTTATATGTAAGCCACAGAATAAGTAAGTGAGCACATATTTTACTACTGCAAGCATTTTCGAATATTTTCTAATTAAATGTGAATGTTTTACAATATGGCGCCATTTGCGGAAATGCTTTTCATTTTGTAAGCCACACATACGCATTTACGAAGCTACCAAATTCTATCCAGCTGGAGCGCAAAGCTAACGAACACACACACATACTCACATTTTTTAATATATAACCCTGAGAAAGGAAATCCTTATATATGTATAAGGCAACAGCTACGTTCGCTCGCTCATCAAAAATAAATTTTCAAATTAAACACAACTCTGCTAAGTTATTTCTTTTGTTTAAAGCAGTTGCGCCATATCCTTTCATTCTTGCCTACATTCGAGGTTTAATTTAATTGCATTTAAAGTTTAATTTTCTGACTTATGAATGCGTAAGCACACATAACTCTTCTGTTACAACAACAAAGCTTGCGTTGATTCTTTGACATTATTTAAATGAAATGTCAGCGCTTTTGTAGACAATTCAAATGAGTTGAAATTTTGTAAAACTGTGGAGGCCAAACCAAAGCTTTACTCTAACAAAGTATTTTGCCATACCCATCTAACATTGAAAAACGTGTTTCTATAACCGTTTAGAAATTTATTTTTCTCACGTTTTCTTCAAAGTGAGCTCTAAATTGCATTCAAATTTAGCAAGTTCTTAGCACTCATATGTTCGAATCCTATAATGTTATCCACACCTTCGACACGTAAAATTTGAGGCGATGGTAATAAAAATCAACATAATAGTTATCTTCAAGTTTTAATTTTTTTACCAGTCGAAAAACTCAAAAATTCACATTAAATATAGCTCGAGGAATAAGTTTTATTTTCGATCAAAAAAATAAAACTCAAAAATTAACGAAGATTTTTGATCAAAAAAATAAAACTCAAAACGGAGTGATTAGATGTAATTTATATAGGTTTCGCTCAAATTTTTTTCAATCAATGCAGATTTCCGTAGACCATTATGAGACATCCACATTCGTATACTTTAAAATGTTCTCCGATATCGGGAAGCCTTTGATTTCTTTCATTAAAAATACAAAATAATCATTATCGGAGGTGCCTGGTGAAAAGTTACGCATACGCCCCCGCCCACAGACTGGATAATAGTGGAGATGTCTGGATCACTGTGCAGTGGTATGTTGGCTACAGAATTTTTAGTAAAAGTGCTATGGTATTTCGATTGTTTTCTTGTTTTCATGGGAACACCGTTGAATAAAGGGAAGGGATTTTTTGTGATTAACAGCATAATTTTATATTTTGTTGTTGGTTTTTTCATATGCATTCCTATACACTTGATTTACCAGGAACTAGAAAATACTTACATTTTCTCTAAAAGTCCAACACATACAACGTCTACACGTACCCTATGTACCCAAATAAGTATTTATGTATGTATGTATAAATGGTTCAAGCAAATATACATATCTACATATGTATGTACAAATGTATTGCATCTGCTCCAAAGCCTGATTTTGACTGTTAAATGGCAAAATTCAGTACCAGATGCATCTGTCGACACGGTGTTCTCCTACATACCTTAACACATACATACCTACATATATATGTACATACACACATTAGACTGGGCTAGAGAGAAGTTCGAAAGAATACTTGTGGGCAATTCAATGTGGCTATTAAAATGTAAAAGTGCGTGAAGGTTCAGTTTACTTCTGCAAAAGTGGCAGTACTTTTTTTTTTTTTTGAAAAATAAACAGTGGCAGGTACAAAACCAAGTTTTAAACTTTTAAGTAACTCGCTTATACGCAGTAATTGTTTTAACGATATAAAGCTTCTAGTTGATGTACGATCTAAATTAATCCCATTAAGTGGAAAATTAGTGAAAGAAAAAAATTAGAAATGAAATTTGTTGTTAACTCAAAATTAAAGATTTTTCTCCGTAACTGTTTAACAAACTTCCTTAGTAAGCACATAAAATCAAAAAATTAAAAATAATCATTAAAAAGTTTCTTTCTTTGAAACAAAGCAATAATATTTCTTTTACTTCAATGTTTTTACTGTATTAAAACAAAACGGAAAATAGTCTTAAAAAACTCCAAACAAACAGCAGCAGAACCCTAAAAATCTGATTAATTTCTAACAAAATAATTTAGAGAAAAATTGATATTTTTGCGTGCAGCCTAATGTTTGTACATATCTACGTACATCCCCAATATTCCTATTACCGACAGACGCACTAAGTGCGTGCCCAAAGGCATTGAACGTTCACATCATTTCATCTCGACATTTGTATGCTCTTTACTTTGATTATTTTTGTTGCTTTTAATACAATTAAAATTTCTGCTACAATTTGTCTGCCTCTGTTGTCATTTTGTCATCTTCGTTATTGTTGTTGTTGAGCAATTATGCAAACATGCCAACTTACTTCCACACATCTACATACATACATATATATTGTATATACCCTTTTCAAATGAAATTAAATTACGTTTGCCTTTTTGTCTGCAAATTATGATTAACAATAACAATGCAAATTGTGCTCACAGTCTATGCAAGTGCAAGTATGCGTACACATACAAACATGTGTACATATACATATACAGATGTGTGCTCATTGCGCACTTAGGCTCTTGCGACACTCCTTACTTTAATATTACCCACTTAAATATCTTTCGATATGAAATCTATGAAAACACACATACTTGTTGTTGCAATTGAATTGAATTTCTTTTTAGTAGTTTATAGTCGGCAATTACCTAATTAAATAAATTTCTCATCTTAGCATTGTTTAATTAGCATTATTTCATTAAATTAATTAAAGCGCATAACTCGCAAAATAGCAAGCACTTACTGAGTTGGAAAGATAAACTGAGGATAACTCGAAAGCAATTCGTTGGTTGTTATATTGTAAAGTATTGCGCTAGCCTGTACTTATTAAAAAGTTTTCTAAATTTGTATAGATATGAAGATGAGCTCTCTATGATAAAGTGCAAAACGCATGTTTCTATTGCATGCTTTTAGGCGCCATTAATGTATAGTCCATAACCCTACCAACCATGGCTAACCATGGTGAAACTCTTATTCCAAAAATTCACAAATTTTTACTAACACCAACGCATATTTTTAGAATTTTTATGGAAAACGACAAGTGCCTAAAATTATGCTCTCACACTTACACGCAAAAATCTTTTCAACATGGGTAAAAAGTGAACCTCTCTGAACAAAATTACCCACTTTTTTATCCTCTTTTTTGGTAAGCGCGACTCAATGATTATCCAGATTTTTATCCGATCATGGTTGGCAGGGAAGTTATGGAATTTTTAATTTTCGTTTAGAGAGTGACTAATTGAAAATAAAGTACAATCACGTAATATAATTTATAATTCGTAGATAAGTGAGCAGGTCGTTCACGGGAAACTTCGGTTCACTATAGAATTTACTTGCACGCCAAATATGTACACATATCCTGAAAATGGTAAAAATTACGCGCCTAAAAGCAAGCAACATATTCAGCATGGCAGTTATTATTCTGTTAGCTTAAATACAAGGTATACATAGGTTTCACATGCAATCGAAGTATACGCTATGTAGTTCTACGCTAGGCGGCACATCTAGTCTTAAGTGAACTGCCTAGATTAGAGTTATTGGTAAGCCAGAATATTGAGAACTTCCCATGCCATGACTTTACTGAACTACTCACATCTCCTTACCTTATGTATATAAATATATATGTATCTATATATATATATATGTATATATTGTTTTTGGTTTATTTAACACACAACAAATTTGACACATGTATATCCCTGAACTTGTAACTTTTTGCAATACGCTCACTGAGTCACAAATGACTCATTGTAATGTTAAGTTATTATATTTGACTCGGTTTCTTCATACATTTTTTATGGTGTGATTTGCAAACTAAGAGAAATATTGTTAACATTCTTGCTCATGGGGGGATCAGTTAAATACTGAATGTACTATCGCCATTATATATTATTACTTTTGCTATAATTATACTACTAGAAATTGTCGTGAATTTGTACTACTTAGCATAATGCATTATACCATTAACTTCAATGCCTATAAGTTCATTTATTTCTAAAAATAATTTTCGATAATTTAGCCTATTATGAAATATATCTACTTGTAAATATTAGAAACATTTTACTTACCACTTTTTCCCTTATAACATTCAACTACTATGCTGCTTTCTTGATCTATAAAAATTAACTCTATCCCATCTCAAATCATCTTTTACCAACTAAATTTTCACTTTCTCCTATAAGCCACAATTTTCGCCTGCCTTTGCCTAACACTACCATTTTGCTGACTAACCGCTACCATAAATTTCAAACATAATCAAATTAATCAAATGCTTATGCCCCTCATCTTCATCATATATATACATATAACCATGTCCAAAATAACCATCATCATTATGTCGCACGATACTCCTCTAATAATTTACTATACGTATGAAATAAATTAGTAGCTCTTAATAGAAATACCGCAACCACTAATCTTGTTTAGCACTTGCACTCTAACTACGCCAACATCTTTCCAACTTACATCACACTAATCCCTTATTATGCATATTTACAGTGACGTGTTGAAAAATAGCAGTCAAGTTAAAAAAAAGATATTTTTGCAAATTATGATTATTTACTTAAGATTTAAATATTAATTTAATAAATATAATTTGGTTATTTAGCAATTTATTTCTCAATTTTTAATCTTTGTTATTAAATAAAAAGTTTATTCCAAAATAATAATTTTGTACATTGCAAAAATTTCTTATCCTCTTCATTTTTTGCTTTGTTTTAGACACAACTCTATTTTTGTTTTACATATAAATTATCAAAAACTCAAAATATTATCATAATTTGTATAAAATATCATTAGTGCTAATTTTTTTCACATAACTGTATAACCATATTCTGCCTAACTTTCAACTTTCCAAAACATCACTTTTCTTCATACTTCAATCATCATACATATATGCATCATCCCGCTTTCTTCTTTGAAATTTCCTCAACAGCTAAAGCAACTGTGTTTAATTTTTTTTTTGCAGGATGGTCAACGTGGTCATTTAGAGGGTCTGGCATCCGTTTATTGTGAATTACTTATGGCTCCCTTTGGCGATATTTTAAGTGCTTTAGAAACCGCTCGTCAAGCGGCGTGGGCGGAAAGAAGTCCCTTAAATCCGGCCGGTGGAAGTGGGAGTAGCGGTAGTTGTAGTGGCGTCAGTGGCATTGGTCCTAGCAGCAGCACACACCACCGGCATCACGGTCACCGAGGCCATTCAAGCCAAGGTGGTCTACCAAATAGTCATAGTCAACCAATTTATGTGCCAGGAAAATATTCGGTATGTCAATTTAAGTAGTATGCATATAGAGATAAGATAAAAATATTTAGTTATGTTATAAACTATCCCAAGTTCCACCCAAATGTATGGTGGCGAAATCTTTGAATGTGAAGTACATACTTACGAGTATGTATGGTCTGTATTTTGAAGAAATTTTTAGATCAACAAAGCGTAGCAAATCTTTACTTGGAAATTTTTTGTTATATGTATTTCTGAACGGGGGAGCAATTTCCATCTTACAATCATTAAATATCTTTCTTGTCTTGGTCTGGTTGTGATTCAATAGAACCCCTCGCAACGACTCTAAGAAACATCTTCAACCATTATAGATTTTCTCCATAAAGGCGAAGATTCCTACTTCTATAACAACACACATTTTAGATTTACATTTCCATTTTTGCTGTTGAATATTATAAGACCCAATCACACTGAATTGTATTTAGATGCACTAAATTATGGTGGTATTAAGAGGCCCGATAAAAGATATAGTGTTTTTCGTTAGATAGGCGGTCACGAGAGAGGCTTAGATAACAGTTCCCTGACACGAATTGCATCACAGTTAATTTCGCCACTTTCGGAAGCAATTTCTTTCCGATTTGGCAAAAACTTTAATTTAAAATCTTTCGAATCGCATTTACCTTCTCATCGCAATTCAAAGTTACCCCAAAAGAGTTTAGCTGGCTGTAGCTACTGCCGACAGGTTTAATTCGGTTTCTTCAAGTAGTACCTGGGTGACCGAGACTTGCCCGGTATTTTTCGAATTTGCCGCATAATCTTACTTACCAAAAGCATAAATTTCCAAAATAGATTTCCAAAATATAGAACACTAACCACAAAAAGTCACTTAACATACATTGTCGACACCTGTTGCGTATTAAATATTCTGGTTGGTATACGCCCTAAAATACCTTTCATTTGATACCCATATTGCCATATATTAAAAAAAAATTGGAAAGGTGGCAACCCTCTAAGTTTCCATTAGTGGCAACATTCAAGTAGAAAATCTAAGAAGAAAGCATACTATCCATCTACCAAATTTCATCGAAATCGGTCTAGTAGTTCCCGAGATAGTGGTCGATATCTGAAGGAATAAATTAAATGCGTTCAGGTGGCAACCCTAGGTGGAAATCCTACTCGAAAATATTTTGGTTGGGATACGGCCTAAAATACCTTTCATGTGATACCCATATTGCCATTTATTGCTTAATATTTAAAAAAAAAATTATATAGGTGGCAACCCTAAGGACCACCCCAAGTGGCAACACCAAAGTAGAAAATCTTAAACCAAAGCATAGTACCTGTGTACCAAATTTCATTAAAATCGGTGAAGTCGTTCGGGAGATAGTAGTAGATATACAAATATACAAACATACAAATATACAAATATACAAGAATAAGTCGTTTAAAGTTATAAGATATTAACAGCTAGTCCCAGTAATAGCTATTAACTTTAGATGCTAGTATCTGAGCACTGGCTATCGTGGCGGCAAAATGTCTTATCACATCACCATCACTTCTTATCAGATTCAGGAGTACTCCTGACGCTTAAACAACAATACTAACAACACCCCTCTCGAACTCACACAACAAACAACAAGACGTTTTTGTTTTACGTTGACATGCCTATGGGGATTGAGTGAAAGTTCAACAACAAAAATTTAATAAAAACCATAATCTGTAGAGAGTTGCTAGTATGCTGTTGAAATGCTTTCCAATATCAAAGTTAAATAAGTGCTTAAACTTAATATTTATGATATTATTCACAATCGCATGCATACAAAATCGTACGAAGCAAAGTGAACAATATAATATGTATGCTGTTGGCATTTCACTCCTTCTTTACCCTTCACTTTTTTGTGGCTCTTCTTTAGTTTATATAAACATTTATTTCTTTATTTTCTTTCCCCTTGTGGTCGTGAAGTTTAGTGAAGGCCACATTTTGTGTATCTGTGGTCCCCAAGCAATTCTTTTATGAATTCAAGTTGAAGGAGCTCAATGCGAATTTCCTTCGGCAAAATGAGAGCGACTAGTGCATGCATATTAGACTAGACAAAAAAAAATTTTTTAAATAATCACAATAAAACTAAAGATAGAAGAAGAGGAACGTTTAACGGACAGTTTTCGCTATTTTGAATAATGAAAAACATAGTTATTTAGAAACAAGTAAGGAAGGATTTACACCTTTCATGTATACGTATCACGATTTCAATAAGTACAAACTCTTCAAACTCTTTATATATACATATATATACCAAACCCTATTTATCGGAACAATCGATTATATAAGAGCTACATATATATTACATACGTTCGATCCAGCTGATTTTTACTGCACACATTACATTTATAGTAAGTACCAGACCTGAAATATTTTAAGTTCTCGGCGTTTTAATGGCAAGAGTTATAGGCCAAAACCCGTTTATCGGAACAATCGATTTTATGGGAGCTATGCGTTGTATTAGTCCAATCTTGCTAGTTCCGACAAACGATAAATATAACTAAATTTCACCGAGAACACTCTAAAGCTGAGTGACCCAGCTCATCGCCATTATCATTTCGGTATACTTATTGTCATACTTACAAACATCGGTCTAAAGTTATAACACCATTTCATGTTTACGAAAGGTAGATAGTAAAAAAAATAGTTTTGCCCAGTCTAACGTTTAAATGTGTGTATAGATATATCTTATTTATATAGCAAATTTGAATTGTGTAAATTCATTACAATAAAATTATTTTTATACTTTAAGTCATACTAGCACCAAATCAATTAATTGACTTTTTCCATGGGTGTGAAAAGTGCTGCTAATTTTCATTGCAATCAGCACTGATGGCTTGGGACTTAAGTACTTTTGGCCCTTTTTCTTAACTAGTTGCTTAATGCAATTCACTACGTTTTCAAAAGTTTTTCTGTTGTTCTCAATTTAGTCATTTTCAGTTTTTTTTCCCAATCACGAACAAAAGTTGTATTGCCTTTTTATTACACTTCTTGTCGTCTTTATATTTCTTCAAGCGCAAGCAACTCCCAAAGGTGTTAATCCGTTTTAGCGTGAAAGTTGTTTGAACACTTGGCAGCATGAGAGCTTCTCAAATTACATTTTATCTATGTTTATGGTCGGCAAAATAAACGGAAAGAGTTTAGTATTATCATATAACTTACGACTTAGGAAATTGTTCATGCTTACAGCCAGTTGTGATGGAATATAGAATTTATGCCACAGCAAATGGTTTAAACGAAATTATTTTCACTTTCCTGTTCCAGGCATGAATTTATAGTCCACTAGCCTGCTAGTCCTATCATATATATATCAGCACGTTATACCATTTTCGTGACAGCTTTCTTAACTTTTTTTCATATACATCGATATATAATCATGATCAAGAAGATATTCAAAAAACATGATTGGATCTGGAACGATCCAACAGTAGCAAAGTTGACCGTTAAGCTCGTTTTATATGGAATATCAAGACTCAGATAGAACCAGCAATCTATTTTGCTGGGTAGTTTCCCAATTATATATATATATATATATATGGCGATATACAACAGTTATATCATCAACCTCCTAGGAGATTTTTGCGC
The DNA here is from genome assembly GCA_951509765.1 of Sphenella marginata. Classification (NCBI taxonomy): domain Eukaryota; kingdom Metazoa; phylum Arthropoda; class Insecta; order Diptera; family Tephritidae; genus Sphenella; species Sphenella marginata. The sequence continues at coordinate 90,995,272 of OX608079.1, read as the reverse complement.
CGAGCTTCTCTTCCAATTTGTGGTGTGCCGCTTTTGAATTTTTTCCTACAAATTGGAGGGACCTACGGTTTTTCGCCGACTCCGAACGGCATTTACAAAGCAGATGAATTTTCGCTGAGAAGCCTTTCATGGCAGAAATACACTCGGAGAGTTTGCCAAACCACTGCCGAGGGGCGACCCCGTTTTGAAAAAACTTTTTCAAACCACTTTTTTGATGTAACCTGTATCAGGGCTCGAACCCGGACCTTCGGTGTAGTAGGCCGACAACACTACCTCCACACCACGGTTTCCCAATTAGAATGAGATATATTCAAAGATATAATATATGTTAGGTACTTTTTTAATTATCTTTGAACAACAAGTATCGTTAATAACGATATAAAAATGTACCACCCGATAGTCTTGGGTATGACTTTGATTTGCTACTAAGTCCATATGTAGCCCTTGGAAATAACACCTCAATCCTCCTTGATATCTACTATTCTTGCTAGATATTCTGTTTATCCAAAACGAGTGCTGCTGGCTGTCACAGTTCAGTCGGACTCCCTCTTTGAACAGTGAGCTAGCTCTCCCCATACACCATAATCAATAGACCTACAAATCCGCCATACCTAAACTTACTTATGCTAGCGGCTTCATGTTAATGCTAAATGCATACCAACTGGGTATACAATAGTACTAACTTCCTCACCCACTTTTTCTATTTTCTCATTTCGTTCTACTATTTACTTTATTGCCACTTTTTACTGTTTCTGTATTCAGTTTTTCCCCGCCTAGCCCATTTATGTATTTGTTTTAGCAACTGAAAATATTACTTTTGCTGCAGTAAAAAGTGCACTCAATTTAATTTACTAAGTTTTTCACAACATACATACATACATATATACATAGTAAATACCTAAACACTCACCATAAAATAAAAACATTTTAGTAATCTTCATTTTATACCATACTCTTTACAGCCTTCGAGTTGTTTGTCCGACAAGGAAGAGGATGAAATATATGGTTTTGGTTATGGTGTGTTTGCGTCGCGTGTTGCACGTGGCGGCCTTACACAGCAACAACAATTATTACAGCAGCATACATTGCAGCAACAAAAACAGGCTCAAGCGCTACAACAACAACAACAGCAATTACCATTAGTGCCAGGTAGCCAACAACATATGCAACAGCAGCAGCATCAACAACACCAACAACAACAGCATCAAGCGCTGCAAGCCCATCAAACTCTCCCGCCAAATGTAGCGCACTTGAATTTCCTGCAACAAAAGTAAGTTTTAGATATATCTTAGAAACATAAAAAGACAATACCTCAAAATTTTTATTTTATTTTATTACAGTTGCTTGAGTCCAAGATCAGCGTATTTCTACGAATTTCCACCTAGTGCAGGTAAGCCTTTTAACTCATCTACATGTAAAACATTGAATTTAGTAAAATTAATTTAATAACTATAGCTATATATCAAAGCTTGATGATAAGAATTATAACGTAAAGTTAACCAAATCGAGTGAAAGCTCAAGCTCAGAACATTTTTAAGTAAAAGGCACTTAATTTAAAAAAAAAAAAAAAACAATTCATTTTTGAGGTGGCGATAACAATTACTTCGAATTTTTATTTGTGTTTTGAGTTGTAACTGTTTTTGATTAGCGCTAAATGTTTTTCAAATGTTTCAATGTTTCAAATTTATTTCATCATGATACCTATCTTGAGCAATTGCAATTATGTCTGCTGTTAGAACTTAGGACTTATTAATATAGAATTATATAATTAATGCCAAACCATTAATTCTTAATTTTGTATGTTGTCTTCTTTCTCTTTTGCAGAAGGTCGTGAGACCAAAAAGCGTACCACCTTAGCAAGACTTCTGAAAGGTCTGAAAACTGTAAATCGACGAGACAGAAACAATCAACAAAATGCTGCACAAGTAAGAGTAAGTAAACAAATTTTCTTATAGTTTAGTAAGACAATAACAACGACAATGCGTGTTAGTTTTAAGTGAAGGGATAAAAAAAGCAACTAACAACAACAAGTACATACAAATACAATACTGCTGTATACTTGAGTATATCAAAACCATATACAACGAATTTAGTCTGTACAAAATCAATTCCTACATTTTACCTTGCACGAACTCCATTGGAACCCAAACATTCATCTCTGAAAATCGAAGAAATGAGAGAATGGATTGGAGAGACGACTTCTGCAGCCATGGAGTAAATATTCAAGATTTCTTAGCACAATGTTAAGCGAAATAGACATATTCTAGAAATTGTTTACGAGGATATTCTACTGCCAGTTCATGAGTAGATATGCCTTTTGACCAATTTTTCGCCTAACAACTTTCTTCTAAATAATTTATTGTACCTCCGTGGTTTAACGTTAAAGACTCTTACAAGTTCTTTGGCTAGAATCAAATAGTCTACAAAACAAAATATTTAGAAGTCTTATTGAAATTCTTGTGCAGAACTGATCCAAATGTTTACCTTAACAGAATATAAAATAAATAGGATGTACATATGTACGTATGTGTGTATGTATGTTATAGACTCAGGAACAACCGCGCCGATTTTGTTCATATTTACAGGATAGCTCAGTAGGAATCCGGGGAGTGTTTATGTAAAGTTTTATTCCGGGAAGTGGACCAGGGACCGAAATATTCTAAACTTTTTTATTTATACTACGATTTTCTTCAAATTTACTTTACTTACTACTAAATTTTTTTATTTTTTACTACGATTTTCTTCAAATTTACTTTTGTTAAAATTTGTGGTAACTTTTTTTCCGGGAAGTGGACCATGGACCGAAATATTCCAAACTTGTTTATTAATTGTGCGATTTTCTTCAAATTTAGGACAAAAGTAGTCTTTTACTTTTGTTAAAATTTGGGGTAATTTTTTTTCCGAGAAGTGGACCATGTACCGAAATATTCCAAACTTTTTTATTTATCGTACGATTTTTCTCTAAATTTGGGAAGCACAACGTTTGCCGGGTCCTTCTAGTTTAATGTAAAAGAACAACCAACTGCATCGTTTTCATCACAATACTGTATTGTGTATTGTTGTATCTGTAGGTATGTCTATATTAGTGCACAATTTGTACGTTGGTATGCACATTTTTTCGTGCTTAAAAAAATGTCTTTGATTTTTTTACTGCTCACTGAAAAAGATTTCTCTAAATTTTCGGTAAATTTGGTTTTTACTACTTATGGGAATAATCGTTGCTCTCCTAACTTTAATCAATTTCCTTTGGGTTTAGTCTTTGAAATGTTGTTTTAAAATTTTTTTGTTTACAATTTTCTTAGCATTTAAAGTTTCTTTTTTGTTTTGCACCGCTGTTACTGTTTATATTGCCTTTGAAACCTTAACAAAAATATTTCTATATCCTTATTTTGCGTTTATTCTTTTGTTGTCATATTTAATCTGTACCCTTGGGACATGTAAATTTTGTACATACCCCAAAATCTCAAGGCGCACACACTACATACATACATATATCGTACATACTTATTCAAAACTTTCTACCTGCTAACATTTCAAAGGACTTTACAATGTAAAGGTTAAATGCGCTAACTACGCCTTCGCTGTCGCCTTCCATTTTTATCTTAAATTCCAAAAGGATTCCTTCAGGTTGTACATTTTTTCTTTGTTGATTAAACCAACATTTAGAGTAGGCAGCCTAAGCAATTCAAGAAGACTGAAAAAATGTCTTGCAAACAAATTGTAAGATCCTTTGGCAAGGAAACATTCACAGCGCTGCTTACTTTGGCATTGACAGTCGAGATAGCGCACAGCCAGGTTAACAAGCGCTTAACACTTCCGAGCGCACACATAAATAATGCTAATAAATAATAAATAAGTATACGTACATCTTTACAAAAAAAAAAGGAAATTAATATGCATACAGTGGAGTGTGGAAAAATAGCACTAAAACTTAAAATGTCATTGTTTTGTTATGTTCTTTTATTTATTATACATATGTTTAAAATCTCATACTTTTTTAGACTGAGTAAGTTGCAGTAGCGTTACAGAAAGTTTCAGTCTTTATACGCAATGATTGCGGCACTCCCCCTTTCGGGTCCCATCGCACCAGTCTTGATCTCTGCCTTCTCATAACTATTTTTCTTTCTTTTATTTCGTATGGGAGCTCTTATAATTCACAAAAAAACTTAATACAAATGAAGAAATTTTTGGGTTTCTATATTATTTATATCAGAAAAATATAGAGTTTTGTGCTACATTTATATTCACAACTGTACTGCCGCAGGTCCGTATACCTGTGCGCTGTAAAATCACCATTTCACAGACTCCAATATAAAAAGGGGAAAATCCCATCTCAGGTGGTTGAATGAAACAAAATGCAGAAGCCAGCAATCTTAATGCAAGCCAACAACGATTAATCCGCCACAAACAGCTGTTGCCTGGCTACATTTTTCTGTTTTTTTTTTGTTGCTTCCTTTCTTTTTATATTTCATAATTAAAATATGAGGAATAGCATGATCTAACAATAAAATGGGCGAGAAAACTTGTCCGCAAAAAAAATGCAAAAAAATGGCCTTTGTGATAAAAATGTGTCCTAAGTAAATATAAATTATTTGGCTATTTAAAAGGTTAAACGGTTTTACCGCAACTTTAGTCTGGTTTACGTAAAAGTTTATGAAAATGAATTTTAAACAAGTAAGGAAAGGGCTGTCTTCGGCTGTGCCGAAGGCTTTATACCTTTCATGAATGCCAAACCACACTTATCGGAACAATCGATTGTATCGAAGCTATACTTTATGTTGGTCCGATCTGCCTGATTTTCCCTACATATGTTACATATATAATATGTAGAAAACGTGCAAAGCTTAACGTTCCTAGCTTTTTAACTGCAAAAATTATAGCCCAAAACCCATTTATCGAAACTATCGATTATATGGGAGCTATATGTCATGTTGGTCCGATCTGAGTCATTTTCACTACACGCGTTGCAAATACAATTTGTACTAAACTTGCAAAATTTTACGTTCCTAGCTTTATAATTGCAAGAGTTATAGGCCAACACCCATTTATCGGAACAATCGATTATATGGGAGCTATGCCTTGTATCGGTCCGATCTTTCTGGTTCCGACAAATGATTAATCCTATGCAAAACGGCGCCTGCTTGCAAAATTTCATCGAGATATCTCTAAAACTTGGAACTAGTTTGCGTTCAAACAGACGGACGGACGGACGGACGGACAGACGGACATGGCTAAATCAACTCGCCTCATAGCCTTGATCATTTCGGTATACTTAATAGTGGGTCTATCTCTTCTTCTTCTCATACTTACAAACATCGGACCAAAGTTATAATACCATTTCATGTTCATGAAAGGTATAAAAAGACAATTCTTCTATACTGAGATTGTACCCAATGGGCACATTGTCAGAAGTATTTGCTGAACAGAATATTGCTTCCACTTAATTTTTAGGAAGGCATGGCTCTTCCATTTGGGGATTTAGAATATGCCCAAGGCATGTATGACTGCCCTAAGAGTCTATTAAAAACCATTCAAAATGTCGATGTATTGCTTTGTTAGTATCTTTATTATCATAATCCCATTAACTAATCTCTATTGTCATTGATATTGTCATATACCTTGTTATTAGTTATTAACTATTATTACTAGAAATATACATTTACATTCATACATACATATACATATTTATTATCTATATCTATATATATAAAATTCAAATTATGTAAATATATATGTATGTAGGTATAGATCGACTTGCGTCCTAAACTTATAAACCGATCGTAACCAAATTTTACACACCCACTGTACATCTTCCAGGGATGGTCACAGGCTAAAAAATATTTTGATATATATAGGGGGCGTGGCACCTCCCATACAAATGGAATTTTCCATTGTCCGTATCTCCGGAAGTATTTATGTTAGACCATTGAAACTCGGTAAGGGGTTATATGGGATCGATCCCTACCACCTCCAAAACAACTGGGTATAACGAAAAAGTGGGCGTGGCACCTCCCATACGAATGAAATACTTCTTAGTCGATATCTCTGGAACTATTTAGGTTAGACCACTGAAATTTGGTGAGAGATTATATGAGATCGATCCCTACCACCATCAAAAAAAACTGGGGATAACGAAAAAGGGGGCGTGGCACCTCCCATACGAATGAAATACTTCTTAGTCGATATCTTTGGAAGTATTTAGGTTAGACCACTGAAATTTGGTGAGAGATTATATGGAATCGATCCCTACCACCTCCAAAAAAACTGGGGATAACGACAAAGTGGGCGTGGCACCTCCCATACGAATGAAATACTTCTTAGTCGATATCTCTGGAACTATTTAGGTTAGACCACTGAAATTTGGTTAGGGGTTATATGGAATCGATCCCTACCACCTCCAAAAAAAACTGGGGATAACGACGGTGTGGGCGTGGCACCTCCCATACGAATGAAATACTTCTTAGTCGATATCTCTGGAAGTATTTAGGTTAGATCATTGAAACTTGGTTAGGGGTTATATGCAATCGATCCCTACCACCTCCAAAAAAACTGGGGATAACGAAAAAGGGGGCGTGGCACCTCCCATACGAATGAAATACTTCTTAGTCGATATCTTTGGAAGTATTTAGGTTAGACCACTGAAATTTGGTGAGAGATTATATGGAATCGATCCCTACCACCTCCAAAAAAACTGGGGATAGCGACAGTGTGGGCGTCGCACCTCCCATACGAATGAAATACTTCTTAGTCGATATCTCTGGAAGTATTTAGGTTAGATCATTGAAACTTGGTTAGGGGTTATATGGAATCGATCCCTACCACCTCCAAAAAAAACTGGGGATAACGACAGTGTGGGCGTGGCACCTCCCACACAAATAAAATTTTTCATTGTCCGTATCTGTGGAAGTATTCGGGTTACACCACTGAAATTTGGTGAGGGGTTATACGAGATCGATCCCTACCACCTCCAAAAAAATTGGGGTTAACGAAAATGGGGGCGTGGCATCTCCCATACTAATTTTTCAAGCTAAATATCTCCAAAAGTATTTAAGGCAGGAACCTGGAAATTGGTATAGAGCTAAATGATATCAAAACAATTTTCGCGCATAAAAGTGGGGTTATCGTAAAAGTGTTTAAAGTTAGGACCTGAAAATTGATCAGGAGATTAATGATATCAATAGTTCCCGTGTAGGAAAATTTTTTCGCTATTTACTTATGCTCCGGGACAGAGAACTAAAAACTTTGTGTATCGTGTAGCCTTAAACGGAATACTAAAATTTTATATTTTTGAAGTTGTATGCACAATGAAGTAGTGAAAAATTAATAAAAAAATCTATTTTGGGAAGAACGAAGTTTGCCGGGTCAGCTATATTTTATGTATGTATATAAATATGAAATCTTAAAGTATATTATTGATTTTGAAAGGCCCCCCAACTACTTACATCCCGAGCAACGCCGGGTACCCTGCTAGTATATATGTATATAAAATTCAAATCATGTAAATAGGTATAGATCGACTTGCGTCCTAAACTTATAAACCGATCGTAAAAAAATTTTACACACCCACTGTACATCTTCCAGGGATGGTCACAGGCTAAAAAATATTTTGATATATATAGGGGGCGTGGCACCTCCCATACAAATGGAATTTTCCATTGTCCGTATCTCTGGAAGTATTTATGTTCACCATTGAAACTCGGTAAGGGGTTATATGGGATCGATCCCTACCACCTCCAAAAAAACTGAGGATAACGACAAAGTGGGCGTGGTACCTCCCATACCAATGAAATACTTCTTAGTCGATATCTCTGGAAGTATTTTTGTTAGATCATTGAAACTCGGTAAGGGGTTATATGGGATCGATCCCTACCACCTCCAAAAAAACTGGGGATAACGACAAAGTGGGCGTGGTACCTCCCATACCAATGAAATACTTCTTAGTCGATATCTCTGGAAGTATTTTTGTTAGATCATTGAAACTCGGTAAGGGGTTATATGGGATCGATCCCTACCACCTCCAAAAACAACTGGGTATAACGAAAAAGTGGGCGTGGCACCTCCCATACGAATGAAATACTTCTTAGTCGATATCTCTTGAACTATTTAGGTTAGACCACTGAAATTTGGTGAGAGATTATATGAGATCGATCCCTACCACCTCCCAAAAAACTGGGTATAACGAAAAAGTGGGCGTGGCACCTCCCCTACAAATTGAATTTTTCATTGTCCGTATCTCTGGAAGTATTCGGGTTACACCACTGAAATTTGGTGAGGGGTTATACGAGATCGATCCCTACCACCTCCAAAAAAATTGGGGTTAACGAAAAGGGGGGCGTGGCACCTCCCATACTAATTTTTCAAGCTAAATATCTCCAAAAGTATTTAAGGCAGGAACCTGGAAATTGGTATAGAGCTAAATGATATCAAAACAATTTTTCCGCATAAAAGTAGGGCTATCGTAAAAGCGTTTAAAGTTAGGACCTGAAAATTGATCAGGAGATCAATGATATCAATAGCTCTATGTGGCGTGTTCCCGTGTAGGAAAATTTTTTTCGCTATTTACTTACGCTCCGGGACAGAAAACTAAAATTTTGTGTATCGTGTAGCCTTAAACGGAATACTAAAATTTTATATTTGTGAAGTTGTATGCACAATGAAGTAGTGAAAAATTAATAAAAAAATCTATTTTGGGAAGAACGAAGTTTGCCGGGTCAGCTATATTTTATGTATGTATATAAATATGAAATCTTAAAGTATATTATTGATTTTGAAAGGCCCCCCAACTACTTACATCCCGAGCAACGCCGGGTACCCTGCTATATTATATAAATAAGAAATCTTAAAGTATATCATTGATTTTGAAAGGCCCCCTAACTACTTACATCCCGAGCAACGCCGGGTACCCTGCTATATTATATAAATATGAAATCTTAAAGTATATTATTGATTTTGAAAGGCCCCCTAACTACTTACATCCCGAGCAACGCCGGGTACCCTGCTATATTATATAAATATGAAATCTTAAAGTATATTATTGATTTTGAAAGGCCCCCTAACTACTTACATCCCGAGCAACGCCGGGTACCCTGCTAGTAATAAATAAATTACCCACATTTGTTATAAACATTTTAAAAGAGACGACTAAAATAGTAATAATAACAATATTTATAACATTAGCAGGCGGCAAATGAGCGACTGAGACATTTCCAAACAATGAATGGAGGAGGACAACAACAAAGTTTTGAAGAAACAATCCATAGGGTAAGCAACTCATTTAATAGTAGTATGACTAAGAATGCGAAAGTATAGTTTAATGTATACATACATATAAAGACAATATTTTTATTTTTGGTTTTGCACCTTGAAAACCTCGACAGTGCTAATTATATATTAGACTGGAAAAAACAATTTGGTTTCATGTTTTTTTAAATTGTTTGATAAAATTATATTTTATTCCATCTTTTGATTATATATTTATATATATGTATATATATATGGCGCGGTATACAACAGTTATATCATAAACCTCCGAGGTTTGATATTTTTCCTACATATTGGCGGGACCTACGGTTTTTCGCCGACTCCGAACGGCATCTACAAAGCAGATGAATTTTTGTTGAGTTGCCTTTCATGGCAGAAATACACTGGGAGAGTTTGCCAAACCACTGCCGAGGGGCGACCCCGTTTTGAAAAAACTTCTTAGGCCGGCAACACTACCTCCACACCACGGTGGACGCCAATCTTTTGATTGTTTGATATTATTTTTAAGAAGTACAAAAAATTGATTGCATTCATCTTTAGAGATGTTTCATTGCTGAGCTAGATAGACGTTTTGAATATTGATATAATTTTTTTGGCAATAAAATCGGCAAGCTATGTGACCGTTTCAGTGTATTGACGCTTTCAGAATTGGTGGGCTTTTTTTTATTTTTAATACTTATTTTGGAATATAGCCAAAAAAAAAAATGTATATAGAAAAAAGATAAATACAAATTATTACAGAAATTGTATGGTCTAACAACAAGTTTTGATGCATTTTTAGCCATTCAGAAAAAATAATATAGTTAAAAAAAAACCGCGTGTAGCCAGTACACGTGAAAGAAGTTAACTTCTTAAATTCAGAAATAACGAAATATGAATAAGGTGTATTCGAGAATTGTTCAGATTCACAATTTCTTACTTCCGGGAAGTGGACCAGGGAACCGATCCATTCAAAAATATCTTATGCATTGTGCGTTTTGCTTCAAATTTGGTAAGTGGGTAGAATTATGCCTAAATTAACAGGGGCCAATACGAATGGGATATAGAGGAAGAGGGGCGGGGTAAAAGGAAAGCGGGTAATGAAGAGAAAAAGGGGGGAGATAGAGTGAAGGCGAAGAAAGATTGGAAGGAGAGTTGTAAAAGGGGGGACAGTGAGCTCGCATTTAGACAGGACGTCTGCCTCTACTACATATATAATGTATAAGATTGAAATATTGTATGTGTGTATGTATGCATAACTTAAGTTGCGTTCTAAACGGATTGACTGCTCATAACCAACTTTAGAATAGAAACTGAAAACCATCGATGAATTAAGAGGGATAGGGGAAAAGGTGCGGGCACCTGACATACAAATGGGATTTTTCATGTTGCATATCTCTGGAAGTATTCATGCTAGGCCGCTAAAATTCAACAGAGTTATATGAGGATTATGAAACCACTCGTATAAGGATTTGAAGAACGGGCATAATTGGTATCAGTTCTATCGACTTTATCAAACTTACCTACCTAATTTCGATTTATTCCATGGAATGGAACCAATTTCATCCATTCACGGAATATGTAATTCGACCTAAGGCATGTCTCAATCTCAAGGGGGCGAATAGAAATTTTTGTCAAATAGCATCCGCGCACGCATTTTTTCTGCGTGCCTGGTAGAACGAATTTATGCGCCGGTATAAAATCAAGCCGTCCGAGTCTGAGGATTGAATTTTATTGATTTGGGGGGACATTCCAGTTCTAATGTACTTGAATTAAATTCTTACAAAATCCAAAGAATTATTTAAAACTATAAAAGATGGTGATGAACACCCTAGGCCAAACTAATTGATTTTTAGATGTTATATGCAGTTGTGGTTTGGACGCATACATAAAGCCACCTTAGGTCCATTTAATATAGCTATTTACTCAACATATTATACTCAACAAGCATGACAAAATCTACCTACTAATGATCCTCCTTAACCAGCCCATTCAATACAAAGAGTTCGCAAATTTCTATGACCATACCTACTTACGTGCATATGCAAGTAGATATAGACATATGAGTATTTAACAAAATATAGAAAGCAGGTAGATAGTATTAATTTCTTTACGCAAATTAAACTATTTACACATGTGAACATGAAAGATCGGCACGAACCCGTCCTTTTGTTACCATAACCAACAGTATACATAATGAATTTCGGGATCTCTTGCTTGAAGCCCTAGCACAAAACTTACTAAACAAATGTAACTGCAATAAACATATAAATGTACAAATACATATTTATGTATAGTAACTTTATAGTAAATGCCTATTTACAGCTTCAATTATTACCAATAATTGTATTTTATTATTCCCACAACACTGTACAAATAGCTATTTAATTATTAAGATAATAAGCCAAAAACTATTCAACCACCATTAACCGAATAAATACAACTATTCGTTACCACTATTCGAATAATGCAAGAAAAATTGTAACCGCTTGGGCACACATTTGTACACGTAAACATACACATATACATACATGCAAAACATACAAAACATAAATGCGCGCTCATAGGTACAAGCAAAGAAAACAACGAATATCGTTTTAAAAATCTATTAACAAAAATATTCGAATAGTACTATAACGAATAATAATATTCGAATAAACGAATAATAATATTCGAATAAACGAATAAAAAAATTCGAATAAATACTATTCGAATTTTTTGCACCCGCCGAATAAAAGTTTTGTTTATTCGAATAGTCCCATGCCTAGTATTCGGCCTGTTCCTACCACCTTTTCAAGTTTGGCGTTTCTAGTGCCATCTACGCAGCAGTAGTGAGGATTTCCAAGACAACAACCAATATTCTATTTCCGTTGCATAGTTCCCGTTATATCATCTATTACAATACAATTTTCTCGGCCTGTTCCTAACACCTTTTCAAGTTTGGCGTTTCTAGTGCCATCTACGCAGCAGTAGTGAGGATTTCAAAGACAACAACCAATATTCTATTTCCGTTGCATAGTTCCCGTTATATCATCTCCCAGCAAACACAGCCTCTAACGTTAGAGAAATGCTGTAGTTTTACATTAGAATTCTAATGTAGTTCTCTAATGTATCTCTAATCGAAAATCACGTTAGAGAACTAGGCTAGAGGACGATTAGAGAACGATTAGAGAAACACTCGAATAGCGAAGATACGTGTATTGTCAAGTATTGTATTTATTTATAAACGAAGGTATAAAAACTTTGAATTTTATTCCCATTAGATATTTAAGCTTAAAACATGTCAAACATATTTAAAGCAATAAATTTATCGAAATAGAATTAAACAAGAACAATTGGATTTCATTTCGTTTCAGTTAGAAATTTCTCATTAGAATCCCATTAGAATTTCACGTTAGAATTCGAATCGATAACTAACCTTTTTCTCGATATCGAGAACTAAGTCCCCTTTTTGTCGAGAATGCTATAATTCGCGACAGTTTCACAAATCGTTCTCTAACCATCTACCTTAGAGAATAACATTAGAATTCGAGTCGTTTTCTAATCGTCCTCTAACCTTAATGTTTGCTGGGCTATTACAATACAATTTTCTCGGCCTGTTCCTAACACCTTTTCAAGTTTGGCGTTTCTAGTGCCATCTACGCAGCAGTAGTGAGGATTTCAAAGACAACAACCAATATTCTATTTCCGTTGCATAGTTCCCGTTATATCATCTATTACAATACAATTTTCTCAATTTTACTCTCAATAAAAACTTCATATCGCCGCCTAAGAAGTTAACTTCAAAAATAAATGTTTTCCCATTATAAACACCTAATTTTGAGAGAACTTAAATTGTAGCTTTGGAACAGCAAATATATCGGGTACATAGTTATTATATAGAGACAAGATCTGCTAGCCAATCAACGAAGCATTGGCAGGGATACGATGGGTTGTTTAGCCAGAGCAAGGCAGTGAAAAAGGAAGTGTTCAACGATTCCTAGCTTATACCCATTCCTATTATTTAGGGGAGGAGGCAATTGCAAACTTTTCTCAGGAATTTCAAATAAATGTGACAACGATTTCAAAATCGTTTGCCACTAATTGTTTAGGTTATTTTTTTTCCTAAGTGTCTGCATTGAGGCCCACCTAACCCCACAGTCGCTCGTAAATTTTACAAACTTCCAACAACTAATAGTTATTCAAAAAGAAAGCACCAACTAATGTTACGTTAATATAAAACCTTTGAGGGGTCTTTACCACAACATTGTCATATGCTATAAAGGGAGTTGCAAGCAACAAAAATACGAACAACTACCAGAGCAACAAACAAAATATTCTATGCAATATTTAAAAGTTCGTTGCCGTCAACATTCATTATTAATGCCAACACCAACCAAAAGAACAATAAAAGTAAGCATAAACAATGGGAAGAGAGTAACATCTTTAATGTACCTGTACATATACATACATACATATGTACACCTGGCATATACATATATACATACATACACATGTATGCGCATCACATGTACATAGTATAAAAAAAATATTAGGGTGGTTAACAGGGGCCGACAATATTAGCTGTCGCCATGGTACAACAGTTTCAGAAAACATTTTGTATTCCCCCTGAGCAGGAGTTAGAAACTCTCCTAGCAATGAATCCCAAACAGTAATAATTCAAAACTCTTTAGAGGCATTGCATCGGAACAAGGTTTGGGAAAGTTTGGTATGTTTGGCGAAAAACAGCCAAGTACCACCCTAATTTTAATTATTGATATTACTTTGTATTGGGTGTATGTTTATTATTTTCTCACCAAATTATTTGGCCTCAGTAAGAGTAGAGACAACATAAAAGGGATAGTGAAAATAAATCAACTTATTTCCATCACTAATTTCACATGTAGGAGCGTACTATGAAATATAAGTTACTAAAAAGTTAGAGCTACCAAAGTAGCATTATATTGTATCCTTTTTTTTTTGAAGTATAGAATTTTAAGTCCAGGAGCTTATGTCCCTTGCCGACTTCAAAAAAGGGATTTCTGGTTTGAAAGGATGGATTTCACGGTTCGATAGCAAAACCACTACGATTTTTACTTCACCACTGAAGTTCTTTCCCATCACAAAAAATACCGTCTACTCTTCTAGTTATTATTATTATTATTAATATTGATAGCTAAGTTTAAAAACTATAGCTAACAAAAATTTATATAGCACTGGCTACTAAGGCCTTCGGCTATGTTTACAACTTATGACTACTTTATTACATTTGTACTTATATGTTGTATGTACTTACATATGTACTCGCACTTAATGGCTAGATATAATATACATACATCTCTTAATTTTAAACTTAACATTATTAGTTACTTAAACGGGTATTTATACATCAGTTATTCATACATTGTAATGTAGTTTTTATTGTGTTATTAAATAAGAAGTAATTCTTTTTTTTTTTTTAAATGAATAAGTATCTAAAACTAGTGTAATACAACTTTTATTTATTTTTTTAAATTTCGTGATACAGTTTAGTTTCTTTCAGAAATACTATAATTTTCGCTATGTTGTCATTGCTAACGTTAGCTAAAAAACTTGAAGGCTTACAATTGTCGAATATTCGAGTTCTAATAGAATTAAATGCAGGACAAACGTCCATAACATGTTCAACGCTGTTTCTTGAATTTGTGTTACAAAATTGGCAAAATGAAGAAATTTGTTTATCTATATAGTGTAATTGTGTAAGTCTGGTATGTCCTAGGCGTAGTCTAAGGACTTTAATTTGATCTATTTGTACTTTGCTTGGTATATTTTTGAAGGTCAGTTATTATGCTTTTTCTAGGAAAACGCCAGTAAGGTTCTGTATATCGTACTTTGACTGGAGTATAAGGTAAATTATTGGAATTACAAAAGGTGATTGTTTTGTTAATTGTTGATGGGATATTCTTAAACTTGAAGTTTGGTTTTTTTAAAATCTTAAATATAGGGCCATTTCGTGAGTTCATTAAATTTTTATAAAGTTTGGCAGTTAGATAGTCTCTTTTTATTTCTATTTCCGGAGTACCGGCTTCAAAAAGAAGATTTTTAATAGGTGTAGTCCTAAACGCGCCAAGGGAAATTCGTACAGCTGAGTTGAGCTGAGCTTTTATTTTGTTAAGTGTAGAGTGGCTTGCATATCCATATAAGAAGAGAGAGTAATCTATTTTTGAGATAAATATTAATTTTGTGACTGTCAGTAAAGTGTGCGTATTGCAATTAAATTTTGAACTTGCTAGACATTTAATAATGTCAAGCCTTTTTGAAAGCGATTCTTCTAAGTGGTTAATATAACTACCCCAATGGTATTTGTTGTTAAAGATTAAACCTAATAATTTTAAAGAAGGCACTTCTTGAACGTGGATTCCATTGCAGGATGTGTTGCATCTACAAGACTTCTTTTTACATATGTGGAGTTGCTTGCCTTTGTTAAGCGATAAAGATGCTCCAGAGTATTTGCACCATAGTTCTATGTTAATGAATAGGGAGTCTAAGTTGTATATTTTGTTTTTTTCATTTCTTTTAAAATTAACAAATAAGTGAAAATCATCTGCATAAGCGCAGAAATGAACATCTTTTTGCAACGAAATAATGTTTGCTAGTTTATTATAAGCAATTAGAAAGAGGATTACCGAGAGCGGATCCCGTTCGATAATGAGTATAATTTTGACATTTGAGAACCTACTCGCGCTATGATTTTGCGATTGGACATGAAATTGTTACATAGTTAATAATTTTAGGGCCGACTTTCCATTCTTGGAGCTGATCTATTATAGCATGGAGACCTATGCGATCGAATGCTTTAGTAAAGTCCAGTGATATGATCGTCATATGTCTTTTTGTTGCAAGTGCTTTAGATACTAAATGGTCTGCGTATATCAGAGCATCTGTAACTGTTTTACCTCTCTTAAAACCTATTTGATTTTCGTGCAGAAGATTGTTTTCTTTGACTAACCACCATAGTCGCTTGGCTATGATTTTGTCTAAAGTTTTGGCTAGACAACAGTTAAGAGAAATTGGTCGGTACGAGCTTACTTGTAACTTATCTGCCATTGGCTTTAATATAGGGATGGTCAGATTAGTTTTGTACGTTTGCGGAATAGTTGTGTCAAAAATATTGTTATACAATTTAAGTATCCTTTCTTTGAGTTCAGTTGAGGAGTTTTTTATCATTGGATATGAAATTCTATTTAAGCCAGGTGTTGTACCCTTTAGGGACTGTAAGGCTGAAGATAGTTCACAAAATGATATTTTTTGCTCTATTTGTAATGCAGATGGGCAAATAGGGTATGAAGGATTAGTAGCATTGTTCTTCTTAGCCCTAAACTCACTACTAAAATTATCATCGCTTGAACTTGTTGACCAGAACTCAGCAAAGTTGTTAGCGATATCTGTTTTGCATATTAATTTTTCGTTATTTGCTGGATTTACCACGCAATGAATGGATTTAGCTGGATTTAGGCCACAAAATCTCCTAATATTCGACCATATTTTTGAGGTTGGGGTAGATGGTTGAATTTCTGAGGTGAATTGTATAGTTGATTCTTTTTTACTTTCTTTTAACGTTTTTTTGAAATTAGCATTTGCCTTTTTATATTCTTTTATATTATGTTCGGTAATATTTTTTTGTAAATTTCTCCAAGCGAGTACCTTTATTTGTCTGAGTTTTGCCAAGCTTTCATTCCACCAGGGAACTTTTCTTTTGAATGGCTTTTTTGATGTTTGGGGAATAGAAAGATGAGCGCTTTGTAAAATTATCTTAGTTATATTGGCGTTTTCTTTATTTACGTTACTACTAGTTGGTATGTTGTTGGTGAATTTCTCAGTCAATATGTGAAACTGTGGCCAATCGGCTTGTCTTAATTTAAAATGAGGTCTACTAAAATTTTGTGCTGAATCCTTCCTAAACATTGAAATAAGAATAGGAAAATGGTCGCTTCCATTTAAATCATTAAGTGTTTGCCAACCCGTATGAGGTGTTAGTTCAGGTGAACAAAATGATAAGTCTATATGTGTAAAGGTATTGTGAGTGCTAAAGTGTGTTGGAGATTTGTCATTTAAAAGATTCAGTTGCGCACTATCTAAAAACTTTGATATAATTTTTCCTCTTTTATTGCTGTGTGCAGAGCCCCATCTGGTATGCCAACTATTAAAGTCGCCAGTAACAATTGTTGGGGTGTTATGTAAGGTGAGCACATTTTCTAGATTGAAATTGGAAAATGTCTTTGAAGGTGATATGTATGCTGATATGACAGTTATTTTTTTCAGTGTTTCTATTTCTATAGCTGCTGCTTCAAAATCGTTGTTTATTTTCACTTCTGTGTACTGAATAGAATTATGTACTAAAAGTGCAACGCCTCCAAAACTGTTGGAAGCTAGGTTAGTAATCATTTTATAATTTATAGGTATGGGGACATGACTAGTGGTGAATATGTGTGTTTCTTGTAAACTAATTATGTGTGGTGAATATTCATTTATTAAGTTTAAGAGCTCACTGTAGTTATTAGTGTAGCCTTTAATGTTCCATTGAATTATTAAGAGAGACATCATCATTAGAATGTTTTAGAAAGAAAAAAATAATTGTGTAATGTGTTGTTATTGTTAAAATTCTCTCTTTTGTTTTTACAGTGCCTTATATTTGTTTTTGGTTTTGTTCTAGGCACGAGTGAAGTAAAGCGGAAAAGAAGTAAGCTTTTCCTCTCTCTGACACTCGCGCGTAGACCAAATTTTTGTTTAATGCTATTAACTATCGCTCATTGGTTGATCCAACTCAAAATCTGCTTGCTGAGATTTTGAGTTAGCTTTTTTGTTGCTTTTTTTAATGTTCAATAATTTGCTGTTGCGTTTTTGTTGATTGAACTTACGTTGCGATATATTTTTAGGAAGAATAGAGATTTGTTTGTTAGTTTTAGTAGTCGCTGGGCTAGTTGTTGTGTTTGATGTTGTTGGTTCATCATCGCTGGTGAAATTAATATCAGAGTAGGATACCAGTTCTCTGTTGGTGTTGATTGTTGCTGTGTTGTTACTGTTTATGTTTGACTTAGGTTTGTTGTTGTTGTTTTTGTTATTATTTGTTGATATGTTTGTTTCATTTGAAGATCTTTGTGCAGTTTCCAAGGATGGAGTTTGAGCTGAAGTGACTGCTGCATACGTATTATGTCGGTTCTGATGTTTTGCATTGTAAATAGAATATGCTTCTTTCATGTCTACCTTTTGTACGATTTGTATTGCTGTTACTTCTTGCTTTTCGATGAAAACAGGGCATTGTTTGTCAATTGACGAATGTCTAAAGTTAATATATTTTCTGGCAGTGCAGTTTACGCAAGCTTTCTCATTTGGACATAATCTCATTTCGTTTGCTTCCGTGTGCTGTTTTTGTCCACAAATAATACACATTTTTTCTCCCTTGCAAACTTTTTGAGTGTGGCCGAATTTGAGACAACAGTTGCATCGCATTGGGTAGGGAATGTAGGCTCTCACCTTTGCTCTCTCATACCCTATAAGAATGTACTCAGGAAGAGAATGCGTGGCGAAGGTAAGGATGATAAGACCGGTTTCTATTAGCTCGTCTCCTCTCTTTTTCTTAATTTTTTTTATTTCGCAGACTGCTTGGTCTTTAAGCTCTCTGAGAATTTCTTCTTCTGGAATTGATCTGAGTTCGTTGGAGTATATGACGCCTTTGCTATGATTAAGAGAATTATGTTCGGTTATGATTACCGCAATATTCTCAGAAAGTGCAGTTAGTTTTAAAAGTTTTTCCGATTGCTTTTGGTTTTTAGTTTTAATTAAAACAGTACCATTTCGATTTTTTTTACAAAGTTCCACTTCACCATCACATGTGTGATCAATCATTTTTTTTATTAGAAAGGGGGAAATGTCTTTTAAGTCTTCATCGTTGTTGTTATTTCTTTTCATGACCATATATTTAGGTCCAGGGTTATAAACGTCTTTGTTGGTAAAAACTTTATACCTGTCAGGGGGTTCAGGTGGTTGCCCCATTTTGTTAGTTCACTTTGTTTTTAATTAAACTTTATAAATTTATTCGTTTTAAACACTTGTTATGAATTATTGTTCACAGGAAAGATTTAAACTGTGTGTGTGTTCAGAGAACAAGCTTCACTTCACAAAATTCCGCAAATCGACTTGGAGGTAAAGAGAAACGTCCGATCACTACCGCTGTTAGTCGAAGACTGACTCTTCTAGTTACATCAGAACATTTCTTGTAAGCTGTCACATACCCAGCATGTCATAGAACCCTCAGACTCTCTTGTGACATAACAATTTTTGTATAGACAGGAAATTGTGTTTTGCTCGAACGTACCATTTGTATTAAAAATCCAAATTTGTATGAATTATAGTAAGAAAGTAGAATGCAGCGCACTGCTTGCATTTTTATTAAAAATTTAAAGTGCTTTCGTAATTTTCACGGTCTCTGGTAAAGACACCTGTACTGCCATTTTTACTTCCGCCTTGCGTCATCACTATTACTTTTCTGACAGAGCGAATGAAATAAAGAAGATGAGACGATGATACTAAATAGAAGTCGCGCTACCGGGCAAGTGAATTCCCCGAAGCGGTGTGTGAATGAATTTTCAGAGAGTTCTTTGTTATTGCTCTATATATACATTTTAAGATATATTATACACATACTAAATCGACCCGTGAGCGCCTTGCGCAATGAATTTCACCACTACCCTCAGCGACATCTACAACCCAGTAGATAAAGTCTCTGATTCACAATGGCGTTGCAGTACAAATTGATTTTTTTGTGCATTCACAATGGTTTATCTAAACAAATTAATTTTTATAAAATACGCTTAAACAAAAGCGCTGCTGTAATTAATATATAGTTTCGCATGTAGAGGTAACCCACACCTTTAAAACGATACCTTTTTTATTAATATTGGTTCGAAATGAGAGCAGAAAATTAGGAGCAAACATAAAAAGACCTTACAGAAATAATATATATGTATGATATATTATTAGACTAGTCCAAAAAAAAGGTGCAACTGCGTAGTTCGACTCACTGCCAGTGTTTGTCGCAAACGGAAACGCCTACAAGAGTTTTTTTTATGATATAATAACAATAGATTCAATGGGAAAAGATAAAATGACAAATAAAATGGTTTGACTTTCTGTGCCTTCTTTTCCTTTTTGATAAATGAAATTTTTTATTTCAAGTCCTGTTTCAAAAGAAACATTGTTTGGTTTTCATTTTGTAAAACTAAAAGGTTGGCCATTGGTTTCCGTTTTGAAAATTAACCTTTGTTAGATGCCTCTACCGACACCAATCGTTAAAAAAATGTATATGTCATAACTTCGATTAGAAGTTTCTCTACATTAGTTGCTAGATTTCAAAAACCCAATTTTACTTATTTCAGTCTTCGTAGGGTACTCTGAAATTTAACTCCTGTGCGACATTCCCTAACCCTCCAAGCGGGGCTAAAACGCATATTTAATTACTTCGTTTAGTATCGCCTAAGAGCAAAAGACTTGGGAAGTATCTTATGAGCATTAAGAACCACCCTAATAACCTTGTACATTTTCTTATGTGCCTATATGAAATTTAATATGAAGTTTTTTGAAAACTTTAATGAGTATGTGAAAAAATTGTATTCAAAACAAATTCATATAATATTAAAATGATGATAAACTGCTTACAACTACGCTAGTTGTGCATATAGTTTTGAGCCAAAATATCTGCTACGAAACTGCAAGAAAATCAATAGCAGTAACCACAATTTTTCTTTATTTCAAAAACGTCAAAAAATAACTTTTATCCTAAAAACATATTTACCACACCGAAAAGAGACTATTATGTACCCACTTCAAGCTTATTTTGCGATTAGAATACATAATTGCTGCTATTGTTGTTGTTTTTCTACCCTCTGTATAGTGTTTAATTATGTAATCTTTAAGCTTCCGTTGTTGTTATTTTCTTTTATCAATTCATGTGCGCAAACGCGCTTGTAATGCATATTCTCGCCTACACGGCGTATGAGCGTTCACCTTGCCTGACTTTTTACGTACTTTAACGAGTGTTGCACATACGCCATGTTGTCGCTAAACAAAGTTTTTTGCAGTGTTTTTTGTTGTTATACGTTTTTGTATGTACGCGTACACAAGTGTAGATGCTTTTTAGTTAGCTCATTTCGACGCTCATTTTAAATGTATGCACATAAATTTGCTCATTTTATTTGCATACTTTTAAGTTCACGAAAAACGCGCGGCTTTGCATTTTATTACTTTGTTCGGTATTTTTATTTTTATTTTTATTTAAGTGCTACTTTCGCTTTCGAGTGTCATTCAAATATTGGAATTTTAAATTTATTTATATATGTGTTTGTATCTTTTTTCATTATTTTCTTGCAGCTAAAAGTACAAGAAGCGATGCGCAAGAAAGAGAAATTCCAAAGGGAGCATGAGGAGGTAAGAATATTTTATTTATTTCTAAAGTAATCTTTGTGGTAATATTACCAGACTTAAAGAAAATAAGCTATATTAGTTCCATTTTATGTACATATGTACATACATATATATAAATTGTATTAGTGTACAAAGTAGGAAAAATTGAGCCATTCTCTGCTGCCAAAATTTTGTCCATAGTAACACTTTACTTACCTAATCATTCTTCGCTATTAATATGATCCTTTCCATTTCATTAAAAATGTCTCGAAAGCCAAAATCGACTCTATGGTGAAACCAATAGAAGATGGAAGCTGTTGCTGTCGATTATACGATTATGTGTTTGATATTAAAACAAGGTATAAATCTGTATTAATAACATTCACTCAGATTATCGAAGGTCGCTTCAGTTTCTCGTACAAAACGCTCGATACCATCTAAAACTTAGTATGTTATGAAGAAAATTGTTTACGTGAAAATAGTTGTGGTTTGAGGGATCGCATATATTATAAAAGGGAGAAAAACACTTTAGGTCCCAAACAAAAAAATTTGGAAAAATATCTTCCTAGCAGTTGTTGTTTGCTTTCGATTTCTTCACCAACCTGGCTCTTGCAGATTTTTACGCATTTTTCATTTATTTCAAAATTTAAAGCGATTGGCACCATGGACTATTTCTTTACTTATCAGTTAAATAATAAATCAAGAGTGAATTTTCTTCTCGACTAAGTTACGAAATTATAGTATAAATATTTTCTTACTAAATAAAATCTAACAAATACACACGCAATATATATGTATATACTCTTTTCCTTGTTGTACATGTACATATATGTATGCATCTGCGATGTAGTTAGGTAGTAGATAAATTGCAATTGTGTTAGTGGTTGTCCATTGCAACGATGACTTGAAGTTTGTTATTTATTTGTGTGCAAGGAAAGTGAAAATTTGTCATTTGTCTTTTGGTTGAGTAAATTAGTCTAAATTACTCAAGAGGTAAGAACAAGATAAGCAGAACTATGTAAGCTAAGTGATAGTAGTGGTGATTTTGTAGAATCTTATCATTGTTGTTCTTGTTGTCGGTGCTAATTCGGATTACACTGAGTGATACTGATTTAACATCCTTTGATCGGATATCGCATGAGTCATTTCTGTACCCGGTTGTTGTTGTTTTAAAATATTTGTGTTGTCATAGGTTTTCAACTTTTGAAATGATATAAACCTAGTACTTAGCATAAATTTAGTATTTATCTGGTAAAGAAAGCTACAAAGTGTCTATCACTTAAGCGCGTGCTATTGTAGGCCTAGTATGTAATTATACCTAGTAAGAGAGACATTTTTAAATACTTCTTTGACTGCTGAGTGGAAGATCACCCTATTTCAAAATGCTTTTAAAAAGCGACCCTTCTCAGAATTTGTTTCAAAAACGCTCTATTTCAAAATTCGATTCAAAAACGCCCGATCTGAATGAAAATTGCATACATTACCATTTTGAGATAGGGTGTTATTGGAAGAAAAATCGACGATAGGGCGTTCTTCAAAAAAATTCTTAAATAGGGTGATTTTTTTTAAATATTTTAAAACAGGGTGATCTTCCACTCAGCAGCCGCCTTCGTCTCTGATTAAGATTACGTATACGCACCGTCGCACCAACATCAGAATTTCACATCGCATTGAGCAGGAGTTGATATCCAATAATACTAAAAAATGAGAAATAGGTGTAGCAGATTTCTGGGGGATAGTATTAATTCAATAACGTTGATTATAGGCTATGTTTTTCCGATAAGCTATCATAATTTTGTTTACGTAAAGGTGGTTTGTAACAGCTTCTAGACATTGCCCTAATCTAACGATCAAAAAACGTGAAGACAACTAGATTCCGCACTTCTTATACCCCTTGTGAGTAGACCACATACATATATACAGTGCCTGTAATTGCGCTCCTGAAAAAGAAAATTACCCAGGGATTTTGAACGCCGCATCGTAGTCCAAGCGGCTGTTTTATATAGGGCGTGATATCCTTCCGCATTAGCTTGTGAAATGGTTCCATGTTAAATGCTTTTTCTCTTTCATGTCCTTCTACAGATTTCAATATTTTGCAATACTTCTACCACACTTGTCTTGCATTCTACATACTTGACTTTGTCTTAGTTTGTTGGTTCTACTTGTGTTTATGTTAACATATACGTACATACATAGAAGTACAAAGTGCAGTGATATATTGCTGTGATATATTTTAGTATTGTTGTAAAAATAACGAAAGTGTTAGCAGGATTAAATCTAATGTTTGCTAAACTTTTTAGACATGTAACAGAAATTAAACCATAATAAAACCAAAGCAATATTTATAAACACCGCACTGCCTGAAGTCATACCTTAGATTGCTGCTGTCTGTAACAATAAAATAACTCTCTAGTGAAACAAGAAAGTGTATAGTAGCAATACTAGCTGCGAGACTGTAGTTGCTGGGCCACTTAGAGCTAGTTGAAAAATTTTTTGAAATTTGTAACGACCATAAAACGAAAATATTGGCGAATACGTTTTAATTCAAAGCTGGCAATAATTCTGTTATCTTTTTCTATTTGTATTGGTTCGATCGGCTGGTTAGTAGCTCAACACATCTTCCGGCTGCGTTTAAATAATCTTCACTTTACGTTATTATGCTAGGATATTTTTGGTGTACTTTGAAGTAGTTTGAGACAAATTAGACTAATGGAACATGCGCGCTGTTACTTAATAAAGTAAACATTTAATTGCATTTAATTTCAAGATGTTAATCGATTAATCGAAATACATAATTGATAGTTCTTTTTTTTTTAATCAATACATCATTCGATTAATTAAAACATGTGACTCAATTATACATATGTATGATTGATTTGTCCATTCCAAAGATAAGCAATTTGGTAAAAATGTCAGGGACTAGTGGTTTTCGGATTCGTACTAGTTGTGAGTAGTATGCGACTAGTTGCTTATACTGCAGTGACAGTACTTGCTACCACTATGTGCTAAATATGTATATGTGTGTACATAAGACACTGTTGAGCAGTTCTATAGAAAGTTAGCAATAGCTCCAAGTTACTTCGAGTGCACGTACGCGTAGATGAAAGACAAAAATTACAACCGTACAAAACAGTGACAACAAAAAATAGATAAAAAATAAAATAATCAAACTAAAAACCAACATGGTTTTATATATGTATGTAAATATGTATTCCTACCACTGTACTTAAACAGTGCTTTTGTTGTTGCACATGCATATTCTATGAGTTATTGTAATTGCTCTTGTTGTTACTACTGTTTCACATGTTGTGGCCACTCGCTTGGTTACGTACGACTGCATAGCTTCTTCTAGTTCTTCAAATACGCCAACGTTCGACATATGTACATATACACTACCATATGCACAGGGAACAGCTATACAAATTTATATTTTTTTTAATCTCAATTAAAATTCTTTTTTTATGCGCTTCGCTTTCAAGTACACGCTTAAATTGAAATTATCGGGACCATTACTCTATTGGTAATGCTAGGTTTGAGTATTATCGCTGTTTGTCGACAAGCCAGTGAACAAAAAGGAAAATTTCCAGACTGAAAATTTATTAAAAATTTAAAAAAAAAAATTTATTTATTTATTAAAGTCAATTTAGGAAACAATTTATATTTCGAGTATCAAATTTTACATATTGATAATTTTTTTTTTTTTTTTTTTTTTGTTTAATATATCTCATTTCCGATCCCTGTTTGTGTATATAACTATGCATGAGAATGTGTTATATTATTTCTTACAATTCGTATATGTATATTTTTATAATGATTTTGGTTTTCTATTTTTTGTTTCTGTTGTACGACTTAACAGTCTCCTATTAAAAATGTCCTTTCTACAACGTTTTGGTAAGGACTCTTTCCTCTTGCAAGTGCATAAGTACTTCAAACGCCTACAAAACACTAAAAATAGACAAGAAACCTTTCTCTGCTTTTCGTGTCGTTACTTGCAAACAGTATCTGGAGTCATTTATTTGGCAGAAAAGCAGTAGAGCTCACGGCATCTCAAGCATTCATATTTAAACAAATGACTGCAATTTACTCGAGTCTTGTTGTCTAAACAAAAGTAGGGTGGTATGTGTTATGTGCATCAATGTAGACATTTTTTGTTTTAAAGTGCTTTATATTTTGGCAATAATTATGACTGTACAGTGTGCATATATATATATGTACATACATATGTAAGAGTATATGAAAGGTGATTGCCCACATGCTCACTCTAATGTACATATCTTTGTTAGGGATGCACATTTTAAGGATTTTAACACAACAGAATTTTTGGTGTCTGATTTTATAATCGGTATTTCAATATTAAAAATAACGATATTATCGGGACATGATCTTATAATCAGTATTTCACGGGTTTAGTTAAGGCTTTGGGTATTATTCTACAGTTAAGGTAAAAAGAGTTAAGTGCTTGAAAAACTATCTGAACTCACAAACAAAATTACGTTTTAGGTAGCATATTTTTTTGTAAATTTTAATGCATTATCGCAAATATTTTTAATTGTTGAGAGATTCCTTTTTGCGAAAAAAATCTCTTCATCAGGCCAATAACTTTGAAATTCTCTTAAAAATAGTACATTTTCAGTAATATATATTTTCAATCCTAAAAAAAGTCAAGAAGAAAAGTAAATCTCGGAAGCTTCCGCAATCTCAATGTATGTGTACTCAAGTATAAATATTCCACAGAAGCAATGTTATTCTTGTTTCCAGACTAACACTAAAAGAGACTTCAAAAGACCTTTTCGAAATCACAAAACAAAAGCTTATGCATTAGAGATCGCCTTTACTATAATTCGCTTGTAGGTGATAGACGACTTCATGTTATTGTTATGGTTATATCCGCAAAAAGGCCAAGGTTTGACGTCAGTACATCGAACCTATTAAGTTGCCTCTTGCTTTCCTGTGCTATCAAACTTGCAACGAAATCGGCAGATTCGGACGAAAATTCGCTGTCGTTGCTTCTGACAAGTCGAAGTACCAAATTCTGGTCGGGTTACGATATTCCAGACAGGCAGCTCATGGACTAATGATCTTGCTTCTTGTTTACTGCCCAAAGAAAATGCAGATTTCAATCACCAATAATGCATTCACTTCACCAACTGTGGGGAGTACTTCAATATCATTAAAACGGAATTGCCATGAACTGGAGGCTGAAAGTCAACAATGTCTTTTTCGAATAGTTTCGGCTCATCATCTCGCTCTGTGGTTGCTTTGTTATTTCTTTTTAAGAAAAAAAAAACTTGCTCTATTGTCTAAGCTTCAGGTACAAGTACATATTGTAACTTGTTTCTTTATAAATTTTTTTTTCATCGAAATCATTAGTGGTGCTCTATTAGTATATATTTTTGTAGTCTAATACTTAGCTAAGTTATGCACTAAATGGCTGTTGTGTGGTGTTTCAACAAGAAACTCACATCTTCCTTGTTTAGTGAATACACATCTATTAGATACATATGTATCAAAGTACATACGATGTATACTATAAATATCTACCCACCTATATGCATACATATCTACTATGTACGTATCTCTAGAACAGATAGATAGAGCTACAAAATATACAGCGCATACATTATTCTGCGCGGTTTTAAAGTTACGTCCATTCCCTTTTAGCTACCAAAACCATTGCCAGCGAAGTGGTTTCAATAAAAATCCACCCAACTGCAACAATTGCGCTTCTCCTAAGTTTTGCAACTTTTTTATTATTATTGAGAGAACAGCTGCCCACTGCCACCTGATTGCTTCCATTACTTTAATAAGAATCTTGTTGCTTTTTATTTGTTTACGTAATACAGTCACGTCTAAGTGCACGCAAAAAACAACAAAATATTTACTTTATAAGCTTATGACTTTTGATTTTGATTACAAATGTATCCAGGCTTAAAACATCACTTTTGGCAGAAGATCGAACAATAGCGATTTAAGGATATAGGTTGACTCGATACCACTTTCTATAACAAATACTGTGGCTAGAACTTGGAATCAATATTAAGCTGTTACTTGAAGTGGTGACTTTGAAGTTAGCAGCCTCCGTAAGATTACTGGAAAATATTTTTCGGAGACCACAAAAAAAATAACGAAACACTGTGCTTTTCGAGGAGCTTTCATATTAGAGGACAATAAGACGGACAGAGACAGACAGAAATTTTTAAAGAAGTAAAAAGTGAGCTTACACTTTGCGGAGAGAGAGTTTACTTCTAGTGTCACCTTCTAGTTAATATTTTATAATTTCAAATTTTTATATAAAATAACTAACTCTTTGAAAATAAATTTTTACATCAATCAAGTGCTTGTTTAAAACACGAATATTAATAACCCGTAAAAAATTTTTCTGATTTTCAGATTTTACGTGATATACGGCAAGGTTTGCTACAAATGAGTCGCGAAGGTCGCGGAGGTAAGTACAAAATATTGATGTAGTAAGAGTTGGGCATGTTCATATATTTAAAGGGTTGCCTAAAATCAAATAAGAAAGATTGCACTGTGGCTCTGACTTTCTGCCAAGGTCTAAATTGCATAAAATTCTTTTAATTAAATAACGCTTGCTAAAAGCTTATAAAGCTCAAAGTAAGCTCCATCATTTCAATATTCTTCATTTTTGAAAATGTCGCACCTTGACGCCTGCTTTAAAAATCTTGAATGTTTCATCTAGTCTCAAGTATCGAAAGGCGCAGATTTTGTGTTTAGCTTTTTTTCGTTTCTTTTTTTTTTTTTTTGTAAAGCACGCCAAAAATATTACAAAAACAAACTGACTTCTCCTTAAATGCGAGAGCAACTGAAGGAGCAACTCACATGCCCAAGTGAGCATAGGATGTCCGCGTCCGCTTGACGCTGCTTGCAAAGCTTTCATGCATATAGGAAAGATATATATAGTTATGTGCCTAACAAAAATGTTGGATTTACGTATATGAGGCTTATTTCATTTCAACAAAAGGATTATTATAAGGTCTAAAATCGGCAAGGATACTCTTGTAGGAAAACTCCTTGCATTGCAAGGATTTTCTTTTTCCAATCGATTGCCGAATTTGCCGGAGGAGGAAAGTAAAGAAAGGTTTAAATTAAATATTTATTTTCGTATTTTAAAAAGACGAAAATAATATTTAAATTATAGTGAAAAAAGTAATATGTTATTTAATTAATCTATTACTTTTGACTTTGACCTCTATTTTTTTTTTAATTTCTACCATTTCTCGTTCCCTTACAAAAATATGATTTAAAAATCGCAATATTTGGAAAAGGAAATTATTCTTACCTATACGAAGTGCAATTTTTGGCGGGTATTTAGATGAGACTTCTAGACATAGTATGTACATACATACTTATACAGTCACTTACAAAAATAAGTACACACCTCTTTTTGGCAGCTCTCACCATTACTGTACTTATTTATGTCAGTGACTGTATATGTATGTATGTATGAACTCATGTACTCTATTCCCAGGTATGTTGCGCTTAGGTATGTCTAAACCCCAAACAGCCATATTTGTGTAAGCAAATACTCACGTACATACATATATGTGTACATATGTATGGATGCATAAATAAACAGACGTGCAATGACACTTTTCGGGTTCCCTTTCTTTCACTTCCAATAACTCCTTTTTCTTGTGCTTACATCGTTGCTTGCTACCTTAATATGTAGTAGCACACTTGAGTGGCGCAAACTTTTTTCCATATAACTGCACCTGAAATGCAAAGCATCTGTGCACAAAAGCTTGCATATGTAAAAGTCGTTGCATACTTGGCGGCGCACTTAAATTCCAAACAAACAACGTTTTCCAACGGAACAAAAGCCAAGTACCGTCGTGCCTTTTCGCTGTTGCCATAGCAATAGTGTGTTTTTGTTTCTTTTGCCCTATTTCAATTTATTTAAAACAAAAATAATTTTGCTAAACTTTTTGCTTTCCCCCCACCCGCAGATGATACGTATATGTACGATGACGCTTTACGTGGACCACACTATGCGGTAAGCGGTTTACATCATCAAGGCCATTGGTATGATGAACCACCATATGAAAGTGATCCCGATGATTTTCTAATGTCTGGAATTAATTGTGGACCCGCAGCTACAATACAGGTAAGTAATGCTGTAATGAGAAAACTAAAAAAAATTAAGTTTGTGTGGTTATCTTTGCTGGAGTAAGTAAAGCATTTGTGTAAATTATAGATGTGGAAGCTGATAGGGTGAGTTTTTCACTAGATTCTTAACATTACTTTTCAACCTACAAAAGTAACCGCCCAGTGGTTTATACTTCTTATTTAATTGTTATGAATACCAAAAAAGCTGCAAAAGTTAATTGAAGCGATTTTCTATACAATATTTACTTCTTCTGGAAGTTTTGTGCTAGTATAATTTACTTTCCTCTTCTATTGCCTTTGTTTATTTTCCCTTCTTCTCTGTTTCTTTTCTTTAATATACCCATATTTTAATTTCTCTTACTTTTCCTTTCTCGGATTCGGTTTGTTTTCCTGATTCTACGACATTGTGGAAATTGTTATGGAATGGAAAGAAAGTCCAGAATTGTTAAAAATATATATCCACCTTCTTGTCGTTCTTTCCTTTCTTTACTTTCTATCTGATTTATTTTATTTTATTATACCGTTTCCTTTCTTCACTACTCCACCTTCAGATCCTTTTCTTTACCGTTCTTATCGTTAAATGTGCTCTTCTTTCCTTGCTCTTGCTTATTGCTTACTTTTCTTCGTGAGTTTATTTTACTATTTACCAATAGTGGTTTTCATGTAAATTTTTTTATTGTTATTTTTTTAATTACTATAGGTTTTTTTCTTTATCTTTTTTTTGCTTTATTTAACTTAGTTTAATTTTTCTTTTTTTATTTTTTTTCTTTTATTACATATACTTTAATGTATATACTTTTTATTTGAATACGTTTTCTAATTCCCTTCAGAACTCTCAAATAATTTGATGAGCTTAAGTAAATATATAAGTTCCAAAACTTGTTCATTATATTTCAGCTTTAATTTTGATACGCATTGCTAGCAATCCAAATTGACTCCATTGCAGCAGCATTCGTTTCTTTGTCCGATAACTTTGCGCTTAAGTGGGGTGTGCCCTTGCGTGTGGTTTTAGTTCAAGTTCATTGAAATTTCGTCACGCTTCAATTCGTTGTTGATTTCGTTCTGGCGTATCCCTTTTCAAAGTTTGCCTTTCTCGCAGTCACCACTCATTATTTGTACAATTTTCCATTTCTATTTCTATTTCTACTTTTTCTTTTATTTTTGTTTTGACTGTCTGCGTGTCTTTGCTTTGGCAGCATCGTAATTTTCTTCGATCTTATTTGCAATCGCTTTATTAAATTACATGCTGAATATATTTTGCTTAGATTTTGGTTAGTTTCTTCGTACAACGAAATTGGTCTCGCTCCCTTTGTTCTTGTACCTTTAATGAAATGGACTTCAATTTGAGAACAACTAGAGAAATATATCGCTTTCAACCAAAAAATATCTTATTCCCAAATTGAGTTTTATAATGTATGCCAAAGCCAGCCCTTAATTAGATTCACATGAGAGTTGAAATTGCATTAGGCCTCATATCATTCTCGAACCTAATATTAGAGTACTTTTCTATTTACACATTCTCGGCCCTACCCACCTACCAATTGCTCAGATGGTAAAACTTTATTCATGAAAGGTATAAAAACTTCGGTATAGCTAGAAACAGTGCTTAGTGGTTTATTTTATTTTTTTCCTTTCGTTAGCTTGTTTACTTTCCTTTTATTGCTTTCACAACTTTTTTTATTGAAATTCACTTTATGCTCATTGACATCACGGAAATGCATAATTCTTGCGAAATTGCACCACCAAAAATTTCACTCAACACCAACAAAAAAAGTTCCTTTCACAAATATATTTACATCTCTAGTGATTTATGCTTAGCGCATTACGCGAAGCTGCCCTCTACAAATGCCACTTTCTATAAGTAGTAAACAGTCAGTTTAGTTTATTTGCCGCACACTTGTCTACTGTTTGGCTGTGGCTCCATTTGATATTTTAGAGTTTCTTTTATCGGCGCCTGTGCCTTCAGCGTAATCGGAAACCGCGCTTGCCATTTCTTTGAAACGTTTGCCGCTCTCGGCACACTAGCAGGAATGCATGGGACTATGTTTTTTTGCACAAATTATTGTAAAGATTTGTTTTTCTTACTGATTTATGAGCTTTGTGGCTTTTCGCAAGTGGTTTTTGACTTTACGTCAAATCCTTCGATTTCCATACTGTTTGCTTTGATGTCAAATTAAGTTACTTGTGCAATAGATGTCGTATATACGCATGAGATGAAGAGGCTATTGAACAATGAAACTTAGTGAAGCGAGGAGTATTTGAGATTTTCCATGGGAATAAATAAGTTTTTATTAAATTCCGTTTAATAAAAAATAAAAGCGCAGAAATCATAAAAGCTTAATCAATTTGGATCTGTCGTTAAAACAGGTATTTATGAATTGAAAAGCAAATTTAAAAAAAACACAATGAAACACCAATAGTTTTAGTTATATCTAGACATTTTTGCGGTGTTAAGCATAGTCAACATGGTTGTACAATCAAGATTACAACCAGCCAAATGTTATATGTTGGAGATATATCCGCCCATCATTATCGACTCTCCGAAAATGAGAGATAATATACAGTTTCGAAAAGGAAATTAGAACGAAATATTTCAAAAATTGCAAATAAAGAACTAGTTATCAACTGTCGCTAAATCGTATTTATTTATTGCTTCACGGGGAGGTGAGACATAGAGAGATGCGACTACAACACGACGTACTCCCTTGTACCCCATCCACTTGTCATTCGTCGTATCTGTCTGGCCTTGCTTAGAGACCTTACCTTTACTTTTAAACTTATTTTTAACTTTCTTAATTTCTTATGTGCTTATCCAAGTTTTCTCTAACAGTGCGCTCTGTTGCCATTTTGTGTTTTGTACATACATATGTGCTTTCATATTTATTTAACACATTTTCATACGAATAATTTATCAAGTACTTTTTGTTGTTATCTAAAATTCACAGGGTGGCCGTGTACGTTTTACTTCCAATCGTGAAAGTGTTGGCGTAATTTCATTACGATCTGCGGGAGATATTTCACTACCACAACGAGGACCTCCAAGACGTGGGCTTATCGTACCACAACAGCCACCAAATCCACCGACAATAATACCATTAACGCATGCCAGGTAAGATTATACATATACAAACGTACACACTTACACAGGGATTAAGTACAAATAAAAAGCAAGCGTGAGCAGCAACTAAGTGTTGCAAAACTGAAATCAACGCTTACCCAAGTACATTAGAGTTTTTACTTTACAGAAATATAAATGCAATGGATTACACAATTTAGTGTAATTGAAATATTTTGACGTTCACGAAAGTTGTAAAAATTTTCAAAGTTTTTTTTTAAGCAAAAGAAGATTTCCAAGTTTTTTATTTTTTTGTATTGAATAGAAGAGCTGAGGCTTTCCTTCAATATACGCCAAATTAGGTTTCGAACTATTATCTAGATTAGTCGCTCAGATCTCTACTTTTTGTTGCTACTTTTGCATTTTCACAAGATAAAAAAAAATTCATTAGATGGTTTGAAATATTTGCAATCAAAATCATAACGACATAAGTCAACTTTTGTAAGACAATTATGAAATAACTCAAATCAAAAACAGTACTTAAATGACATTTGCTCTTAATCTTAATTATCTCTCCTGATATATAAACACAATTCCTTTGTGTCTTGAAGCATTACAAAATATTCATACGAATATAGAAAACTCAGTTGCTTAGAGGCTCTTATATACAAGTGCATATACATACATACCTTGGACATATATACATAAATGCGTGCTGATTTTTTCACAAAACTTCTTAAAGCAATGACATAAAAAGGTACCCGTGTCCAATTGCTAAGACCTTTTTTTATTGTTACATTTTATTAGCCAGTTTTGCGTTTATTATTGTGGTCTCACAAACAAAACCAAGCGAAATACAAAAATGCCGTTTATGTAAAACTCAAAACATTTGATAACTTTTATATATTACCAAAGTTATACAATTTTTCATGGTGTTTAGTGCTTGTTCACCGGAAAATAGAATTTTTAAATTATGCTTTTTATGGAGGTCAATTCAAGAAAATTATATTTAGGTACATATATAAACAATAAAAAATAGGATTTTACCTTTAATTTATTGAACATGCAGAGGCATTACATATGTACATACACTGCTATTACTGAGCTATTGCATTGACCTGATATACATATACTTAATGACAGTTTCAATATCTTAAAGGTCAATAGATCCGGTATCAAATAATGGCAAAGTAGCTTTAGAAATTTTTAACAGTTATGTGGTGAATATTATATCAGGTTCTAGTAAAAATATCTCACTATATGTAGAGGTGAAACGTTACCAAATGGCCACCAACATACAATTTTTGAAAGTTAAGAAGTGAATAAAATTTCAGTGTCACGGAAAAAATAATTTAACAATTTCACCGCAGCAAAAAATAGCTCACAATGTTTATTGTATATACGAGTAGTACCTGCTTCAAAAGTTAAAAGAGAGCAATAAAGTGCATATCGACAGCCACACTGCAAAACCCTGTATGTTCAAAACCAAAAAGTTCTCAGGAGAGGGAAAAAACTGTGATAATTATAAAATATGGGTGTTTCCATGAGAAGGTCAACCACGACTGAAAAAATTATATGACCAGAAAATGGGTTTTAAGACGAATTATTAAGGGAAAAGTAATTGAATTTTTATAAAATGGAAGTATTTACAGCTTGTTGGTATCTTAAAACTCATAAACGGAAGAGTAAAACTGAGGTTTTCTTCAACTCAGTTTTCGCAAATTGAATCAACTATTTTCTCTTCCGAATTACCTAAATTAAGAGATTTGAAGTAGTGCAAATACATTTTAAAATTAAATTAACAATGCCAAATACTTACAAAAATGAGAAAAAGAGAAGTTTGAACTCGAATAACGGTATTTTTATACCTAGTAGTGCTTCGCACACAAGGTATATTAACTTCATTGGCCTAACGGTAGTATGTAACGGCATAAACGAATCGAGATAGATATTGACTTATATATATCAAAATGTTCAGGAGGAGAAGAGAAATTGATTGAGCCATGTCCGTCCGTCCGTCCGTCCGTCCGTCCGTCTGTGAACACGATAACTTGAGTAAATCTTGAGATATCTCAATGAAACTTTGTATGCAGGTTCCTTTTTACATATCTCTGAACGGTATTGAAAATAGGCAAAATCGGTTAAAAGCCACGCCCACTTTCTATATATATAATATTTTCGAAAATACAAAAAGAGTGATTATTCAGTACATAATACACCTATAAGGATAAAATTTGGTGTGTACCTTACCGTTAAAGCAAAAAATAAATTTGTGAAGAAATTTTTAAAAAAGGGCGTGGCACCGCCCACTTTTGATTAAGTCAAATTTGGAAATATTATTAATCATAAATCAAAAACCGCTCAAGATAGCAAAATAAAATTCAGCACACATATTTATATTAATACAGGCAATATTTCGAAAAAAAATTAGCGAAATCGGATTAGGTCCACGCCCAATTTTATACGAAAGATTTTGAAAAGGATCATGGATATATTGAATATGCTATAACTTTGCTTAAACTAGCTGTATATCATTTCTATTTCACCTCTAAAGTGTTCGTGGGCAAAGAAAGTCGAAAGCACAAAATTTTTGGAAAATGGGCGTGGCCCCGCCCCTTTATGGGGGATTATTCCACAAAACTTTCCATGCCATAACTCCGGTAAAAATTTATTTATTAAAACGATATTTGAAGAAAGTGTTCAACATATAAAGCTAACTCTTTGCTGAAAAAATAAACAAAATCGGTGAACGGACACGCCCACTTTTTGAACATAGTTCTAAAATATTTCTTCGTAAAATTAAAATCGCGATATTTCCATAATTGTATAAGTTATATAAATAAGATTTTACACACATAATAGCCTTTTTAAACAAAACTAAACTGTAAACAAATTTTGTGGATTTTGGTGAAGTAGGCGTGGCGCCGCCCACTTTTTAGCATAAAAGCTCTGCTATTTTCAAAAGCGATTGCTTGGAATTTCAAGAATGTATTTCAATGAAATTTTGTGAGAGGGTTCCCAATAGTATGTAGTATACTCCTGCTAAAAATTACGCAAATCGAATAACAAACAAGCAAGATTTACGGGCAAGTAGTTAACACCCTACTGCCTTTTTTTTAAATTTTTTTTATTTTCATACCTTTCATGAACATGAGGAAAGCTATTTATATTTTGTTATTTAGTGATAATTGAATTTACCACTCACAAAAGAAGTGTTTTTAATCGAAAACAATCAGTTGCCTTAATAACAACTTTTCCGTTATTAAAATAGACCTGAGTAAATTGGGATACCAAAACAGATCACTACTAGGTATTTAATGTTCGGTTACACCCGAACTTAGACTTCCTTACTAGTTTTTATTTACTTTTGATAGTATACCTTTGTCGCGTACGTTATGCAAAAACATTATTTGTCTATATCATTTGTGTATTGACAGTCGCAAGTAATAGAGATTACAACTCCAAATCAAGAGATCTTCTAGTTAAATATATTCGGTGAAATTTTCTTTTGAATCGAAGTAATAAAAATTGTATTACCCTTTAAAGTTTGTCGCATACGTTATTTTAAGTATGAATATTTTATTGTAATACATTAAAATCGACGTTATAAGCAATTTTTTCAATAACATTATCCTGAATAGATAGGTGCAGTTTAAAAATAAGTTTATTTTAACAAGCATCCCTTATTTTGTAAATAAATTTAGCTGCAAATATTTTGAATGGAATTTCTTTGCCACCTCGCATGGCAAAGGCGCTGTGGATGGAATAGGTGTTGTTATAAAGAGAAAGGTGTGGCAAATAGTAAAAGCTAATAATATAATTTTACCAGATACTTTTTCATTTTATAAATGCGCACACATATCGATATATTCGTCGACAGTCAACATATAAATACTGCTCGAGCATACTCCTTACGAGAAAATATTAGAGTTTATGTAAATATATAAAGAATGTATATCAACAAATACATAAATATGTTATGAATTCGATTTTATTTTCATTATCATATAGTTTTTATAATAAGAATACATTTTTATTTTGTTTCCTAATTAAAGTGTAAATTTCAAACAAAAAACATTTTACCAGGGACCGAAAATAATTGTTATTTTAGTTTTCAGAACTCACATTATCATCAGATTTATTTTATTTTAGTCATCGTAACCAATATAAATGAGAGATTTATTTTTTTGGTTACGAATAACCCTTATCGCAAGTAATAAATTTTTTGGTTATCTATTTGCTGAATAGTGGTAAATTTTTCCTCGAGGAACTTGCAGACATTGGTCATGCCACTCCAGCAACTCAAGTTGTTTTATATTGTTTGAATTTTTTTGCTACCGATAACTAAAAAAATCATATTACTTACAATAATGGTTATTGTTAACCAAAAAATGTTTCTCTCATTTATAATGGTTATGTTGACCAATATAAAATATGTCTTACGGTAATGGTTAATTATAACCAATATTTGAATACATCAGTATTAATGGTTAAATGGGACCTTTTTATCATATTTCTTATAACAGTTACGTCCCTGCATTTTATTATTAATATACTAGAAAAATTGTCGCGTACGTTATTTAGTTTTTTTTTTTAAATAATAATATAAAGAGATGATTTCTCTTTAAATATGAGAGGATTGTAAAGGTGCATTATTTAGCTTAGGTTACGAATATTCAAAGAAATTAAGAACTGGCTTGATTCGCAGACTTTCGCATATATGTATGTGCACAATATAAGCACTTCCGTTTTTGTCGCGTAAGTTATCACCTCATTTTGAACGGATATTTTAGACACCAAAGCTTTCAGGGCGACCATTTTTTTTCCAAACATACTTCTTTTTAATTGCAACGTAACTGTATTTTTATTTTCCCGAAAACTCGTTTTATGTGAGATTTATATTACTCCAAAAGTGTACGAATGTCGCATACGGCTGCATGGAAACACCCATATGTGTGTATATGAGCGACGGTTATTTCATTTCACCACTGCAAAGAAACGGGAAGTTGTAACCCGATTTTGACTGAATTTTAATGTGCGAAATGTCACGATCTATGGGAAAGGCTCAGAACATTATTTTTGGAAAAATAGTAACTTACGGGGTTTTGCAGTGTGGCTGTCGATATATAAAATGTGTGTTTATTTATATTTTATAAAAAAAGTGCCATCGGTATACAATTGTTGACAGTTCTGAGGTAAATATAATGCTAGGATTTTAAATTTTATCAAAAGGACCAAGAGAGAATTTAGCTCATGACCATCGATAAAGAATTTTTGGCCACACATTCACCTTATGTAAATATAGGTGAATATAATTTCAGGCTCTCTCTTAAACGTATTTAAATTTTTTCTATCCAAAGTAAAAGATATCGCACTTTGGTACGAGGTATATAAGATAAGACTAGTGCCAAACTGAATCAAAGTAAATTGTATTGAAAACTTACTACCGAACGCAACTTTTGCTTTTGTTTTAATTTTTTGAAAATTTCCACACCATACAAAAGATATTTCACTACAGTCTTTAGCACTAATTTCACTAACATTGATATTTAGAATCTCTCCTCTACATTAAATTAGAATTGTGTCTCTTGTAATTAGCTTACCCTTCATATTTCTACTTCTTTAATCTGAAAAATCAGGTTCCGATGAACTCACTTCCGTATCAGTCCTACCATCTCATAAATGTCCACAACAAAAGCCATTATTCGTCAGTGATTTATAACTTGTAAAAATGTGCCAAAATCTCCCTGTTATATATTTAAAATAAATCCGATTCTCATTTAAATCGATAGATAAAAATGTTAAATGGTTTTATTAAACGATTTACTCATGAGTGTCTGACGAGCTCAAATAAACGTGAGTAGCATAAATATGTGATTTTTGTTTTAATAGCTGCCATACAAATTCATCACAAACGATTTCATTCAACCAGAAATAGACTACGTAACTCAAAAGCTTTTATTCAAACCAATTCAAAAATCATCTATTCCTCTTAATAGTACACAGACAACGTAATACACTAAGTTTTAGCACCATTTAGATTTGTATATAAATACACACTCCGATGTTTAGCCAACTATGTACAAGGTGAAGCAGAAAAGGATTAAAGTGCATATGGTTGTATAAATCAAGAAGATTGTGCTGAACGGACTAGGCAAAGTCTTCTTTTTTTTTTCAAAAAACTACACAAGCTTAGATTTCACTTGAGAGCAAGAGAAAAGTGTTAGATTCACTTTTGATTAATAAGATTGAAAAGCATAAAGTATTTCCACTTGATAAAACCAATACTTGCTGGCATATCGAATGACTGAATAGCTGAAGGAAAACTGATCAAAATAGTAATAATAACCCAAATCAACTGTCGACAAAGCACTCGAAGTCATCAATTTCATATTGTTACGCACCAAACGCATACGAACGTTTCGACAGTCGGAAATTTACTGCATTTACTAAGATAAAAACATTCTAAATGAAATGAGAGAATGAAAGACGTATTCAGTTGCGTGAATTCTAGCATATTATACCCAGTTGTGGGTCTCAACAATATATCGGAACATCTTCTTCTTTGGCATAATCAAGTCAGGAACGGCTTGTTCCTCCCCTATACACTGTCAGCCTTATGTAATGAGACTATTTTCATAGTTTTCTTGTGCATCTGGGTATAAAAATTAATAAAAACTCAAGTAAAGCACAAAGATGAACAAATCATAGATAAAGTGTGAAACTAATGAGAAATCGTAAACGTATATTCGCACTTTTGTGGCATACGGTAGAGTAGGATATCGGAACGTTTAATGCTGTTGGCAACCTGAAAATCGAAATAAAAGTCAAACTCTAATAAACATCCTTTCTTACTTGACTTCATCAACAATCAAAACCAACTTTTGCAAACGTGAGTGTAGATTGTTGAGAGCCAAAGATTTTGTGATAGCCAACTGACAATTCGATACACGAATTCAAACACAGCAGCAAAGGCACATACGCTCAATCCAAGTTATTGGAGTGTTTTGGGTTTGTGTCTGGTGTCTGCTGTACTATGCACTGCTGGTCTCGACTTATCCTTTTTCGTAGTTTTCCACACGTACGCATCCGAATAGACTATTTGGCAGTTAAAAAGGTGGACGTCAGTGGAGGCAAAAAAAAAGAAAAACAAACAATGCAATAGACACTAAGCAAGATAGTTATAAATAAAAAATTATACGACAACAACAAATCAATGGTCAGTCGATTTCTAAATATGTATGCACAGATGTCTGTATACATGTATGTATTTTGTGTATGAATATATGTACATACATGGTTGTCCTTGCAAGTGAAATGGAGTTGGCCAAATCCAAAGAGAATATAACCACGACGCCGAAGTAATCAAAAACTTTACACTTTACTTTTCATAGGTTTTTATTTGAATCGATGAAATGAATGGCATTGTGAATTCGTAAACTTGAGTTTCATGTTTTTAACTATGGGATTTATGTTCAAGGGCACTTAGGTACAATTCCAGCATGTACTTTGATATGATGATGGCAGAGTGACAATATTATGATTTATTGGTTTGTGAAAATATTAATATACTAGCAGGGTACCCGGCGTTGCTCGGGATGTAAGTAGTTAGGGGGACTTTCAAAATCAATAATATATAATATATAATATATAATATTATTGCCTACTGAAGAATTTACCAAATTCGAATATTTTGAAAATTTGGAAAAAAGAGTATTGAAAACCGGTTTTCAAAAATTTTCTTTTGCGGTATTCGTTGGTAACGTTAGGGGGCCTTTCAAGAATTCAATTTTGACAAATTGTGCCAGGATGAATTGAACTTCAAATGTTGATTTGATACAATATTGTAGGGTAATATTAAGGTTTTTCTGCAATCGCATTTTTACAAATGAAACCTGGGGCCTTTCCCTTTCGTTTGATACCCATATTGTAGGGCAAGTTTAAGGTTTTTGGGCAATCACATTTTCACCGATAACTCAGTTATCGATCAATTTACCGAAACCTATCGAAGTCCAAATGAAACCTGCGGCCTTCTCCTTTCGTTTTATACCCATATTATAGAGTAATGTTAAGTTTTTTGGGCAATCACCGATAACTCAGTTATCGATAAACTTATCGAAATATATCGAAATCCAAATGAAACCTGGAGCTATCTCCTTTCGTTTGATACCCATATTGTAGGGTAAAATAGAGGTTTTCGGGCAATCGCATTTTGACCGATGACTCAGTTATCCATCAATTTATCGAAATATATTGAAGTACAAATGAAACCTGGGGCCTTCCCCTTTCGTTTGATGCCCATATTGTAGGGCAATTTTAAGGTTTTTGTGCAATAACATTTTCACCGATAACTTAGTTATCGATAAATTTATCGAAATATATTAAAGTACAAATGAAACCTGGGGTCTTCCCCTTTCGTTTGATGCCCATATTGTAGGGCAATTTTAGGGTTTTTGTGCAATAACATTTTCACCGATAACTTAGTTATCGATCAATTTATCGAAACCTATCGAAGTCCAAATGAAACCTGGAGCTATCCCCTTTCGTTTGATACCCATATTGCCGGGTAATATTAAGGTTTTCGGGCAATCGAATTTTGACCGATAACTTAGTTATCGATCAATTTATCGAAATATATCAAAGCTAAATTGAAACCTGGGGCCTTCCCCTTTCGTTTGATACCCATATTGTAGGCCAAGTTTAAGGTTTTTGGGCAATCACATTTTCACCGATAACTCAGATATCGATCAATTTATCGAAACCTATCGTAGTCCAAATGAAACCTGCTGCCTTCTCCTTTCGTGTTATACCCATATTATAGGGTAATGTTAAGTTTTTTGGGCAATCACCGATAACTCAGTTATCGATAAACTTATCGAAATATATCGAAGTCCAAATGAAACCTGGAGCTATCTCCTTTCGTTTGATACCCATATTGTAGGGTAATATGGAGGTTTTCGGGCAATCGCATTTTGACCGATGACTAAG
Organism: Sphenella marginata; assembly: GCA_951509765.1. Taxonomy (NCBI): domain Eukaryota; kingdom Metazoa; phylum Arthropoda; class Insecta; order Diptera; family Tephritidae; genus Sphenella; species Sphenella marginata. Next base: position 90,953,445 of record OX608079.1, on the reverse strand, counting down.
TTATCGATCAATTTATCGAAATATATTGAAGTACAATTGAAACCTGGGGCCTTCCCCTTTCGTTTGATACCCATATTGCCGGGTAATATTAAGGTTTTCGGGCAATCGAATTTTGACCGATAACTTAGTTATCGATCAATTTATCGAAATATATCAAAGCTAAATTGAAACCTGGGGCCTTCCCCTTTCGTTTGATACCCATATTGCCGGGTAATATTAAGGTTTTCGGGCAATCGAATTATGACCGATAACTTAGTTATCGATCAATTTATCGAAATATATCAAAGCTAAATTGAAACCTGGGGCCTTCCCCTTTCGTTTGATACCCATATTGTAGGTCAAGTTTAAGGTTTTTGGGCAATCACATTTTCACCGATAACTCAGTTATCGATCAATTTATCGAAACCTATCGTAGTCCAAATGAAACCTGCTGCCTTCTACTTTCGTTTTATACCCATATTATAGGGTAATGTTAAGTTTTTTGGGCAATCACCGACAACTCAGTTATCGATAAACTTATCGAAATATATCGAAGTCCAAATGAAACCTGGAGCTATCTCCTTTCGTTTGATACCCATATTGTAGGGTAATATAGAGGTTTTCGGGCAATCGCATTTTGACCGATGACTCAGTTATCGATCAATTTATCGAAATATATTGAAGTACAAATGAAACCTGGGGCCTTCCCCTTTCGTTTGATACCCATATTGTAGGGTAATTTTAAGGTTTTTGTGCAATAACATTTTCGCCGATAACTCAGTTATCGATACATTTATCGAAACCTATCGAAGCCCAAATGAAACCTGGAGCTCTTCCCTTTCGTTTGATACCCATATTGTAGGGCAAGTTTAAGGTTTTTGGGCAATAACATTTTCACCGATAACTCAGTTATCGATAAATTTATCGAAATATATCGAAGCCCAAATGAAACCTGGGGCCATCCCCTTTCGTTTGATACCCATATTGTAGGGTAATATTAAGGTTTATGGGCAATCGAATTTTGACCGATAACTTAGTTATCGATCAATTTATCGAAATATATCGAAGCCAAAATGAAACCTGGGGCCCTCCCCTTTCGTTTGATACCCATATTATAGGGTAATGTTAAGTTTTTTGGGCAATCACCGATAACTCAGTTATCGATAAATTTATCGAAATATATCGAAGTCCAAATGTAACCTGGAGCTATCCCCTTTCGTTTGATACCCATATTGTAGGACAATTTTAAGGTTTTTGTGCAATAACATCCAAACATCCAAACATCCAAACATCCAAACATCCAAACATCGCTACATTCACATTTATAATATTAGTAGGATTATTGCCTACTGAAGAATTTACCAAATTCGAATATTTTGAAAATTTGGAAAAAAGAGTATTGAAAACCGGTTTTCAAAAATTTTCTTTTGCGGTATTCGTTGGTAACGTTAGGGGGCCTTTCAAGAATTCAATTTTGACAAATTGTGCCAGGATGAATTGAACTTCAAATGTTGATTTGATACAATATTGTAGGGTAATATTAAGGTTTTTCTGCAATCGCATTTTTACAAATGAAACCTGGGGCCTTTCCCTTTCGTTTGATACCCATATTGTAGGGCAAGTTTAAGGTTTTTGGGCAATCACATTTTCACCGATAACTCAGTTATCGATCAATTTACCGAAACCTATCGAAGTCCAAATGAAACCTGCGGCCTTCTCCTTTCGTTTTATACCCATATTATAGAGTAATGTTAAGTTTTTTGGGCAATCACCGATAACTCAGTTATCGATAAACTTATCGAAATATATCGAAATCCAAATGAAACCTGGAGCTATCTCCTTTCGTTTGATACCCATATTGTAGGGTAAAATAGAGGTTTTCGGGCAATCGCATTTTGACCGATGACTCAGTTATCCATCAATTTATCGAAATATATTGAAGTACAAATGAAACCTGGGGCCTTCCCCTTTCGTTTGATGCCCATATTGTAGGGCAATTTTAAGGTTTTTGTGCAATAGCATTTTCACCGATAACTTAGTTATCGATAAATTTATCGAAATATATTAAAGTACAAATGAAACCTGGGGTCTTCCCCTTTCGTTTGATGCCCATATTGTAGGGCAATTTTAGGGTTTATGTGCAATAACATTTTCACCGATAACTTAGTTATCGATCAATTTATCGAAACCTATCGAAGTCCAAATGAAACCTGGAGCTATCCCCTTTCGTTTGATACCCATATTGCCGGGTAATATTAAGGTTTTCGGGCAATCGAATTTTGACCGATAACTTAGTTATCGATCAATTTATCGAAATATATCAAAGCTAAATTGAAACCTGGGGCCTTCCCCTTTCGTTTGATACCCATATTGTAGGCCAAGTTTAAGGTTTTTGGGCAATCACATTTTCACCGATAACTCAGATATCGATCAATTTATCGAAACCTATCGTAGTCCAAATGAAACCTGCTGCCTTCTCCTTTCGTGTTATACCCATATTATAGGGTAATGTTAAGTTTTTTGGGCAATCACCGATAACTCAGTTATCGATAAACTTATCGAAATATATCGAAGTCCAAATGAAACCTGGAGCTATCTCCTTTCGTTTGATACCCATATTGTAGGGTAATATGGAGGTTTTCGGGCAATCGCATTTTGACCGATGACTAAGTTATCGATCAATTTATCGAAATATATTGAAGTACAATTGAAACCTGGGGCCTTCCCCTTTCGTTTGATACCCATATTGCCGGGTAATATTAAGGTTTTCGGGCAATCGAATTTTGACCGATAACTTAGTTATCGATCAATTTATCGAAATATATCAAAGCTAAATTGAAACCTGGGGCCTTCCCCTTTCGTTTGATACCCATATTGTAGGTCAAGTTTAAGGTTTTTGGGCAATCACATTTTCACCGATAACTCAGTTATCGATCAATTTATCGAAACCTATCGTAGTCCAAATGAAACCTGCTGCCTTCTACTTTCGTTTTATACCCATATTATAGGGTAATGTTAAGTTTTTTGGGCAATCACCGACAACTCAGTTATCGATAAACTTATCGAAATATATCGAAGTCCAAATGAAACCTGGAGCTATCTCCTTTCGTTTGATACCCATATTGTAGGGTAATATAGAGGTTTTCGGGCAATCGCATTTTGACCGATGACTCAGTTATCGATCAATTTATCGAAATATATTGAAGTACAAATGAAACCTGGGGCCTTCCCCTTTCGTTTGATACCCATATTGTAGGGTAATTTTAAGGTTTTTGTGCAATAACATTTTCGCCGATAACTCAGTTATCGATACATTTATCGAAACCTATCGAAGCCCAAATGAAACCTGGAGCTCTTCCCTTTCGTTTGATACCCATATTGTAGGGCAAGTTTAAGGTTTTTGGGCAATAACATTTTCACCGATAACTCAGTTATCGATAAATTTATCGAAATATATCGAAGCCCAAATGAAACCTGGGGCCATCCCCTTTCGTTTGATACCCATATTGTAGGGTAATATTAAGGTTTATGGGCAATCGAATTTTGACCGATAACTTAGTTATCGATCAATTTATCGAAATATATCGAAGCCAAAATGAAACCTGGGGCCCTCCCCTTTCGTTTGATACCCATATTATAGGGTAATGTTAAGTTTTTTGGGCAATCACCGATAACTCAGTTATCGATAAATTTATCGAAATATATCGAAGTCCAAATGTAACCTGGAGCTATCCCCTTTCGTTTGATACCCATATTGTAGGACAATTTTAAGGTTTTTGTGCAATAACATCCAAACATCCAAACATCCAAACATCCAAACATCGCTACATTCACATTTATAATATTAGTAGGATTATTGCCTACTGAAGAATTTACCAAATTCGAATATTTTGAAAATTTGGAAAAAAGAGTATTGAAAACCGGTTTTCAAAAATTTTCTTTTGCGGTATTCGTTGGTAACGTTAGGGGGCCTTTCAAGAATTCAATTTTGACAAATTGTGCCAGGATGAATTGAACTTCAAATGTTGATTTGATACAATATTGTAGGGTAATATTAAGGTTTTTCTGCAATCGCATTTTTACAAATGAAACCTGGGGCCTTTCCCTTTCGTTTGATACCCATATTGTAGGGCAAGTTTAAGGTTTTTGGGCAATCACATTTTCACCGATAACTCAGTTATCGATCAATTTACCGAAACCTATCGAAGTCCAAATGAAACCTGCGGCCTTCTCCTTTCGTTTTATACCCATATTATAGAGTAATGTTAAGTTTTTTGGGCAATCACCGATAACTCAGTTATCGATAAACTTATCGAAATATATCGAAATCCAAATGAAACCTGGAGCTATCTCCTTTCGTTTGATACCCATATTGTAGGGTAAAATAGAGGTTTTCGGGCAATCGCATTTTGACCGATGACTCAGTTATCCATCAATTTATCGAAATATATTGAAGTACAAATGAAACCTGGGGCCTTCCCCTTTCGTTTGATGCCCATATTGTAGGGCAATTTTAAGGTTTTTGTGCAATAACATTTTCACCGATAACTTAGTTATCGATAAATTTATCGAAATATATTAAAGTACAAATGAAACCTGGGGTCTTCCCCTTTCGTTTGATGCCCATATTGTAGGGCAATTTTAGGGTTTTTGTGCAATAACATTTTCACCGATAACTTAGTTATCGATCAATTTATCGAAACCTATCGAAGTCCAAATGAAACCTGGAGCTATCCCCTTTCGTTTGATACCCATATTGCCGGGTAATATTAAGGTTTTCGGGCAATCGAATTTTGACCGATAACTTAGTTATCGATCAATTTATCGAAATATATCAAAGCTAAATTGAAACCTGGGGCCTTCCCCTTTCGTTTGATACCCATATTGTAGGCCAAGTTTAAGGTTTTTGGGCAATCACATTTTCACCGATAACTCAGATATCGATCAATTTATCGAAACCTATCGTAGTCCAAATGAAACCTGCTGCCTTCTCCTTTCGTGTTATACCCATATTATAGGGTAATGTTAAGTTTTTTGGGCAATCACCGATAACTCAGTTATCGATAAACTTATCGAAATATATCGAAGTCCAAATGAAACCTGGAGCTATCTCCTTTCGTTTGATACCCATATTGTAGGGTAATATGGAGGTTTTCGGGCAATCGCATTTTGACCGATGACTAAGTTATCGATCAATTTATCGAAATATATTGAAGTACAATTGAAACCTGGGGCCTTCCCCTTTCGTTTGATACCCATATTGCCGGGTAATATTAAGGTTTTCGGGCAATCGAATTTTGACCGATAACTTAGTTATCGATCAATTTATCGAAATATATCAAAGCTAAATTGAAACCTGGGGCCTTCCCCTTTCGTTTGATACCCATATTGTAGGTCAAGTTTAAGGTTTTTGGGCAATCACATTTTCACCGATAACTCAGTTATCGATCAATTTATCGAAACCTATCGTAGTCCAAATGAAACCTGCTGCCTTCTACTTTCGTTTTATACCCATATTAAAGGGTAATGTTAAGTTTTTTGGGCAATCACCGACAACTCAGTTATCGATAAACTTATCGAAATATATCGAAGTCCAAATGAAACCTGGAGCTATCTCCTTTCGTTTGATACCCATATTGTAGGGTAATATGGAGGTTTTCGGGCAATCGCATTTTGACCGATGACTAAGTTATCGATCAATTTATCGAAATATATTGAAGTACAAATGAAACCTGGGGCCTTCCCCTTTCGTTTGATACCCATATTGCAGGGTAATTTTAAGGTTTTTGTGCAATAACATTTTCGCCGATAACTCAGTTATCGATACATTTATCGAAACCTATCGAAGTCCAAATGAAACCTGGAGCTCTCCCCTTTCGTTTGATACCCATATTGTAGGGCAAGTTTAAGGTTTTTGGGCAATAACATTTTCACCGATAACTCAGTTATCGATAAATTTATCGAAATATATCGAAGCCCAAATGAAACCTGGGGCCATCCCCTTTCGTTTGATACCCATATTGTAGGGTAATATTAAGGTTTATGGGCAATCGAATTTTGACCGATAACTTAGTTATCGATCAATTTATCGAAATATATCGAAGCCAAAATGAAACCTGGGGCCCTCCCCTTTCGTTTGATACCCATATTATAGGGTAATGTTAAGTTTTTTGGGCAATCACCGATAACTCAGTTATCGATAAATTTATCGAAATATATCGAAGTCCAAATGTAACCTTTCCCCTTTCGTTTGATACCCATATTGTAGGGCAATTTTAAGGTTTTTGTGCAATAACATTTTCACCGATAACTCAGTTATCGATAAATTTATCGAAATATATCGAAGCCCAAATGAAACCTGGGGCCATCCCCTTTCCTTTGATACCCATATTGTAGGGTAATATTAAGGTTTTCGGGCAATCGAATTTTGACCGATAACTTGGTTATCGATAAATTTATCGAAATATATCGAAGCCAAAATGAAACCTGGGGTCATCCCCTTTCGTTTGATACCCATATTGTACGATCTTTCTATACCTATATGCGAAATATCATAAGTATAGTTTCAATATACTTAGAGTTATATGGAATAAAAAAAATTTCGAAAAGTAACGGTCCCTAGCAGGGTCGGAACCTCCAAAATTAAAAAAAAAAATAGCCTATAGCTCCTTCCAGACTATAACCTGTAGGCGTGCCAAATTTCAACAAAATCCGTCTAGCCATTCTCAAGTTTTTAGGGAACAAAAGCAAACGTCTGGACATCCAAACATCCAAACATCCAAACATCCAAACATCCAAACATCGCTACATTCACATTTATAATATTAGTAGGATTTTAAGTTTTTTTGATGTGATCCATTTGTACAGCGAGTTGCACATACAGAACAGGTAAAAACACGGAAGAGGGAATGGCAAGTGAAAATGAAAAGGGGAAAGTGAAAATTGTTAAGGAAAATAAAAAGACAAACAAAAAATGAAACAAGATAAAATAAACGAGAAATGAAACAAATCGAAAGAGGAAATGTAGTACAGAAGGCTATAAAAACTTTGAAAGTTGACTACCATGGTAATAAAAATGTTGATTTTGTTATTTATAATGTAGACAATCGCAATACCAAGTATTGTAACCAACCATAAACGCAACGTTACCGTAACCGTACACGTAACCGTAACAGTAACCGTAGCCGTAACAGTAACCATAACCGTAATCAGAACCCATTGTCTTAACCGTGATCTTAACCATAACATTAACCTTCAAAACAGAACTTAGTGGTATCGTAAGCGCTAACAGAGCATTGACTGGGATAGCACCTATGTATGAATAATACCAAAAAGAAGCTCAACGATATCTTTATTCCCTTTTTGCCATAGTTGCAGTTATCGTATTATCTTTGATTCGTTTAGGATTAGTGTTATAGTTATCGTTACGGTTGCGTTAATGTTTTTCTTTACGGCTACGTATAAAGTGCGTTACAATTTCTGTTACGGTGACGGTTGTTGTTACGGTTATGTTTAAAGTTACGTTGACGCTTACCATTCCGGCGGCGATTGTTTTCATCACTACCGAAAAGGTCTTTTGTCCATACTTATAGGAAAAAATAGCTTTTAAGTGCACTTTAACTATGCTCCGTAAAAAATTAAATAACTTAATCTTTTTTATGAAAATTACCATAGCATTAAAAATTCGCAATTGTGTTGTTCTCATAAAGCTTGACTGAGTTTTGTAGCCGTAGTTATTGAAAAGACACATATCACCTTCAGCGATTTGTACTAAGTCCTCTAAAACTATAAAAAGATAAAATGGGTACTAAAAATACCCTCTCAGCTGTTTTAAAGATAAGATCAGTATATTTTCTTATTAAGCCTGGCACTCATATTAATTGCTTTCATTTTTTAATTACAGATCGCATGATCGTGAAAGTGGCGACTACGCGGGTTCCATATCAGATCTACAGAGTGTCACTTCACGTCTGAGTGCTGTATCGGTAAGTACAACAACAAATGTAATAAAGTATATACATAAAAAGTTTTAAAATCGTTTCAAACTAAGAAAAACAAATTTAAATTTTAATGCTAAAATTAGTTTCTGTCAAGAAAAACATGCCAAAGATAACATGCAGCAGGGACGATACGAAAGCAAAAATACCATAAGAAAAACTAAAAACAAAGCACTCAGCCATAAGGCACCCAACCAACCTGTGCGCTAATAGCAAAAGAAAATATTGAGTTGTCATTTAATGTAACTGCCAGTTGTGCAGCGGGCAGTCAACAGTTGATAAGCGACCAAGTTTGCGCCAATGCATGGCGACAACTGTTGGCAGCCGCTAAATTGATTAAGTGCACTTTAAAAACAAACTTTTGCTGCCGTTTTGCCATTTTACCATTTTACAATTTTACATTCATCTAGCAATGATTTGTCCATTCATGAGCCATTCATTCAATTTGGCACAGCCGCTGACGCATTTCAACTGCAGCATCAACATTATACAAAGTAAAGCCGTAAGCAAAACAAAATTGAAAAGCTAAAAAGCAAAGCAATAAAATTTCGAATAGAGATTTCATACATACATACATACACGCATATGTATAGTGCTATGTTTTCGAAAAGCTTTTAAAATAACTTTGCAAATTTGTTGAGTTACTATGATTTGTGTCGCAGCAGCATTGGTTGCCAGTGCTACAATTGCACAGTCATATGTATGTATGTACATACATGCATAACAAAATACACCCGCATATAGTTTTGCAATTATTGCTGCAAGCTTTATTTTTCTTTATCAACTTAAACTCTCGTTCCCAGCCACTTTGTACCGCAATCATTATCAGAGTTGGCTCATTTATTTCCGTTTAAAAGTTGATCATACGCCATGTACCACCTTTAGGCTCCACATAAACATATGTATGTGTATGTATGTACATACATGCATATCACGTTTGTACATATGAAAATGTATGAGTGATGTGCTCTAAAATTAAAACTAGTTAATTTCGCAAATAAAGTAGTTTTCTTTGCTCTTTGAACTTGGTACTATTTTCGATAATATAAATGTGGGTGGAGTAAAGTCGGGTGTATTTGTATCGACTAGAGTAGAGCTAAGTATGCCTGCCTTAGCAGCCAACTTAAATCCATTAACATTAGCTTCAAGGCATTAGTACGACGAATTAGATAGAGTTTCAATGAAAAAATAGTCCTTATCAGGGAAGGAAGTCTTAGGCGAAGTATGACTTGGATTACCTTAATGGTTTCAAATTCAAACTGGTGATTGCAATCAAACATCAATAAACCCGAATTCAATTTCCAAACATAATAATATCTGGGATGGGAGTTTTCGCTTAGGTTAGCATTGATCGGCAAAATACTGCAAGTTATTATTGGCGCCGAGAAAGTTTTCATGTGATAGATTCCTGATGAATTCTTCACATTCACAACCTGCTTTTTGATATCAATACTGGGCCCATCGAAGTAACCCAACGCCGTATATCTCTCTCACTACGACAGCCAGTCCAGGCCGACAATGAAACCAACTATGGACGCGAACTTATTTTTTAGTACTTCAATTGCCAAATGAACTAGTTATCATAAAACCAAACAAATACACCAATACCAACTAGTAGTTTTTGAATTACCATTTATAAATGTACATACGTGTCGCTAAGTAGCTGAAATTACAGTTTTAACAACAGTGCAATAGCAACAAACAAATTTCGCTACTCCACCCACAACCAGTAACTGTTGACAATCACAAATTTGTCTAAAAATTTCACAACCAATAAATGAGTGCGCCATGATTTCCCTCCCACAATTATCTCTCTAAACATGCAATTACCTACGACTAATTTCAATTTCGTTTCATATTTATACGTTTTTTTGATTTTTTGTTATTTCAGATTGGCACCAACAACTGCACTGCACGCTATCGTACACTGAGCGGCGGCATTGGTGAGTCGCCATCGCTTTCGCCAAGCCCGTCATCCGATTATGAGGATATTGCGGCGACGCGCGGTCTACCACCCAGTCTAGCGGCGAAGAGTAAAAAGAATGGCATGCCGCACAAAGTCAATATCATCAGCCAGAAGGCTACAGTACATCATGTAAGTTAATTACCGTTAGAAAAGTTAGAACAGTCCGTTATTGCTACGAGTGCGGCATATTAAAAGCAACTAAATTAGAGTGGGGTATGTAAGTTGATGTGTGTGTGTAAGTATGTCGGTGGGTTTTTTTTTTTTTTGCTGGAGTGTGAGTAGTGGCCAACAAACAAAAATTTTGCAATTTGCTGTCGTAAATCTCATGAAAATCAAAAAGTTTGCTCTCCAAATGCAAATCATGTGTTGAAATGTGTAAATGGGAAACTACTAATCGAGTAATAATGCAAACAATGAGTGCGAGTACATTAGATTATAAGAGTGAATCTATGGCTATGTATGTATGTATGGCTTTGTGTTGGTGTATATGTATGTGTATGTATGTGTGTGCATTTGATCTCGTGCCCTTGCATACAAATTGTGAAAACCAATTGCCAACTAGCAATGACCAGCGAGCAGCGCGCCTGTGGTTTCCATAATACACAAACAAATTTCGTAAGTTGGCAGCTTAAGCAAATGGGCCAACAACAAGAATACCAGCCAGCCAAGTGCTGCCTCATATACGAGTACATATCTCATGCCTGCAACTTGTCGAGTCATTTTAGTTATTCAACTTGTTTGCAGCTTGTCAGCTTCTTGTTGTTGCTGATTTTGCTGTGCAATTTTGTGTTTACATTTGCAATCCGATTTTGTATCTCCATAAGTCTTTGGTCCTTGCATGTATGTGTGTATGTGTGTGCTTGTGTGTGTGTGTGTGTGTGTATGCACATTTCTTTTTAATCGCATTATAGACTTTTCCACTATTTGTTAGCATTTTTGGATTTGGTCTGCATTGAATTAGCTTGGGTTTATGCTCGTTTGATTAGAATGCAAAATCGTAAATATTTTCGTGTATCAAATATCTGACCACGAATTTTCGCATGCATTTTGAGATTACACATGTACATTCGGTTTGTAAATTGAAAATGTAGCTTTGAAAAAAAAAAAAAATTTATGCAAAGTGGAGTATCATTTAAAAGGAATGTATGTACTTACAAATTCATTAGAAGCTTGGAAATGTGGTATACGAAGCAGTAAAAAGATCGTTTCCAAACACTCTCAGACGTAATTGGAATGGTGCTTTTAATATTTTGATTTATACTTCATTATCTAGCGGCAATAGAAGTCTAGTGATGTATGGTTATATAGCTTTGTACGCAGTCCTAGCTGTAGTGCCTCCCTTAACGCTAACGCAGAGTATACAAATTAAAGCCTAAAAATCTCCGCTGACTGAGCCATGTTATGCAAATGGACATAGGCTACTGGATGAAATTTTAATATTAAGTTTGAGCAACACTTTTGAATTCCTACTTCTTGCACCTAAATATTTAAAAAAATATTTGAGAAAATATTTGAGAAATTATTTAAACAAAATAAAAACAATGCAGAAATGTACACCCAAATCTTACCAACTCTCTTAATTTTTGTGAGATATATTTGCGAGCAAAATTCTGGATTTCCAGAATATTGGCATGTACGTGTCAATGAAAAATTTAAAAGAGAGATGCATAAATGTAATTTTTTATGATGTATAGAAAGTTAATAAGTTTCTTTTTCATACAAATTATTCGACAATTCGCAATCAATGTTGGAATGAGAGAATTTGTTCTACACAAGTTGTGCTTTTGGACATTAAATGGCACGTTCGCACTAAATATGTGCTTAATGTGAAATAGTAAAGGCTCTGGAAGAAAAATATTTTCTTTATGTATTTCAAACTCATCTTCCAAAAGACACAACTCTTATATCTAAAATTTACATGGTTATATGAGATAATCACGTCAAGCGTTCTGGGGTAAGCAAAGATTCAAGTCAACTATTTATTTTTTTTTTTTAAATTTCGCTGTTGAAGTAATCCAATTATGACATGTTAAAGGTCAAAAAAAATTAAAATATGGTTTTTATAGCCAAACCTCTCGTTTCATCATACGATATAAGGTCCTTTGTCTTTCGAATTTTTATACCGTCGATTTTGTTGTTCCCAGTAAGAGAATGAGGCTCGTTCCTTTCAATGGGTCCCACAATATGTGAATCGAAACTCACTGATTACTATCAATTAAATAAAATAATGTTATAATATTTAATTAATATTATTATTAATAAAGGAGAGCTTATACGTATGTATATGTCTACATAGTCAAACTTGGTCTCTCTATAACTATAATAAAAAATATATATTGCTCAAGTTCGTTTCCGAATATTTGTTTAAAATGGTGTAGGGTCCGACCGATCAAGTAGTTTCATCTTTTTGACTTTCGTTCAAGCTGAGGTACGTGTTTGTTTTGTATGTGCCTCATGTATGTGTGTGTGTAATGGTTGTAAAAGTATGATATTAAACTTTCTAATATTATGAAACTAACCAAATATTTTTCACCCAACTTTTTCTCTTCCTTCATATCGCATCAACTAACTACATTGGAATCAACTGAAACAATCGAAATCGAAAAAACTTTGCGGTGACACAAATCACGTACTGCTTTCTCTGAAATTATGTTAATATAAATTATTTTATTGTGTTCTTTTTCACTCTACTTTCAATTTTAATGATTCTCTACATTTATTCTTGTTTCACTACATAATTTGTTGCTTAATTATCTGATTTCGCTCTTACTCTCGTTTATTTCCATTATTTTCCTTTATATTATCTTTCATTTATTTGCTTCACAACTCTTTGTCATCGCCTGCCAAATCATTACGCATTGCTTGTTAATATGCAACACAAACATTTGCAAAACCATACCAACAAACCGTCATTAACATCGCATTGGCTACAACTTTTGCTTAAACAATCCTTTCGCCGTTCGTCGCTACCGCTACAATGAATTAACGAACTCTTTTACGTTTTTTGCTTTTTGCCTGGCAGTCAAACGAAATGCGAAACTCACCAAAGGAAATTGGCGTATTTAATGAGAACGGAAGGAACTTTGTAGCCACAAAGGATACTTCAAGGGATTTTAGCAATTCTCAAGATAATACAGACCGCGGCAGTATGAGCGATCAGGCTTTTGCATGTTCAGCAAGTTCGGTGGAAAGTTTACCAAGCGCATCCGGTTCAAGTAAGTAGAATACATTGCCAAAATGCTTACATATACATAGACATACATAAGTACTTAGTTAACTTTCCATTCATGTACCAACAAATCGGGCAATTCACTTTCAATTTTTACAAATTTATGTGTAACCGCAACTACAACTAACTTGTGTACGTGCCGCTCAGAGAACTCAACCTTCAATTTACTCTCGCTCACTTTATTTCCTCAGAGTATTTTTGCTATGTACCTGCATATGCGTCTATTAACTGTTTTGTTGTTTTAAAGAGTTTTTTTTTTTTCTAAATCTATCGTCATTTTGGTCCTAACCCAGCAAAGACGCCCACAGCGTACTATGGCGCGTCTGTCCAAAATGTTTGGAAAAATTGAGAATGTATATATTAGGGATGTGCGATTAATTGATTAATCATAATTTTGATTACACAATTAATGTATTAATTATGATTTTTGGTTAATCAAAAAGGGTGTTTACTCGATTAATCAAGATTTTGATTAATCAAAAAGAAAATTAATTGATTAATCGCCCATTTTGATTAATCGATTTTTGAAACAGTACAAATTTAGAAGTTCCTTGATACTTCAATCATTTGTTGCATCTTCGACATTTTGCCCATTCGCGTTCGGACAACACCTCAAAATTTTCTGATTTCCTTAAACCTTTTTTATTTTTTACACAAATTTTCCATGTATTTTGTTTTTGTGAGTTTATAGTCAAACTCGTACTGAAAAATGGGTTGATTGTCAAAATTCTAGAAAGAAATAAAAATCAGCTGGCCTATCAACACGACCTGTATTATTGGATCATGTTTTCAGCTATGTATTTCAGGGCAACCTTTCACATAAGAATATGAGTAAATTAATCAGTTTTTGATTAATCGTTTCTGAAAATACTCGAGTAACGCTAGTTTTGATTACTCATAATTTTGATTAATCAAGTAATCGATTAACTGAAAATTTGATTAATTAACTTACTCGATTAATCGAATAAAGGCACAGCCCTAGTATATATACAATTGGTAATTTCCTTCAGATTTGCAGAAAGGGAAGTATTAATAAACATTTTTTTTTGTTGTTTAAAAAAAAAAAAAACTCTCAAATGTTCAAAGAAGAAAATTTAGGAAATGTTTTTCCTTTTGATTAGTTAAGCGACTTAGTTACAAGCCGGCTTGGGTTGGGATCTTCAAAGGACCGCGTCTTAGAACTCTTTTTTAAACTAACTGCTCATTTTAGCGAAGCCACGGCGCGGATATATAAATGGATAACCAATTCGTGATAACCAATTCGCCATCAAATCCCTTGACCCTGAGTTATTCAACTCTAAAATAACGCTAAGTAAAATTGTGTGCTGAGTATCGGATATCCTTGTAAACCTGGCCAAAAATGGATACCAAAATATTTGGTCAAGTCTACTCCCTAAGAAGGGCAAATATTTTCGCAGCTAAATGAAATAATAGCTGGGTGTTGCCTCATTGAGAAGACTTTAACAAATGAGTCGATTAGTTGCTTGAGTATCTGAAATTATAAGCGTTATATACATTTTTTACTGCTTTCTTAGATATTTTTATTACACTGAGCTCATTCATCGTCATGAATTCTGGTTGAAATATCCTTACAGAGTTTGACCAGGATATTTTTTGGATTCTCAATTAAATTAGTTTGTAGACACCAACGAATGTGTAACCTAGGTAGAGTTAAATTGTGATACAAAAACAATACCCACTAAGTTAGCCAATCCTAATCTCAAAATCTGCTAACTACATACATACGTCTTGGAAATTATTTTAGCTTCAAGCTTTGAATTTGCCAGAAAAAATTGGACAGTGCATCCCACAGTACTTATCTGCCCTACTCCTGCTACTCACCCTTATTTGAGTGGGTTTCCAGCTAGCATAAAAACCGTAGAAATTCTTGGTTCTTAATGAATTTTTAATGTGCTGCCGAAAGTGGAAAAGTTTGCGAAAAAATTATACGAGTAAAACAAGACCAAATTGCTGAAACGCTGCATTACAAAGGAATACCAGCACATAACAACAAACCGAACCAAAGCAATGAAGTCCACATGCGTTTTTTTAACTAACTCTACTATAGATGTACCGTTCCGCCCTTGGTTGCTCGCTGCTTGTTAGTGCAGTTATTAGTTTGTTTTTACATAAACTTGTATGTATTTACCACGCAAAAAATGCGCTTAGTCTAGCATCAGTCCGAGACGAGTCGCGAAAGAGGATGCGACTAATACCTGTGCTAAGCACTTTGTTTGCGCTGAACTGTTCACTTTTGTTGAAGTATGTATGTCCTATGGACTAATAACCGAACGGGTACGAATGGACTAATTCACTTTCCACCCAAATGGGTATTTTTACGCCTATAAGTATGCTACAAAAACTAAAATTTACTTACACCACTATTAAATTTTAGCCAACTGTGGAATAAAAGGATCGATGTCGGATCGCTCCCTTTAGAGTTTAATCACATGATTTTTTGCACGGTATCTACAAGTAGACGTACATACGAGTATGTGTGTACACAAATTTGAAGACTGTTGCATGCAGTTGAGAAACATACTGATGTTCTTGCCGACATCAATACTTTTCCGGATATTTATTTGCTGCAAATTTTGACTTTTTGTTGAACAATTTTAATGAAGAAAACTTTGAATTTTTGATGCAGCAAAATTGCTGGAAAGTACTTCAAATAAGTAGTAAAACAATAGCTAGCAATCAAGCTCGAAAAATAATATTGATGAAAATACTTTTTGTGGGAAAGCAACAAAGGTTTTCAAGCAATTGCGTAAAATATTATTTTGGTATTTATTCTAAGTACTACATAGCAAAGTTTTTACGCCTCAAAGAAATTCATCTGCTGTTTAGTAGAATATTTAGCTAATTAATTAAGTTAAGCAAGTTGAAATATGTTTAAGAACTTATGTACAAACTTTTAACTCAAAGGAAGTAAGTTCAATTAGTTCTACGAGCTTTATTGAACAAAAGTCAGCACTAAATGCTCATTTTACTTTTGCTGGCCATACGCAATCATAAGTATTTAAAGGTTTCGAAAGCGAGCATCAAAAAAAGATTAGCCAAAAAATACTTAAACCTACTGCTAAACCTGAGATCCTTCTAAAGTCGGAAATTATAAGTGATTAAACACCATTTTTTTAATTGCACACATTTTTTTTATATAACTCTATATTTGTTCTTTCAAAAGTTAAAATAAGTTTGAAACAAATTTACTAGCAATGTAATTGGACAATAGCTATCGTTGCCAATTATTTTAAGTCATCATAAGCATACACATTTTTTTTGTTCACACAATTTCATAATTTACCAAATGTTTTATTAAAGTTCAACCTGACATAAAATTTTATTTTTTAATTTTCTCTTTTTAGGTACTCAAGCATTGGTACGACCAGGCAGTCCACAAAGCTCTATCTCCACCGAGGATCGTACTTCGTTAGCACCAATTTGCAAAGCCAAAGCACTTGTCGATAGCATGCCGAATCCATACGATAAGGATGCACTCAAATTTAAGGTAAGTAAATCAGTATGTAGACTGGAAATGGGAAAGTTCAAAGCACGAACAGAACTTAAGTGGCAGATTGGTGTCGAAGCATTTAAATGTTGTCCTTTCTTTAACATGACAAGTGAGAGTGTCACTATCAATTGCCTAAGCAGTAGTTGTACAAGCCGCACAGTAGATTATTTTGAAGAAGTATAAAGTTAAATTTAAGAGGCTTCAAGGATTCCATCATTTTTTACCAAGCTAGACAAGCCATCCCGTTTTCTTTCACCACAATTTATCTCTAGTTTTAGGACAGATATGATTAGGTGAGAAAACTAAGCTAGATCCTTCTGCTGCAAAAAAAGTGTATTACATAGAATTCGAGTCACAGATTCTGGGATTTGTATATTTGTGCTTTCAACTCCCTATTTCCTCCATTACTTAACTACGTAAAGTTATGCTCATTAGTTTCCACGTTGTCATTATTGTCTATGGAGGAGTTCGTTAGGTTTTGAATACGCCTAGGTCTAAGTTTTCGTAACTATTTCATTCTTTTCAAATCATTTATCTTCGTCGCTCTATAAATAGTGCCCAGTCATATTGCCATGAGTCAATTCAACTCCACGAAGAGTTTGTGAAATTTATGAATGGCGTGGCAGTCCTCTGCCGATATGCAAGGAGGCAGAACGATATTCCGTCGTTTTTTGTGGCTCGCTGGAATTATATGTTATTCATAAGACCCCTATCTACCCTGTACCGAAAATCTTTAATCGGGGCTACAATGTCTCTTACTTGCAATCAACTGGCGAACTTCCTAGATACTGGAATCATTCGAAGTTGTGTAATCTTTTCCACAGTCTGAAACTAATAAGGTTTCTCAAACCCTTTTCAAAATATACAAATAATGTATAGTCTGACATCTTTAAAACCACCCCACAGTGCGCTGCATAACACACATTTACATAGCAGATAGGCACGCTCTTGAAATCTTTAGACTTTAAATCTTTTGCCAAAATTTCTTAAAACACTTGCTGTAACTGCCACTTATAGAAGTGTTGATAAAATTTCAAGATTCGACAGCATTTTGCTGGTTATTCTGACCCGAGACCAGTGTACAACTTTCCGTGTTTGCCACAAGTTTGTCTCGCTTTTACTTGTAAAACAGACAGTTGTCGAGTGCACTACACTACTTTAAACTACTTTTATTAAAGTAATAGCAAAGAACTCTCTGTTATTGTTGTTAGTGCTTACTTACCTGTTGGTTCAATGTACGCTCAACACTTCACAAATGCAACAACAACAAAAAAAATACCATTTTAACTTATTTGACAACTTTTCCATCTTTACAGAAAGGTGATATAATCGATGTTATGTCAATGAATGCCTCTGGCATTTGGAAGGGTCGTTGTCACGGTCGTGCTGGACACTTTAAATTCATCAACGTTGAAGTGTTGCCCGAACTACGTATGAAATCGTCGAATAGCAAGAATCTCTGTGTTGGTGGTTTGGGTATTGGTGGCGTGGTGGGTGGAATTGGTATGGGTGGTGGCGCTATTATGCGACACACCAGTCACAATGGTCCAAGCTCAGTTGAAGATTTACTCTACCGCATTGGTTTAAAGGAATACACGTCGGTGTTCGTTTTAAATGGGTAAGTTTGTTTGAAAACAAATACACAATAAGTGAAAGAAAATATGTTTGATATATATATATACTATATATTCCCATATACTACATATATGATTTATGACATTATTTAAATACCTTACTCGATATCAAAGAAAATGGCATCTTAAATTCCAACGCAAATTTAATTTGATTGTTTTATATTTAAATATTTTCAGATACGAGGATCTGGAATTGTTTAAAGAGCTAGAGCCAGCTGATTTGGATTATTTGGGTATTGTTAATCAGGAGCATCGTGCCAAATTGCTTACCGCTGTGCAATTGTTGCATGATATTGAATGTAAGAATAAAAATAATTTCCAACTAAATATTTTCTTTTTGTTAAATAGCAGTTTAGTATGCAGTTTCTTTTGATTTTTAACCACATTGCATGCTGTTAGCACTAACCCATTTAACTTTTCCCTTTTTTTTTAGTAGTGTTACCGCCTGATTTCAACTACTTAACACCCATTTATGCCCAGCACTCGTACTAACCCGACCCAACACTTTGTTTCTTATATTTTGCTACAGCTTCCGATTTCTTTCAAACAGGTTCGGATGGTGACATTGCCGGTTCAAGTTCGGAGAATGATGAAAGTCGTTTAAATAATATTAACAAGAAGCATGGTGCATCACCTTTCGGCCGTCGACATTTTCCACGTGACTCGGGCTGTTATGAAGGTTCACCTGTACCCACCTCACAAACATCTACACAAAATATACCCTCCACCGATGAATCCAACAGTTTGGATGATGTTGTTACCAAATGTTCCAGCGAAATAATGAAACGTGTCGAAAGTGCGCGTCGCCAAAAAGATAATCCATTCAAAACTGGTCTGTCAGCACGTGTGGGTAAAAAGGCATTACTAGGCGGTAGCCTAATGGGCGAAGATACACTAACACGCGGCGGTGGTCTTAGTGAGAAATCAAGTGATTCAGGTGTTAGCAGTAGTTCACTATCTTCTGGACCAATGAAGAATAGCACTTAACATTTACCCACCATACTCGCCCATGAGCTAATGCTTGCTGTTGGCCTACCCGGTTCTGGTGTGGCCGGTATGCCAGGCAGTGGTAGCATTGGTGGTGCATTGGGTGGTGGTGGTGCTACATCACCTACCACATCCACAGCATCGGCGGGTATAGTTGGCTGTGGTAGCAATGGCGGTACATTGGGCAGCACCATTGGTAGTGGCGTACTATTGGGATCCGCATGCAACACACTACCACATCCACCATCTTCTGCTGCCGCTGCGGCTGCTGTGTCCAATGTATTGGCAGCAGCATCGGCTACATGTAGCGGTGTGGGTAGTGCAACAGCAAATTTAAATAGAAATTTAGTTATACTTAGAAATCATTTGCGTAAGAATACAAATACAACGCCTCTAGCGGCGATGAATACAGGAAGTGCGCCGACAAGTGGTGTAGCCACTGTCTCAAATATGAGCATGTACAATGATATAACGCCCACCAATAACACAAATACAAACATATTTAGCAGCACAATTGACTGCGCACACACCAACAACATCAATACTAATTTAGATGGAGATCAATAGCCCAACAGTAAATGCAAATATATTTTTAATTTAGCACGCAAATTACGTTATGTTAATTAAGTTAAATAAATGTGGCGGTAAAGTGAAGCAAAAGTAAGAAGAAGAATTTTTTTTTGTGTTATAAAAGGAGCAAAATTTACATTAATTATTTAGCTGAACATATATTTTTCTTGTAGATACATACATATGTTTATACTATGTATGTAGTATATGTGCAAATTGATGTGATTGTGCGTTTGAATATGTGTACATACAGTAAGTGAGGGGTTAATTGAGTTCAAATGTACAGTAAGTAAAAAAAAATATTAAATAATCATATAAAAAATACATTAGCGCACATTCTTTTTTACAATAACACAAATTGTTTAAAACAAACGCTTTGTATTTGTAATTTGAGTACTTTCTCAGGTGATGGCATTTAATAAATAGCATTTAATTATTAATTATATACATACATACATATAGTTAGTACATATGTACATACATGCATTTATTTAAACTGTTTTGTTTAATATTTCTGCCAACACAAAAAGCTTAATGCATATTACATACATACATACATACACCAATATAAAAAATGGAAGTTGTAGTGTACGCATATCTACATTAGACTGCGCCGAAAACAAGTTGCAAAAGTTCGCGCCCACTTTTCAAGATTATGATGGCACGATTTGCTGAAAATGGAAGGAAAACCAATTTTAAAAATTTTAAGCTAGTTCTATTTTCCGATATATTTTTAAAGGATAGAATAAAAGTCATTTTCAATAAAAACAAACAGCCAATACAAATTATGAACTGATAATAAATTTATTTAAATAAGATTAGTGGTTTGTTAGTTACTGAAAAGGACTTTTATTCTATCATTTAAAAAATATCGTGAAAAATATATACTTATAGACAATTTTTATTGCTAGCGAGAAAATATAAAAACCTGGATTTTTGGCTTAAAAGTTTTTCTGTAAACGAGAAGAAGTGACCCGTTGCGGTTGTAGGCTGAGTTAAAGAGCTTTTTGTTATAGAAACAGCTAACCTTTCTTCCGTAAAAATTATTCAAACGATTTCATTTGGTATTTTACATCTGACTTTTTTCCTTGGAATATGTTATATGGTATTCTGATATTGCTCGATCCTTTTAAAAATCTACTCTATAAAAATTAGCTAACTCAGTGGAATTGATTGCGATTCTCAAAAGAAGATTCATATGATGCTCTTGAGACAGAAAGCAGTGAAAAATGGATGTCAAATTGCCTGATTATAATAATAAATTTCATTTCATATTTTTTATAAAATTTTAAAATTGTTTTTTTTTTTTTGTTTCGTTTCCTTGTAATCGTTTTATCACAGTCTTGATATACAAATGGTAGCATAGCTTTACAACTTTTTTTGACTTACATATGAAGAACGACTCGGTCTAATATATTGTGTACGCACATAAGCTTCACATAATCAAACACATACATAGATAAACATAAATATATTAACATAATCAAGCGTGATATCTCAATACGTCCATGATTTTAGTTTGCCGTTTTATTGTAATTTTTGTATGAATTTTTTGTTGGTAGTAATTACAAATATATCTTACTGATTAAGTTATTTTTAAGTAATTTAATATACAATGAATTCATTTTTTTTCTTTTCTTTTTTTTTAGTTTAAAATAAGCATCATTATACTTTTCACATTTGCTCGCAATAAACTTATACACACATACATACATACAACATAAATTCGTCCTATACATACAATGTTTTAAAAAAAGAGAGCACATTTATTGCCTTCCATAATGACTATTTAAGTAGCAGTACATACACACACTCAGCTAACAGCACACATTTTTATTTTTAAGTTAGTTTTTGCATTTTCCAGTAGTAATGGTACTTATAGTCGAGGTCGAAATTTTTTAGTCCGTCTTAGTAACCCATAATTACAATTAGTTCTATACGGTGTGAAACACTTGGCACCATATAATTCAATATCAGTTAGTAGATTTGTTTCGAAGAAATTGGAAGCCATTGGAGTCCATTAATATCTGCGGAAAGTTCGTACTAAGCACTTTAAAAAATTTGCTAGTCTAGTTAAATACACAGAAATTGTTCCGGCTTGCTGTTCTTGGCATATATAAAATTTAAATTGTTCGGAAGAATGTGTATGGAACATTTTAATTTTAAAAGTGAGGAATAACATTCCCATAGCTTGCCCATTTTAAAAACTTAAATAGAACACGTTTATTTGCACTAAGAATTAAGGCTTCAGACTCGAAGTAAAACCATACACCTAAGTCTGTTTTTACACGGTAGATTGGTTCCAGAAGAAGCCGTGTAAAAAAAGACATACAGATAAAGATGATACTATCGATGGTTTCAGACTTTTTTCATTCATAAATACTTTCAAATCGTTCTAAATGGAATCAAATCGTGTAAAAAAATTAAAAATATTCAATTTTCAAACCGTGTTATATCAAAACCCTGTACAAAAAGACCGTGTAAAAACAGACTTAGGTGTACTAGTTTTTTTCTTATACATAACCCAAATACTCAAGGCTTATTCATAAGCCCATAAGGTTTTGTGTTCCAGCCCAAACAAACACATTGAAATCATACAGAAAGAGAGCACAGTTTCATAGGAACTGTGATAGCAACAGCTTTCAAACTGACTGAAAGCCACTGACAGTATGACAAGCAACAGCTGTTCCTATATTCGTATTAACTAAGTAGCAGCAATGGCAAGTTAAGCACTGTAAGGTTTCTAAATTAAATACAAGTTTTAAAATTATGGCGCCACGAACACAAACATATGCTTCATGAAAACAAAAAAAAATAGTTGTACATTAATTCGTTCATTAAATAAAACTGGGCAGCACGCGTTGTAATTAGATCAAAAGATACTTTAATTAAGAGCGGCACTAGCAAACGATTCGGAGGCCATAAAAAAATTACTCATTTAATGCTGACTTAACTAAAGACTACCATTGTAAGTTTACTGCAAAGTCTACAGTGGATTCTCATATGATGCCAGCAAAAATATATATTTTTTTACTTTAATTTCAAGGAACATAGTATTCGATAGATACTCATGGGCTCTAAAATGAAATATTTCGAAACAAGTTTAATACCAAACAAAACTCCATTAGAACTAGCAACACTGCAAGTTATAAAACAATCGATAGCTAAAATACTTCCATCAAAATCTAAAGTGTTACCAGGTAAAGCATTAGCCGATATTAAACTTATACACCCATTCCTATACAATAAAACATATTTTATATTTTATGAATTTGAAAGATATACATATGTATGTACTATAATTTCATTTTAACTGAATTCAATGCTATTTCGTACAAAAAAGCTTAAAAGCTACTTGATAAAATAATGTGTATTTGTGAAAGCAATATTGAAGAAAATGTACATAGGTAAATATTTAGAAGCATAAGATTGGCAAAAAAAAAAAAAACTATTAAAATATTTAAAAATTTCCTTTTCATGAGCTATACAATAATTAGGTAGTGTACATACACACATTTGACAAAAATTATTCATTCACAATTGAACTTTGTATATATGTATGTAAGTATTGATATCAACTGATAATTAAACTTTTAACACCAGTAAATTAAAATATAGAATTTATGTGCTAAATGTTAAAGTCCAAATGTTGAACAAAACAAATTTATTCAATAAGCAATAATCAAAACAAAAGTGAAGTGATACGTAATCCAAAAAAAAAAAAAAAAAGTTTCCTCACAAAATACCCAAATGTATAATCAAGAAAATCAAAATCCTTAAACACGAAATCCGTATGTCCTATTGATGAACCAGTGTGGCCAGCACAAAGGTCGAGGTGAGTCATGTCAAGGTCAAGGCAAATCTCTGATTAATTTAAAATAGAGTCACATTGGTTGATTACTTTGATTCGATAATTTTTATTTTTACTCAATTTTTATATATTTTTTGTATTATATACATAAATATTTTTTGTATTATTTCACATAAAAAATTAAGTTGTCGTGCTTTAGTCTTACTCATATAATGGATTCTTATACGGGATTTTGATT
Organism: Sphenella marginata; assembly: GCA_951509765.1. Lineage (NCBI taxonomy): Eukaryota > Metazoa > Arthropoda > Insecta > Diptera > Tephritidae > Sphenella > Sphenella marginata. The sequence continues at coordinate 90,929,523 of OX608079.1, read as the reverse complement.
TTAAAAATATAATGGTATACCTAATCGAAAAACGAAACTAAATAAAGAAAGCAATTTTAAGCTAATAGAACTAAACAGCAATAAAAACATATATACATTAGACATGGCCAAATAAAAAATGGGAAGAAAATACTGTAAAAGTTACACTTCTTGATGTTTCCAGATATCTATCAGTGGTAGTCTCGAGTAGTACTATATTCATTTTTGGTGAGGAACTTCCAAGCTATTGAAGTGAAAAAAATGGGTTCTACCCCTTTGGATAGGGCCTGGGTAATTTTTAGATTTTTTACCAAAAACTTTTCTCTGAAAACAAAGATAATAAAAATGTGAAATCACAAAAACATTTTAATGTTCAAAAAATTCCACAGCTAAAGGAAAATCTGATTGAAAACGTTTTGTGTGGAATTCAATTTCCTACAAAACTATATGGCCCGTAATTTTTTAAATCAATAGTGTGGTAGTTTCCCTCTAAAAATTTCATCAGTCCTACCAAATATAGAATATCAATGACGGAACTATACAAATAAATAATAAAATCTGTCACTTTTGCAATATTTTATTTTGGTTATGCTGGTATTACTCACAATACTGGCCAACAATACAGATAAAAAATGTTTTTTATTTATTTTTATTTGGCCCAGTCTAATATACATACATACATGCATAAAAAACAAAAATGTCTTTATAACTTATATTTATATGTATGAATGGAAGTAGTTAGAGCGCAAAGTTTAAGTGTTACGGCATTAAGTTTCGAAGTAGATTGGAATCAAAATAATTTTAAAATGCATGTGCTAACTGTTAGTATTTATTGAATACATATGAATGTATTTATGCATTGATACATACATACATAAATATAAATGTACTGTACATATACATATACATATGCAATACATGCATGATATACATACATACATATATAAAAAACTTGTTACCATACATTATTAGGGAAATCGCATTACAGTTATTGTACTATGTAAACAAATAATTTAAACTATGTAACTAAGCAAAGAGATAATTTAAATTTATTGTAAATGTTTTGTTTTTTTTTATTAGTATTTGCTACAAGTGAAAAAATGTACGCTTTTTATTTAACATATGTATATTTAAATATGTAATGTAAAACTATGAAATTAGCAGCTTAAAGTATTAAATAGAATATATCTTCATTAAAATTTATTAGAAAAGCTAATGAAACGTGAAAACTAAATAATAAATAGAATTTTTAGCGTAAGTCATAAAATAATAATTAATATCTAATATTTGAATGCAGGAATGTATGACTATGTAGATATGTCTAAATGGTACTTTGTATGCATGTTAGATGTAAGCATTGAACAGAACATTTTAACAAATGTAATCCCAAGTTAATTTTTATACTTTGCACTTTAATAATTTAAAAAATATTTTCTTACTACAAAAGTTTAAACATAGAATTGTGAGAACAAGCGGACATTTTGCATACACTTTATGTACATTTTGCTGACAGATCAAAGAAACCAATGACTACGACTATATCATATTTCCAAGCCTGTAACCAACATACATACATACATGGGTACAATTAGTAAGATTCAGCCTAAAAATATTAATAATAATATTTCACAACGGATAACCCACCATCCAGTCCAACCGTCAAGAGGGGCGTATCCGCATTACACATTTTTTTTTTTAAGATAAAGGTAATACCAACAGTTTGTCCTCTCTCTACAAATCTATTACAACTCACAAGTTCATTGTTTTTTGTTCAAAATATCTGGGTTGTAAGGACAAAAAACTGTATCTCCAATCGACAAATTAAAGATTTAAGGTTAACCTTCAAAAGACTATGCTTCAAAATTCTAAAAATAAAAAAATTACTGTGGCTTGTATTTTCGGAAAAAATTAATGGAAGCTAAATTCGGACTAGAACATAATTGGGGTTTTACCAGCATTGCTCCACTTTTCAATACGAGGAAATATTATGTCACAAGTTTTTCAATTTGCAATAAGAACTTTACTAAAATTTTTTCGGAATAGTTTTAGGTATCTTTTCAGAGCCATTTCGGAATTATGGTAAGGTTTGTATTAATACTTTTTTCCGACGTTTTTTCAATTGTTTTAGGGTTAAATCAGATACTTTTTCAGGGAAACTAAAATGTCCAAGATGTCCCGCCAAAAGTCTTATTTTGTTCAGCAGTGGTTCCTAACGTGAATCAAATCAACTCAAGTATTGGAAAAGTATTCATAAATACACATTTGTATCCCCATGAGCTTATTTCCAATGTCCAAAGGCTTGAATAAAAGTCTAAATTTTATTCTATATTCAAACTTTTTGGAAAACTCAAAAACGTTCCACTCATCACTTAAATTGTTTAAAAGATCCATCCTAGTTAAAGACATAAATAAAGTAACAAACTCAAGCCTGTTACTTACTTACATTAAGTAGGAAAGATTTAGCTTCATCGAAAATCCCTAAATTCTGTTAAAAATTAAAAAAAAATTAGTTTGGCTATTAATAGTTGTTGCCACAAGTGTATGTATCCCAAATTGCATCCATAAATGCGCCATCTAAAATTATTCAAAATATCGATCTTCGTCTTACATCTTTCGAGTGACACAAATATCGGATCGTTTTTTGGCACTAAATTGACGTGAGTAAGACAAAACTGCTGGAGATTTGTTTGGAATTTCGCTATCATCTGTAGCTCTATGCGGTGCTTTTATTGTATATTACTGTGCTCGCTGGGTGGGAGCAAACGAGCTTGGTAGTTTTTTTTATCGAAGAGCTCTTGCTATTATTGAATAATGCAAATCAAATGTATGGAGACTTCCGAAGGATTCTGCTCTTGGCTTCTAGAGTTGCAGTTCGTTGGTAAAATTTAATATTTTGATCCTATTTGCACACAAAAATCTCAAACCTAACAGAAATTAATCGATAGTTCGCATGGTAAATTGCTTGCAACTCCCTTGTCATGTACGCTCACTTTGAAAACAACTTCGCTCACAATGAAAGCAATGAAACAAATTAAAAATTTCTAAAAAACACTCGGATTAAATATTACATCTAAGCTAGGTTCAAATTTCATTGTGACAAAATTTAACATTAAAACCAAATTTACAAAAAAAAAAAAAGAAATCGAAAGAATTTTAAACACTTGTACTACAACAACAAAAAACAGATAATTAATATTCGGACATAAAATTTTAATATTAAACATATAAATCAATTAGTAAAACTGCAAACAAATTGATTACACAATTATCATAAAAATGGAGACATTAAAATAATATTTAATTGTATGAACAACTTATGAATATGGATATATGTCGATGTTAAAAAGTTTAAAAAACAAATTTAAATTCAAAAAATTATGATAAAACTATTTATAAGGCAACAAAAAAGAAATTTTATTAACACCTAAATATGTATGCATGAACCACTCGCTTATGCATTGAGGCATAGATATTACAAAAAAATATATAAAGCACACCGCATTTATAGTAAATTAAATCAATATACAAATTGAAAAAAGAAAAGAATCTAAATGGTTGCATTTAAAATCAAATATGTAAAGTTAATTTAATTGAATAATACAAAAGTTTATAGAAATTAACATATTTGCCAATTAAAGAGACAAAGGCAAGCAACATTAAAATTATAATTAATAGATTGAGTAAAAGTATTGAAAGATTTCCAAATAAAAAAACAACATATCTAAAAAAATCAACCATGCAAATGTTTTTATTTAACAGTTAAATGAATGAATTGATGAATGATTTTTTCACAAAAAGTAAGTACAAACATATTTTAGAATGAATTTAAGGTGCATAAAAGTTATATCGCCAATTGAAAAAGTTTCCTCTAAAACAGAGCAAGGTAGCATCATCTCTCAGGATATCAACTTGTCTGTAGCACATCACATCATTTGCCTCTGGTGATGTGAAATATGTGATATCTGATTTGTGTATGTTCTCTCTATACATATATGATTCTAGCACCAAACACTCATTAAATATAGCAAGCGTCACACCACCCGTCGAATAAAAATAAAGTCACTCGATGAGCACGGCTTCACATTATTTGTCTACAAAACCAGGCTCACCTCGTGATGCGATATCTGCCATTTTGTACATTTTATATGCCCGGCTCATGTATATGAGCCCATAAAATTGTTGCTGATGCTGAATCAGATATCACATCATTGCCATACATGTCACATTTCCCTACAAATTCACCGCTGATGCGATATCTCTCATCCTGTACACCAGGGGCTCATGAAATAAAGCAAGCATCGCATCACCTGATGAGCTGAATGTTATATCGTTTGCATACAAAATCCATGCACCAAGCACACATAGCAGTAGTCACATCACCAAAAAGTTCAATCAAAGGCAAGTCACCTGGTGAACAGGACGTCACATCATTTGCCTATAAGTTGACCTCACCAGAGATGTCACAAAACCAGATAACCAGGATATGCAGTATAACTATGTTGTGATTCGGATATCAATCACACTACCTGGTGAAGAGATGATGCGATGTATGCCGTTTTGTTCCTTTTTTGAATACAATTGAATCATGTTTACCAGGAGCTCATGAAAAAGAGCAAGCATTGCATCACCTAGCATATCGGACTTCAAATCACCTGGTGATTGGGTTTCAAATCACCTGATGATCAGAATGTTACTTGATTTGCCTACAAATCCGGCTCATTTACACCAATTCCGAGAAAATCAAGTTTAAAAATTTTCAACGTTCAAATGGCCATAACTTCTACAATTTTGCTAGCATTACCATAGTTTATACATTTTTGGATAGCTGGGGTAATAGGCTTTCCAAAAATGTATAAACATCCGAGGATTTTTCAATTTGAAAAAGTGCCGAATTTTATAGCATGGGTAATAGCCTTTCCAAAAATCAAGTTTATAGATTTTCAATTTCAAATGGCCATAACTTCTACAATTTTGATCGGATTACCATAGTTTATACATTTTTGGATAGCTGGGGTAATAGGCTTTCCAAAAATGTATAAACATCCGAGGATTTTTCAATTTGAAAAAGTGCCGAATTTTATAGCATGGGTAATAGCCTTTCCAAAAATCAAGTTTATAGATTTTCAATTTCAAATGGCCATAACTTCTACAATTTTGATCGGATTACCATAGTTTATACATTTTTGGATAGCTGGGGTAATAGGCTTTCCAAAAATGTATAAACATCCGAGGATTTTTCAATTTGAAAAAGTGCCGAATTTTATAGCATGGGTAATAGCCTTTCCAAAAATCAAGTTTATAGATTTTCAATTTCAAATGGCCATAACTTCTACAATTTTGATCGGATTACCATAGTTTATACATTTTTGGATAGCTGGGGTAATAGGCTTTCCAAAAATGTATAAACATCCGAGGATTTTTCAATTTGAAAAAGTGCCGAATTTTATAGCATGGGTAATAGCCTTTCCAAAAATCAAGTTTATAGATTTTCAATTTCAAATGGCCATAACTTCTACAATTTCGATCGGATTACCATAGTTTATACATTTTTGGATAGCTGGGGTAATAGGCTTTCCAAAAATGTATAAACATCCGAGGATTTTTCAATTTGAAAAAGTGCCGAATTTTATAGCATGGGTAATAGCCTTTCCAAAAATCAAGTTTATAGATTTTCAATTTCAAATGGCCATAACTTCTACAATTTTGATCGGATTACCATAGTTTATACATTTTTGGATAGCTGGGGTAATAGGCTTTCCAAAAATGTATAAACATCCGAGGATTTTTCAATTTGAAAAAGTGCCGAATTTTATAGCATGGGTAATAGCCTTTCCAAAAATCAAGTTTATAGATTTTCAATTTCAAATGGCCATAACTTCTACAATTTCGATCGGATTACCATAGTTTATACATTTTTGGATAGCTGGGGTAATAGGCTTTCCAAAAATGTATAAACATCCGAGGATTTTTCAATTTGAAAAAGTGCCGAATTTTATAGCATGGGTAATAGCCTTTCCAAAAATCAAGTTTATTGATCTTCAATTTCAAATGGCCATAACTTCTACAATTTTTATCGGATTACCATAGTTTATACATTTTTGGATAGCTGGGGTAATAGGCTTTCCAAAAATGTATAAACATCCGAGGATTTTTCAATTTGAAAAAGTGCCGAATTTTATAGCATGGGTAATAGCCTTTCCAAAAATCAAGTTTATAGATTTTCAATTTCAAATGGCCATAACTTCTACAATTTTGATCGGATTACCATAGTTTATACATTTTTGGATAGCTGGGGTAATAGGCTTTCCAAAAATGTATAAACATCCGAGGATTTTTCAATTTGAAAAAGTGCCGAATTTTATAGCATGGGTAATAGCCTTTCCAAAAATCAAGTTTATAGATTTTCAATTTCAAATGGCCATAACTTCTACAATTTTGATCGGATTACCATAGTTTATACATTTTTGGATAGCTGGGGTAATAGGCTTTCCAAAAATGTATAAACATCCGAGGATTTTTCAATTTGAAAAAGTGCCGAATTTTATAGCATGGGTAATAGCCTTTCCAAAAATCAAGTTTATAGATTTTCAATTTCAAATGGCCATAACTTCTACAATTTTGATCGGATTACCATAGTTTATACATTTTTGGATAGCTGGGGTAATAGGCTTTCCAAAAATGTATAAACATCCGAGGATTTTTCAATTTGAAAAAGTGCCGAATTTTATAGCAGGGGTAATAGCCTTTCCAAAAATCAAGTTTATAGATTTTCAATTTCAAATGGCCATAACTTCTACAATTTTGATCGGATTACCAAAAATCAAGTTTATAGATTTTCAATTTCAAATGGCCATAACTTCTACAATTTTTATCGGATTACCATAGTTTATACATTTTTGGATAGCTGGGGTAATAGGCTTTCCAAAAATGTATAAACATCCGAGGATTTTTCAATTTGAAAAAGTGCCGAATTTTATAGCAGGGGTAATAGCCTTTCCAAAAATCAAGTTTATAGATTTTCAATTTCAAATGGCCATAACTTCTACAATTTTGATCGGATTACCATAGTTTATACATTTTTGGATAGCTGGGGTAATAGGCTTTCCAAAAATGTATAAACATCCGAGGATTTTTCAATTTGAAAAAGTGCCGAATTTTATAGCATGGGTAATAGCCTTTCCAAAAATCAAGTTTATAGATTTTCAATTTCAAATGGCCATAACTTCTACAATTTTGATCGGATTACCATAGTTTATACATTTTTGGATAGCTGGGGTAATAGGCTTTCCAAAAATGTATAAACATCCGAGGATTTTTCAATTTGAAAAAGTGCCGAATTTTATAGCATGGGCCTTTCCAAAAATCAAGTTTATAGATCTTCAATTTCAAATGGCCATAACTTCTACAATTTTGATCGGATTACCATAGTTTATACATTTTTGGATAGCTGGGGTAATAGGCTTTCCAAAAATGTAGAAACATACGAGGATTTTTCAATTTGAAAAAGTGCCGAATTTTATAGCATGGGTAATAGCCTTTCCAAAAATCAAGTTTATAGATTTTCAATTTCAAATGGCCATAACTTCTACAATTTTGATCGGATTACCATAGTTTATACATTTTTGGATAGCTGGGGTAATAGGCTTTCCAAAAATGTAGAAACATACGAGGATTTTTCAATTTGAAAAAGTGCCGAATTTTATAGCATGGGTAATAGCCTTTCCAAAAATCAAGTTTATAGATTTTCAATTTCAAATGGCCATAACTTCTACAATTTTGATCGGATTACCAAAAATCAAGTTTATAGATTTTCAATTTCAAATGGTCATAACTTCTACAATTTTGATCGGATTACCATAGTTTATACATTTTTGGATAGCTGGAGTAATAGGCTTTCCAAAAATGTATAAACATCCGAGGATTTGTCAATTTGAAAAAGTGCCGAATTTTATAGCATGGGTAATAGCCTTTCCAAAAATCAAGTTTATAGATTTTCAATTTCAAATGGCCATAACTTCTACAATTTTGATCGGATTACCAAAAATCAAGTTTATAGATTTTCAATTTCAAATGGCCATAACTTCTACAATTTTGATCGGATTACCATAGTTTATACATTTTTGGATAGCTGGGGTAATAGGCTTTCCAAAAATGTAGAAACATACGAGGATTTTTCAATTTGAAAAAGTGCCGAATTTTATAGCATGGGTAATAGCCTTTCCAAAAATCAAGTTTATAGATTTTCAATTTCAAATGGCCATAACTTCTACAATTTTGATCGGATTACCATAGTTTATACATTTTTGGATAGCTGGGGTAATAGGCTTTCCAAAAATGTAGAAACATACGAGGATTTTTCAATTTGAAAAAGTGCCGAATTTTATAGCATGGGTAATAGCCTTTCCAAAAATCAAGTTTATAGATTTTCAATTTCAAATGGCCATAACTTCTACAATTTTGATCGGATTACCATAGTTTATACATTTTTGGATAGCTGGGGTAATAGGCTTTCCAAAAATGTAGAAACATACGAGGATTTTTCAATTTGAAAAAGTGCCGAATTTTATAGCATGGGTAATAGCCTTTCCAAAAATCAAGTTTATAGATTTTCAATTTCAAATGGCCATAACTTCTACAATTTTGATCGGATTACCATAGTTTATACATTTTTGGATAGCTGGAGTAATAGGCTTTCCAAAAATGTATAAACATCCGAGGATTTGTCAATTTGAAAAAGTGCCGAATTTTATAGCATGGGTAATAGCCTTTCCAAAAATCAAGTTTATAGATTTTCAATTTCAAATGGCCATAACTTCTACAATTTTGATCGGATTACCATAGTTTATACATTTTTGGATAGCTGGGGTAATAGGCTTTCCAAAAATGTATAAACATCCGAGGATTTTTCAATTTGAAAAAGTGCCGAATTTTATAGCATGGGTAATAGCCTTTCCAAAAATCAAGTTTATAGATTTTCCAAATGGCCATAACTTCTACAATTTTGATCGGATTACCATAGTTTATACATTTTTGGATAGCTGGGGTAATAGGCTTTCCAAAAATGTATAAACATCCGAGGATTTTTCAATTTGAAAAAGTGCCGAATTTTATAGCATGGGTAATAGCCTTTCCAAAAATCAAGTTTATAGATTTTCAATTTCAAATGGCCATAACTTCTACAATTTTGATCGGATTACCATAGTTTATACATTTTTGGATAGCTGGGGTAATAGGCTTTCCAAAAATGTAGAAACATACGAGGATTTGTCAATTTGAAAAAGTGCCGAATTTTATAGCATGGGTAATAGCCTTTCCAAAAATCAAGTTTATAGATTTTCAATTTCAAATGGCCATAACTTCTACAATTTTGATCGGATTACCATAGTTTATACATTTTTGGATAGCTGGGGTAATAGGCTTTCCAAAAATGTATAAACATCCGAGGATTTTTCAATTTGAAAAAGTGCCGAATTTTATAGCATGGGTAATAGCCTTTCCAAAAATCAAGTTTATAGATTTTCAATTTCAAATGGCCATAACTTCTACAATTTTGATCGGATTACCAAAAATCAAGTTTATAGATTTTCAATTTCAAATGGCCATAACTTCTACAATTTTGATCGGATTACCATAGTTTATACATTTTTGGATAGCTGGAGTAATAGGCTTTCCAAAAATGTATAAACATCCGAGGATTTGTCAATTTGAAAAAGTGCCGAACTTTATAGCATGGGTAATAGCCTTTCCAAAAATCAAGTTTATAGATTTTCAATTTCAAATGGCCATAACTTCTACAATTTTGATCGGATTACCATAGTTTATACATTTTTGGATAGCTGGAGTAATAGGCTTTCCAAAAATGTATAAACATCCGAGGATTTGTCAATTTGAAAAAGTGCCGAACTTTATAGCATGGGTAATAGCCTTTCCAAAAATCAAGTTTATAGATTTTCAATTTCAAATGGCCATAACTTCTACAATTTTGATCGGATTACCATAGTTTATACATTTTTGGATAGCTGGAGTAATAGGCTTTCCAAAAATGTATAAACATCTGAGGATTTGTCAATTTGAAAAAGTGCCGAATTTTATAGCATGGGTAATAGCCTTTCCAAAAATCAAGTTTATAGATTTTCAATTTCAAATGGCCATAACTTCTACAATTTTGATCGGATTACCATAGTTTATACATTTTTGGATAGCTGGGGTAATAGGCTTTCCAAAAATGTATAAACATCCGAGGATTTTTCAATTTGAAAAAGTGCCGAATTTTATAGCATGGGTAATAGCCTTTCCAAAAATCAAGTTTATAGATTTTCAATTTCAAATGGCCATAACTTCTACAATTTTGATCGGATTACCAAAAATCAAGTTTATAGATTTTCAATTTCAAATGGCCATAACTTCTACAATTTTGATCGGATTACCATAGTTTATACATTTTTGGATAGCTGGAGTAATAGGCTTTCCAAAAATGTATAAACATCCGAGGATTTGTCAATTTGAAAAAGTGCCGAACTTTATAGCATGGGTAATAGCCTTTCCAAAAATCAAGTTTATAGATTTTCAATTTCAAATGGCCATAACTTCTACAATTTTGATCGGATTACCATAGTTTATACATATTTGGATAGCTGGGGTAATAGGCTTTCCAAAAATGTATAAACATCCGAGGATTTTTCAATTTGAAAAAGTGCCGAATTTTATAGCATGGGTAATAGCCTTTCCAAAAATCAAGTTTATAGATTTTCAATTTCAAATGGCCATAACTTCTACAATTTTGATCGGATTACCATAGTTTATACATTTTTGGATAGCTGGGGTAATAGGCTTTCCAAAAATGTATAAACATCCGAGGATTTTTCAATTTGAAAAAGTGCCGAATTTTATAGCATGGGTAATAGCCTTTCCAAAAATCAAGTTTATAGATTTTCAATTTCAAATGGCCATAACTTCTACAATTTTGATCGGATTACCATAGTTTATAAATTTTTGGATAGCTGGGGTAATAGGCTTTCCAAAAATGTATAAACATCCGAGGATTTGTCAATTTGAAAAAGTGCCGAACTTTATAGCATGGGTAATAGCCTTTCCAAAAATCAAGTTTATAGATTTTCAATTTCAAATGGCCATAACTTCTACAATTTTGATCGGATTACCATAGTTTATACATTTTTGGATAGCTGGGGTAATAGGCTTTCCAAAAATGTATAAACATCCGAGGATTTTTCAATTTGAAAAAGTGCCGAATTTTATAGCATGGGTAATAGCCTTTCCAAAAATCAAGTTTATAGATTTTCAATTTCAAATGGCCATAACTTCTACAATTTTGCTAGCATTACCATAGTTTATACATTTTTGGATAGCTCGGGTAATAGCCTTTCCAAAAATGTATAAACATCCGAGGATTTGTCAATTCGAAAAAGTGCCGAATTTTATAGCATGGGTAATAGCCTTTCCAAAAATCAAGTTTATAGATTTTCAATTTCAAATGGCCATAACTTCTACAATTTTGCTAGCATTACCATAGTTTATACATTTTTGGATAGCTCGGGTAATAGCCTTTCCAAAAATGTATAAACATCCGAGGATTTGTCAAGTCGAAAAAGTGCCCAATTTTATAGCATGGGTAATAGCCTTTCCAAAAATCAAGTATATAGATTTTCAATTTCAAATGGCCATAACTTCTACAATTTTGCTAGCATTACCATAGTTTATACATTTTTGGATAGCTCGGGTAATAGCCTTTCCAAAAATGTATAAACATCCGAGGATTTGTCAATTCGAAAAAGTGCCGAATTTTATAGCATGGGTAATAGCCTTTCCAAAAATCAAGTTTATAGATTTTCAATTTCAAATGGCCATAACTTCTACAATTTTGCTAGCATTACCATAGTTTATACATTTTTGGATAGCTCGGGTAATAGCCTTTCCAAAAATGTATAAACATCCGAGGATTTGTCAAGTCGAAAAAGTGCCCAATTTTATAGCATGGGTAATAGCCTTTCCAAAAATCAAGTATATAGATTTTCAATTTCAAATGGCCATAACTTCTACAATTTTGCTAGCATTACCATAGTTTATACATTTTTGGATAGCTCGGGTAATAGCCTTTCCAAAAATGTATAAACATCCGAGGATTTGTCAATTCGAAAAAGTGCCGAATTTTATAGCATGGGTAGTAGCCTTTCCAAAAATCAAGTTTATAGATTTTCAATTTCAAATGGCCATAACTTCTACAATTTTGCTAGCATTACCATAGTTTATACATTTTTGGATAGCTCGGGTAATAGCCTTTCCAAAAATGTATAAACATCCGAGGATTTGTCAATTCGAAAAAGTGCCGAATTTTATAGCATGGGTAATAGCCTTTCCAAAAATCAAGTTTATAGATTTTCAATTTCAAATGGCCATAACTTCTACAATTTTGCTAGCATTACCATAGTTTATACATTTTTGGATAGCTCGGGTAATAGCCTTTCCAAAAATGTATAAACATCCGAGGATTTGTCAATTCGAAAAAGTGCCGAATTTTATAGCATGGGTAATAGCCTTTCCAAAAATCAAGTTTATAGATTTTCAATTTCAAATGGCCATAACTTCTACAATTTTGCTAGCATTACCATAGTTTATACATTTTTGGATAGCTCGGGTAATAGCCTTTCCAAAAATGTATAAACATCCGAGGATTTGTCAATTCGAAAAAGTGCCGAATTTTATAGCATGGGTAGTAGCCTTTCCAAAAATCAAGTTTATAGATTTTCAATTTCAAATGGCCATAACTTCTACAATTTTGCTAGCATTACCATAGTTTATACATTTTTGGATAGCTCGGGTAATAGCCTTTCCAAAAATGTATAAACATCCGAGGATTTGTCAAGTCGAAAAAGTGCCCAATTTTATAGCATGGGTAATAGCCTTTCCAAAAATCAAGTATATAGATTTTCAATTTCAAATGGCCATAACTTCTACAATTTTGCTAGCATTACCATAGTTTATACATTTTTGGATAGCTCGGGTAATAGCCTTTCCAAAAATGTATAAACATCCGAGGATTTGTCAATTCGAAAAAGTGCCGAATTTTATAGCATGGGTAGTAGCCTTTCCAAAAATCAAGTTTATAGATTTTCAATTTCAAATGGCCATAACTTCTACAATTTTGCTAGCATTACCATAGTTTATACATTTTTGGATAGCTCGGGTAATAGCCTTTCCAAAAATGTATAAACATCCGAGGATTTGTCAATTCGAAAAAGTGCCGAATTTTATAGCATGGGTAATAGCCTTTCCAAAAATCAAGTTTATAGATTTTCAATTTCAAATGGCCATAACTTCTACAATTTTGCTAGCATTACCATAGTTTATACATTTTTGGATAGCTCGGGTAATAGCCTTTCCAAAAATGTATAAACATCCGAGGATTTGTCAATTCGAAAAAGTGCCGAATTTTATAGCATGGGTAGTAGCCTTTCCAAAAATCAAGTTTATAGATTTTCAATTTCAAATGGCCATAACTTCTACAATTTTGCTAGCATTACCATAGTTTATACATTTTTGGATAGCTCGGGTAATAGCCTTTCCAAAAATGTATAAACATCCGAGGATTTGTCAATTCGAAAAAGTGCCGAATTTTATAGCATGGGTAATAGCCTTTCCAAAAATCAAGTTTATAGATTTTCAATTTCAAATGGCCATAACTTCTACAATTTTGCTAGCATTACCATAGTTTATACATTTTTGGATAGCTCGGGTAATAGCCTTTCCAAAAATGTATAAACATCCGAGGATTTGTCAATTCGAAAAAGTGCCGAATTTTATAGCATGGGTAATAGCCTTTCCAAAAATCAAGTTTATAGATTTTCAATTTCAAATGGCCATAACTTCTACAATTTTGCTAGCATTACCATAGTTTATACATTTTTGGATAGCTCGGGTAATAGCCTTTCCAAAAAGGTATAAACATCCGAGGATTTGTCAAGTCGAAAAAGTGCCGAATTTTATAGCATGGGTAATAGCCTTTCCAAAAATCAAGTTTATAGATTTTCAATTTCAAATGGCCATAACTTCTACAATTTTGCTAGCATTACCATAGTTTATACATTTTTGGATAGCTCGGGTAATAGCCTTTCCAAAAATGTATAAACATCCGAGGATTTGTCAATTCGAAAAAGTGCCGAATTTTATAGCATGGGTAGTAGCCTTTCCAAAAATCAAGTTTATAGATTTTCAATTTCAAATGGCCATAACTTCTACAATTTTGCTAGCATTACCATAGTTTATACATTTTTGGATAGCTCGGGTAATAGCCTTTCCAAAAATGTATAAACATCCGAGGATTTGTCAATTTGAAAAAAGTGCCGAATTTTATAGCATGGGTAGTAGCCTTTCCAAAAATCAAGTTTATAGATTTTCAATTTCAAATGGCCATAACTTCTACAATTTTGCTAGCATTACCATAGTTTATACATTTTTGGATAGCTCGGGTAATAGCCTTTCCAAAAATGTATAAACATCCGAGGATTTGTCAATTCGAAAAAGTGCCGAATTTTATAGCATGGGTAGTAGCCTTTCCAAAAATCAAGTTTATAGATTTTCAATTTCAAATGGCCATAACTTCTACAATTTTGCTAGCATTACCATAGTTTATACATTTTTGGATAGCTCGGGTAATAGCCTTTCCAAAAATGTATAAACATCCGAGGATTTGTCAATTCGAAAAAGTGCCGAATTTTATAGCATGGGTAGTAGCCTTTCCAAAAATCAAGTTTATAGATTTTCAATTTCAAATGGCCATAACTTCTACAATTTTGCTAGCATTACCATAGTTTATACATTTTTGGATAGCTCGGGTAATAGCCTTTCCAAAAATGTATAAACATCCAAGGATTTGTCAATTCGAAAAAGTGCCGAATTTTATAGCATGGGTAGTAGCCTTTCCAAAAATCAAGTTTATAGATTTTCAATTTCAAATGGCCATAACTTCTACAATTTTGCTAGCATTACCATAGTTTATACATTTTTGGATAGCATGGGTAATAGCCTTTCCAAAAATGTATAAACATCCGAGGATTTGTCAATTCGAAAAAGTGCCGAATTTTATAGCATGGGTAGTAGCCTTTCCAAAAATCAAGTTTATAGATTTTCAATTTCAAATGGCCATAACTTCTACAATTTTGCTAGCATTACCATAGTTTATACATTTTTGGATAGCTCGGGTAATAGCCTTTCCAAAAATGTATAAACATCCGAGGATTTGTCAATTCGAAAAAGTGCCGAATTTTATAGCATGGGTAATAGCCTTTCCAAAAATCAAGTTTATAGATTTTCAATTTCAAATGGCCATAACTTCTACAATTTTGCTAGCATTACCATAGTTTATACATTTTTGGATAGCTCGGGTAATAGCCTTTCCAAAAATGTATAAACATCCGAGGATTTGTCAATTCGAAAAAGTGCCGAATTTTATAGCATGGGTAATAGCCTTTCCAAAAATCAAGTTTATAGATTTTCAATTTCAAATGGCCATAACTTCTACAATTTTGCTAGCATTACCATAGTTTATACATTTTTGGATAGCTCGGGTAATAGCCTTTCCAAAAATGTATAAACATCCGAGGATTTGTCAATTCGAAAAAGTGCCGAATTTTATAGCATGGGTAATAGCCTTTCCAAAAATCAAGTTTATAGATTTTCAATTTCAAATGGCCATAACTTCTACAATTTTGCTAGCATTACCATAGTTTATACATTTTTGGATAGCATGGGTAATAGCCTTTCCAAAAATCAAGTTTATAGATTTTCAATTTCAAATGGCCATAACTTCTACAATTTTGCTAGCATTACCATAGTTTATACATTTTTGGATAGCTCGGGTAATAGCCTTTCCAAAAATGTATAAACATCCGAGGATTTGTCAATTCGAAAAAGTGCCGAATTTTATAGCATGGGTAATAGCCTTTCCAAAAATCAAGTTTATAGATTTTCAATTTCAAATGGCCATAACTTCTACAATTTTGCTAGCATTACCATAGTTTATACATTTTTGGATAGCTCGGGTAATAGCCTTTCCAAAAATGTATAAACATCCGAGGATTTGTCAATTCGAAAAAGTGCCGAATTTTATAGCATGGGTAGTAGCCTTTCCAAAAATCAAGTTTATAGATTTTCAATTTCAAATGGCCATAACTTCTACAATTTTGCTAGCATTACCATAGTTTATACATTTTTGGATAGCTCGGGTAATAGCCTTTCCAAAAATGTATAAACATCCGAGGATTTGTCAATTTGAAAAAAGTGCCGAATTTTATAGCATGGGTAGTAGCCTTTCCAAAAATCAAGTTTATAGATTTTCAATTTCAAATGGCCATAACTTCTACAATTTTGCTAGCATTACCATAGTTTATACATTTTTGGATAGCTCGGGTAATAGCCTTTCCAAAAATGTATAAACATCCGAGGATTTGTCAATTCGAAAAAGTGCCGAATTTTATAGCATGGGTAGTAGCCTTTCCAAAAATCAAGTTTATAGATTTTCAATTTCAAATGGCCATAACTTCTACAATTTTGCTAGCATTACCATAGTTTATACATTTTTGGATAGCTCGGGTAATAGCCTTTCCAAAAATGTATAAACATCCGAGGATTTGTCAATTCGAAAAAGTGCCGAATTTTATAGCATGGGTAGTAGCCTTTCCAAAAATCAAGTTTATAGATTTTCAATTTCAAATGGCCATAACTTCTACAATTTTGCTAGCATTACCATAGTTTATACATTTTTGGATAGCTCGGGTAATAGCCTTTCCAAAAATGTATAAACATCCAAGGATTTGTCAATTCGAAAAAGTGCCGAATTTTATAGCATGGGTAGTAGCCTTTCCAAAAATCAAGTTTATAGATTTTCAATTTCAAATGGCCATAACTTCTACAATTTTGCTAGCATTACCATAGTTTATACATTTTTGGATAGCATGGGTAATAGCCTTTCCAAAAATGTATAAACATCCGAGGATTTGTCAATTCGAAAAAGTGCCGAATTTTATAGCATGGGTAGTAGCCTTTCCAAAAATCAAGTTTATAGATTTTCAATTTCAAATGGCCATAACTTCTACAATTTTGCTAGCATTACCATAGTTTATACATTTTTGGATAGCTCGGGTAATAGCCTTTCCAAAAATGTATAAACATCCGAGGATTTGTCAATTCGAAAAAGTGCCGAATTTTATAGCATGGGTAATAGCCTTTCCAAAAATCAAGTTTATAGATTTTCAATTTCAAATGGCCATAACTTCTACAATTTTGCTAGCATTACCATAGTTTATACATTTTTGGATAGCTCGGGTAATAGCCTTTCCAAAAATGTATAAACATCCGAGGATTTGTCAATTCGAAAAAGTGCCGAATTTTATAGCATGGGTAATAGCCTTTCCAAAAATCAAGTTTATAGATTTTCAATTTCAAATGGCCATAACTTCTACAATTTTGCTAGCATTACCATAGTTTATACATTTTTGGATAGCTCGGGTAATAGCCTTTCCAAAAATGTATAAACATCCGAGGATTTGTCAATTCGAAAAAGTGCCGAATTTTATAGCATGGGTAATAGCCTTTCCAAAAATCAAGTTTATAGATTTTCAATTTCAAATGGCCATAACTTCTACAATTTTGCTAGCATTACCATAGTTTATACATTTTTGGATAGCATGGGTAATAGCCTTTCCAAAAATCAAGTTTATAGATTTTCAATTTCAAATGGCCATAACTTCTACAATTTTGCTAGCATTACCATAGTTTATACATTTTTGGATAGCTCGGGTAATAGCCTTTCCAAAAATGTATAAACATCCGAGGATTTGTCAATTCGAAAAAGTGCCGAATTTTATAGCATGGGTAATAGCCTTTCCAAAAATCAAGTTTATAGATTTTCAATTTCAAATGGCCATAACTTCTACAATTTTGCTAGCATTACCATAGTTTATACATTTTTGGATAGCTCGGGTAATAGCCTTTCCAAAAATGTATAAACATCCGAGGATTTGTCAATTCGAAAAAGTGCCGAATTTTATAGCATGGGTAATAGCCTTTCCAAAAATCAAGTTTATAGATTTTCAATTTCAAATGGCCATAACTTCTACAATTTTGCTAGCATTACCATAGTTTATACATTTTTGGATAGCTCGGGTAATAGCCTTTCCAAAAATGTATAAACATCCGAGGATTTGTCAATTCGAAAAAGTGCCGAATTTTATAGCCTTTCCAAAAATCAAGTTTATAGATTTTCAATTTCAAATGGCCATAACTTCTACAATTTTGCTAGCATTACCATAGTTTATACATTTTTGGATAGCTCGGGTAATAGCCTTTCCAAAAATGTATAAACATCCGAGGATTTTTCAATTTGAAAAAGTGCCGAATTTTATAGCATGGGTAATAGCCTTTCAAAAATCAAGTTTATAGATTTTCAATTTCAAATGGCCATAACTTCTACAATTTCGCTAGCATTACCATAGTTTATACATTTTTGGATAGCTCGGGTAATAGCCTTTCCAAAAATGTATAAACATCCGAGGATTTGTCAATTCGAAAAAGTGCCGAATTTTATAGCATGGGTAGTAGCCTTTCCAAAAATCAAGTTTATAGATTTTCAATTTCAAATGGCCATAACTTCTACAATTTTGCTAGCATTACCATAGTTTATACATTTTTGGATAGCATGGGTAATAGCCTTTCCAAAAATGTATAAACATACGAGGATTTGTCAATTCGAAAAAGTGCCGAATTTTATAGCATGGGTAATAGCCTTTCCAAAAATCAAGTTTATAGATTTTCAATTTCAAATGGCCATAACTTCTACAATTTTGCTAGCATTACCATAGTTTATACATTTTTGGATAGCATGGGTAATAGCCTTTCCAAAAATCAAGTTTATAGATTTTCAATTTCAAATGGCCATAACTTCTACAATTTTGCTAGCATTACCATAGTTTATACATTTTTGGATAGCTCGGGTAATAGCCTTTCCAAAAATGTATAAACATCCGAGGATTTGTCAATTCGAAAAAGTGCCGAATTTTATAGCATGGGTAATAGCCTTTCCAAAAATCAAGTTTATAGATTTTCAATTTCAAATGGCCATAACTTCTACAATTTTGCTAGCATTACCATAGTTTATACATTTTTGGATAGCTCGGGTAATAGCCTTTCCAAAAATGTATAAACATCCGAGGATTTGTCAATTCGAAAAAGTGCCGAATTTTATAGCAAGTTTATAGATTTTCAATTTCAAATGGCCATAACTTCTACAATTTTGCTAGCATTACCATAGTTTATACATTTTTGGATAGCTCGGGTAATAGCCTTTCCAAAAATGTATAAACATCCGAGGATTTGTCAATTCGAAAAAGTGCCGAATTTTATAGCATGGGTAATAGCCTTTCCAAAAATCAAGTTTATAGATTTTCAATTTCAAATGGCCATAACTTCTACAATTTTGCTAGCATTACCATAGTTTATACATTTTTGGATAGCATGGGTAATATCAAATGGCCATAACTTCTACAATTTTGCTAGCATTACCATAGTTTATACATTTTTGGATAGCTCGGGTAATAGCCTTTCCAAAAATGTATAAACATCCGAGGATTTGTCAATTCGAAAAAGTGCCGAATTTTATAGCATGGGTAATAGCCTTTCCAAAAATCAAGTTTATAGATTTTCAATTTCAAATGGCCATAACTTCTACAATTTTGCTAGCATTACCATAGTTTATACATTTTTGGATAGCATGGGTAATAGCCTTTCCAAAAATCAAGTTTATAGATTTTCAATTTCAAATGGCCATAACTTCTACAATTTTGCTAGCATTACCATAGTTTATACATTTTTGGATAGCTCGAGTAATAGCCTTTCCAAAAATGTATAAACATCCGAGGATTTGTCAATTTGAAAAAGTGCCGAATTTTATAGCATGGGTAATAGCCTTTCCAAAAATCAAGTTTAAAGATTTTCAATTTCAAATGGCCATAACTTCTACAATTTTGCTAGCATTACCATAGTTTATACATTTTTGGATAGCTCGAGTAATAGCCTTTCCAAAAATGTATAAACATCCGAGGATTTGTCAATTTGAAAAAGTGCCGAATTTTATAGCATGGGTAATAGCCTTTCCAAAAATCAAGTTTAAAGATTTTCAATGTTCAAATGGCCATAACTTCTACAATTTTGCTAGCATTACCATAGTTTATACATTTTTGGATAGATCGGGTAATAGCCTTTTGAAAAATGTATAAATCACCTACCGAATCGGATGTCACATCATTGCCATACATGTCACATTTCCCTACAAATTCACCGCTGATGCGATATCTCTCATCCTGTACACCAGGGGCTCATGAAATAAAGCAAGCATCGCATCACCTGATGAGCTGAATGTTATATCGTTTGCATACAAAATCCATGCACCAAGCACACATAGCAGTAGTCACCTCACCAAAAAGTTCAATCAAAGGCAAGTCACCTGGTGAACAGGACGTCACATCATTTGCCTATAAGTTGACCTCACCAGAGATGTCACAAAACCAGATAACCAGGATATGCAGTATAACTATGTTGTGATTCGGATATCAATCACACTACCTGGTGAAGAGATGATGCGATGTATGCCATTTTGTTCGTTTTTTGAATACAATTGAATCATGTTTACCAGGAGCTCATGAAAAAGAGCAAGCATTGCATCACCTAGCATATCGGACTTCAAATCACTTGGTGATTGGGTTTCAAATCACCTGATGATCGGAATGTTACTTGATTTGTCTACAAATCCGGCTCATTTACACCAGGTGCTCATGGAAAATAGCAAGCGTCGTATCACATACTGAATCGGATGTCACATCATTGCCCTACATGTCACATTTCTCTCTACAAATTTGACTCACAGGTGATGCGATATCTGTCATGTTGTATGCTAGGCGTTCATGAAATCCAACAATAATCGCATCAAGTCATGCCGGGTTTGACAAACCAAAGCTGGTTATAAAATTTTCGGTGTCAATCGTACTGAGAACCATAGTAAATTTAATGCTGATGCTTTAGAGTTTTTTATTTCCATAAGAATATACTTGTCAAGAATAATTCAACTAATATTTGATTGTTTACGCAGGGGAAGTGAAACGCAACTAAGAAATTAAGTTAAATACTTAAGCATATGAAAGTACTCCAAAGCGGTAAATATCTTAAAACATCTTCCATATGTAGAAAGCCGACAATTGCCCTGTTATATTTGTGCATATACATACATACTAGTAGTATATAGGTAATGAAGTAGGTGTCCACACTTAAGTGGCCACTTATGTATGTTTGCCAGTGATACTGGTGATATCATATCTGAACAGCGTCATATGTATATTAAGGTACACATGTACGTACATTCTTCTAGTATTATATATCTGGGCTAATCCAAAGTAAGGTCCATTTTTTAATTTTTTATCACTACAACAATGGAAAATATTATTTATTTACTAAAATTAAGTGTCAAAGTTTCAAACTCCACTCAACCCTCTTATTTCTGGTAACGTTTATAGTTTTCAAACACATTCCAAGTCTCCAGAGTGCTATAGTTTTAGCGAAATTTTCCAACCTCTAATTTTCAAATTTTTTATTCCTACTTCGCTTCTTCTCACAGTCTGTGTTGTGCCCAGAGAACTCCTGAACCTATCAAAAAATAAACTGTGAATATTAATAAAGCACAAAAGAACACAAAGTATTTAGGCATGGCACCCACCCACTTTTCAAAATTATGTGAATCTTGACTAAAAGACACCTACATAACTATATCCAAACATCATTAATTCAGATCAAATAAATTTAGATTTATGACGAATTAAAATTTTATGAAGTTTGGAGGCGTGATACCGCCTTTTTCATTGGACAAGATACAACTACAGTATTTTATACAATTTAATTTCTAAAAATAATCTCTCCATTCTTATTGACTAATTTGAAAGTAGACCGTTGCGCTTATGACTCAGGATTTACTCACTTATATATGTATGTATGTTTGTAGATACTTATGTCAATGTACATGTCACATATACATATATAGTTTGCGACTAAGTTGTTGCGTTTAAATTATTAAATTGCTTTTGTTTATTATCTTATTTCTCGTTCAATTACCTTTTTTTAATTTTTTCTCAGATCTAACTAAATGAATCGTTTACTTCTTCAGTCTCGTGAAAAACGCGTTTGATATCAGATAAATATTCGTGCATTATTTGCATTTGAAAAAGAACACCAATAAAAGGATATTGCATATTTTCAAAAATATCTACGCATGTTCACAAAAAGTGATATTTATTTGTGTAAATGTACATAGAGATGTGAAAAGGAGTAAACATGTGTTCAAATATTTATATGTACATATAACAAAACAAGTTTCATAGTGAATTTCTAAGAAGTTTGACAGCATCTCGGTATGATATTTTTATAAGTCAACTACTTTTCAGTGATTTTGTCTCTGCCTCGGACACTTTAAATAGCTTTTGTAGATCGTAATGTTGCCGAAAAAGTGAATGGGGTTTCAGCCGTCTAGAAGTGGAATACTTCTACATTGACCGGTACCCAGCTAAGTAATGTATATGAATAGGTATTTTCGATTATTTCTATATAAATTTATACATATGTGTATAATAATACAGTTTTAAGTATTAAGTGGGTTCACGCTCGGCAATTTTTTATATTTTGTTGCTTGAAATAAAAATGTTCTTCTAGCAGGCGCTCAGAAAAAAACAAGAAACCAGCAAGCGAATAAAATCACTCCACACACATACATACATACATATGTATATGAAATATATGAAATACTTTATAATTAGATATCATCTACACATTTTCTATGGACACTGAAGTTTCTATACTCGATCCCTAAAAAGCTGATCTGTTACTATCCGTGAGAAAAAAACTTCGAATTTTATTTACTATGCCACTCGCTGTGGTAGTGATAACAACAACAAGATTTTATATTTTTATTTTATTTTTGAGTTTATGACAAAACCTTTGTATGTATTTATAATAAAAAAAAAATATTAAAAAATGATATGCGTCAAAGAAACATATTAAATAAGTGAATTTTTTATTATTTGCTCCGATCCATTATCCGTATACAGTGAGTGCTACTCAAATGGCCCGCTTTGTTATTCTAATATATTTTGAAAACTCCTTCAAACAAATTCATGTGTTGGTTTCATATAAAAATACAGTTTTTGCTGTAATAGACATCTATCGTGTGAACTAGTATTTCGAAGTTTATGAAAAACGGGTTCGAAATTTTAAAATTTGAAGTAAGTATTTCTAAAGGATTTCCGAGTATCCAGTTTTGTTGCCTATTTAGTTCTGGTCTCAAGAAGTGCGAGTCTCAAGGGCTCTTAATTTTGGGATACATTTTTTTTTTTTTTTATGTTATATTTCCATCTTTAAAAGCTTTTCATGGTAATTCAATTTTTATGAAAATGAACATATAAAACACTGTGGCAGGAAAGAAATTGAATACTCAGAAATCATTTTGAAATAATTGTCCAAAATTTGGAAATCCTCAACACCTTTTTGAATTTTCCAATCATTTTCAGATTTTGGAAACATCTGCGCTATTTTGAGCGGCACTCACTATATTCTTTCGTCCGATCATAGAGAGTAATTTAGAATATTTGTACCAGGGATTATGCGATTACTGTCATTACCTTATATTTACCTAAGGTGTTAAGCACTAAGTCTGCTTTTTAAGATAAGAAGATGTCGAATCTAGTTATAACGAATCGTTGAGATAAAAAATACGTAAACATTCATAATGTAAACTCTTGATATCTTTATCCAAATTTGAATCAAATCATTTCACGTTCATTGTGGTATAGTGGGAGAGCGCATGTCTTACAGAAATAAGTTTTTCACAATGATCTAAGCAAATAAAAAAATTATATCTGTCATTGACCTTTTCAATCAGTTCCTAACATGTCATAGTATCTAATAGTAATTTTACAGATACACTTGTGAGCTGATCTTCCAATTTGTGGTAAGATACTTCTGCCGGAACCTACATATACGTTTTGTTATTCAGACTAATTTTTGCTAAAAAGGTTTGTTCAGGGCCATAACCGTTTTGAAAAAATCATCTTTAACCTGTCTCGCTTTTTGAATGAGTGACCTTCAGTCAGGTAGGCCACCACAATTTTACTATACCACATTTAATTTTCAAGTAGATATAACTTGAAATCAACCCACAATTACCTGGAGTAGAAGTCTATTTAGGGTTAAATGCACACTAAATTATATTATTTTATTACCATGCAAATATATAATATAACAGTTAAGCTACTATAATTCAACAGGTAAATACAACAGTTTATGACAGCAACGCGATAACAATATTATTCTTCTTCGTCAAAAAATAAACAAATTGATAATATTCCCATTTTATTAATTCAAAATCTTACCGTTAACATTACTCGATGAATATTAAAATAGTTAAAACGGACCTCCTCGGTTGGTCTCAAAATTAT
This sequence comes from Sphenella marginata, assembly GCA_951509765.1. NCBI lineage: Eukaryota > Metazoa > Arthropoda > Insecta > Diptera > Tephritidae > Sphenella > Sphenella marginata. Next base: position 90,905,002 of record OX608079.1, on the reverse strand, counting down.
ATACATACTTTAACTTTTTCCTTAAATTTTTAGTTTTAATAATAAACATATATATAATAAGTAACTGCCAGAAATATTCATTGTTAGATAAACATTGACTTAAACCAAAATTGACTACACTTAGCTACCATCCCTATTGTGAGTGTCGAATAATAATACATAATCAACTACTAAGCGAATAGCGATCATTGAGCCATTGCGAGTGTCGAGTCGAGCGCTTACTGAGCGATTGTGAATACTTACACCCCCATTGCGAGTGTCGAACACCAATAGATAATCGACTACTAAGCGGTTAGCTATCATCGAACAATTGTGAGTGTCCACCCGATCGATCAACGAGCGACTGTGAATGCTCAATCGATCATCTTTCTACCGTATTTTTGCGGTCGTTGGCGTATCGATTGGTTTGAAAAATTCTAATAAAATAAATAAAAAGTAAATTATTGGCAAAAAAATTAAAATACATTAAAACGTACAGTTTTTGATCGATCCAATTTATACAATACCAAAAAAATTAATCAATGAGTTTTCTAGCATCACTGGCGTTTCGATATAATTAAGAAAGCGCACAAAAAGTGGGTGAAGAGTAACACATGTAAAAAATAAAAATGTGTAGTTTTTGTTCAAATAAAATTATACAGTAGCAAAATTAAATACAATCGACTTAATAGAAAATAGTCTGCTCTACTTGAAAAATCCATTATAATCGAATTATTAAAAATTGTTGCTTATCGGTGATAAAATTCGCCAAAACAATCGATAATAAAAAATGCTCGTAAAAAGTCAAAATCGTTCATTTATTTAAATAATACTGGTTTGCCAAATTAGTAAGTCACGTACTCCTCAAACAATCCTTGTATTGTTATGATAATAGTTTTTCTCTCAAAACTACTTTTGTTATTTCACGAACGGACAGTCGATGAACAAGACCTCCAGGATTTCGATTTCGTACTTCCCACTTATAAAATGTCACGCAGTTATATATGTTTTGAAACTTAAGAAGTTATTTCTTTTTAATGGAATATGTCATTTTCACCATGAATATAAATGTTGGTGAATCTTTTTTTTTTTGTTTTTTTTTTTTTTGTGCAAATTAAACCGTGTTTATACCTTTGGCCTAAGTTATTGAAGTCGTTGTATTATTTTCCACTCCAAATAAATACCAATGTAAGTGTATTTAAAAATTAGTTTAAAAAATTTTAAAACTTATAGATGAAGACATTTCAAAGCATTAGCCCAGAGAAGAGTACCTCAGCCTCAATCTTCTTTGATATATATCGCTAAAACTTTGTATTATCTATTTTCATGGCTTTTCCGTAGTTTTCCGTGGCTCATATCAACCCAGCAAACACAGCCTCTAACGTTAGAGAAATGCTGTAGTTTTACATTAGAATTCTAATGTATCTCTAATCGAAAATCACGTTAGAGAACTAGGCTAGAGGACGATTAGAGAAACAGTCGAATAGCGAAGAATATTGAATTTTATTCCCATTAGATATTTAAGCTTAAAACATGTCAATTTAAAGCAATAAATTTATCGAAATAGAATTAAACAAGAACAATTGGATTTCATTTAATTTCAGTTAGAAATTTCTCATTAGAATCCCATTAGAATTTCACGTTAGAATTCGAATCGATAACTAACCTTTTTCTCGATATCGAGAACTAAGTCCCCTTTTTGTCGAGAATGCTATAATTCGCGACAGTTTCACAAATCGTTCTCTAACCATCTACCTTAGAGAATAACATTAGAATTCGAGTCGTTTTCTAATCCTCCTCTAACCTTAATGTTTGCTGGGAAAATCAAATATACATATTTAGCATGTTTGATGTTCCTGACGCTGCTTTATATGACTGCCAATTCCAAACACTGAACAAACATTTAGAAAACCAGTCGTTATCGTTGTGCCATAAAGGCATTACTGTCACCGAAAATCAAATTATCTTGGCTTTTCGTTTTTTTTTTATGCCTTTTTGTATAGCAACTCACTTGTATTTCTCGAAATGCATCAAAAGACAAACTCAGTAGTTGTAATTTGTTTATACACAAACATGTGTATGGGAAAGATATATGTAAATAAATACTAAAATCTTTTATTATCAGCAGTTACTTTTAACAATGCGATAGTGAAACAATTAAATTTTTCTTATCAAGTAGCTCATTTAATTTTATCATTTGAATAGCGTTGATAATGCATATTTAATTGTCTACTGTGTAATAATTGGTATGTCATTCGTAACAGTCGCGTTTATACGCATCAGATTAATGGAGCATTTAACGTAACGAGTACAAAATTTCTAAATCGATATTGTCAAAAAATAAAATTTGTGTGTAAGATTATTCGAATTGATTAATATTTTGAGCATAGGAAAACTATATGAAAACTTATTCAATGTGAAATTAAAAAAACTCGACTTTGTGCCATCTGTGATAACATATGCAGTAGAGTGACCACAAAACATATGGAATTTGCAAAAGTAATGAATTTTTTACTGATAGCTTGACAATAGAAAATAAGATCTGCATAAAAATCTGACCACCTGTAGTGGGAAATAGCCACGCGTATTTGACCTAAAGTTCAAAAATTTACCTAAAAATTATGCATGGCTTTAGAGACCATAATCTCTTGAAATAATGATTTTCGGAGAAATAACGTATTAATAATTTTTATACAAAATGAAACTGGGAACATATTATCCCTATGATATTTATACCTACCGTTATCCTTTCAGAACATATTGAGTCCTTAAAGTGAAATTTAAATTTCTTTGTTTGTTGGTTAAAAAGGTAAAAATAAATATTTAAAAAATAGAGAATTGCATAAACTATACATCATTTAATAGGTTATTTAGATAAGTTTAACACATCATACATTTTTTTAAATTTACATGCACTATTATAGTCAAGAAAATGATTTAAAATAAGCAAGTCGCATTTTTGCAAACTTTTTTTTTACCAAACTAAAAATATCGTAATAGGCTTTGCAATAAAAAAAAAAAAAATTTCAGCTCATTCATGCGTTTAACTCAATACAACAAAATTATTAAATTGAAATGCGGTAAGGCAAAAAAACATTTTACTGACTCACTGGATGTGTTATTTGACATATCTCATGCAAATGCCAATCAAAATACGAAAGCCATAAATTTTTTAAACGATGTTAATGTTGCTTTAGCTTTTTTTGATAACGCGGTAAGTATTGATATGAAAAGAAAAATGGTTTTGAATTTGAAAAAAAATATGGATATCCAGCTAGTCCAAAGCGTGTAAATCTTAATGTTGAAGCAATAGTGGCGAGCAAAAGTAAATATTGAACTCCTAAATCAAAATCGACCAAAATGAAAAAAGTAATTACACTTTGCTAGCAGCAGCAACTTTCTAATATCTATGACCACATGTTTGCATAAAACTATAATTTGAATGTTCAATGTGCTTTTTGTTGTTGTTTAAAAATTAAATCGTGTCCATATAAAATTCAATTCATCATAACACTGAATATAATAAAAAATATAATGAAAATTGTATTCATCATTTAAAAACAAAAAATGTGAGATGAGTAAATTTTGATTGAAGAATATTTTATTATGAGTACAAAATTTCAATTATTATTTAAGCTTTTGAAAATAAAAAATTACCACTTCGAAATAAAAACGAAATTATACCGTGAAAAGTGTATTTAGCAACCAATAAAATTTCACTCATCAACAGAATTTTTTAATAATAAACTAAGGGCTCAGAACCAAAAGGAACTAAGCGACATTTTTTATTTTAAATTGAGTTATACCCATATCTGTATAGTGAAATATGGTGTTTATTTGTTGACAAAGAGATCCGAGTCATTTCGGACATTGTAGTGCCATCTATTTCCCATACAATAAAAGCCCTACCCAGATTTTACATAGAATTTTCAAAAAGGCTGTAAACTTTAAACTTGAATACCTCAAATCAATTTCGGCGTCGCTTAGGTCCTGTGGCCTTCAAATATAATTTTAATTGTTATTCCTTCATCACTCATGGCTCAAATTTTTTAAAACACTTATTTCTGATATTAATTTTCGTGTCCTTTAAACAATATTTACTCAATTTTAAAAAAGTAGGTGGGGCCACGCCCACATATTTTGTATGTTGTTTGTCCGCTCTGGTTGTCCATTTTTAAAACCGAAAATTTACTTCATTTTTACCCTTCGCATAAATAGCGAAAACATAAATCTAAAGCGCATTTCTTTGTGTCATTTTATTTCTCTATTTCTATTCCATTATTATGTTGATGTTATTTAACTTTCTTTGTATCATTTTTTTCATACTTTCGATTTTGAAAAACAAACTTGGAAATGATCAAATTCACAGGCTGTTGATGGACGACAGCATAAAGCATTCTCAGTTGAGATGGATAGAAACATTCAAAAATCAATAGTAATTTATTACAAATAAATAACGTGATCAAAAAACAGTTTGCTTCAAATTTTTTTCGAAAGAGTTACCAAAAAAAAAAATAATAATTTGGCCAAGTTGCAACTGTTCTTTATTCTTCCAAACAATTTGATATTACCTTTGCTGTCATCTAAACCTTGGACTTTGGGTGCCAACCCTACCGAAATACCAAGCTAGAGCTCTGCCCTGCCCTCCATTTAAGATAAGCGCGCCGCCCAGAGCTTTCTAACGTAAACCTTTCGAACTTCACGTCTTTTGGGTCTGCGAGCCATTTAATATTTTTACAAACTTAAAGCTCTTTACATTAAAGTCTTTAGTATTTGAATTATTTGACATTATGTGAGCTCATGATTTCTTTGTTTTTTAACGACAAAAACACTCTCCAAAGATAAGATCATATTATAATTAAATCTTTCTTTTGTACCTTTTGTACTAAAAAATAATTCAACATCTCTTAATAGGTGGTAATATTTTTTACCAATAATGGAAACACATTTACGGAACTTTACGTACTACATAAGTAGTCTGGCGGCGAATATCATAAGATAGATACAATTATGATAATATTGTGCTTATTTAACAATGCTAGGTTTATGGTTTAATTGAAAGTGTTAAGTGTGAAACACTATCATAAAAATATAGATAGAAACAGTTTTTTGTTGAGATTTTTCTCGTTAAGTCATTGTAATTAAGTTTATCAAGGGTTAATAAATACCCATTAGTCAGATATATATGTATCTATTTACTTGAAATTTATTTGGTAAACACAAATATTGTGCATATATAGTGTATATAACTATACAGCTGCGCTCAAAATAGCAGTGAAATTAGATTGGTTAACGTTTAAAGAGATAAGAAGTTGTATTTTTAAGAAAATCCTCAACACCATCTATAAATAGCCAAATGGTTCTGACATTTTTTAATATTTATACCCAGCGTACTAGTACTAGTACAAGGGTATTATAACTTTGTTGGGATAACGGTTGGTTGTACAGGTATAAAGGAATCGAGATAGATATAGACTTCCAAATATCAAAATGATCAGGATCGAAAAAAAATTTGATTGAGCCATGTCCGTCCGTCTGTCCGTCCGTCTGTCCGTTAACACGATAACTTGAGCAAATAACGAGATATCTTCAAAAAATTCGGCTTGTGTACTTATTTGGGTTCAGAATAGATTGGTATTGAAAATGGGTAAAATCGGACCATAACCACGCCCCTTTTTCGATATCGACAATTTCGAAAAACGTGTAAAACGGGTTAATTCAATATTAGAAGCAGCTACAATGATAAAATTTGCAATATGTATTGATTTAGATGTTCTAAGGCCGATTTTATCAAATTTTTTAAAAAGGGGCGCGGCACCGCCCATATATATTTGAAGAAATTTTCAAATTTTGACTCTTAATAACTTCAGAACAGTTTATGCTAGTATAACGAAATTTTGTAGAGGGCATACTATTGTTGTGTTAAATTCAGATATAGAAAATAAACGAAATCGCTTGGCGACCACGCCTACTTTTTTATAAAAGTTATATTGAAAGGAGGTGGAAATATTGAAAAGTCCATATCTAATTAACTGATACCGCTATAATAATATAATTTGGTACATACATACATTTTCATATTCTTTACATTATTTTTGCAAAATTTTGGAAAGTGGGCGTGGCACCGCCCACTTATGAGTCAAGCGATTTTCAAATTCGACTTCTAATAACTTCAGAACGGTGTGAGATAGGTTTACGAAACCTATGCTATGTTTATGTAGAGTACTACCACAGAAAATAAGAAAAATCGGTGAACGACCACGCCCCTTTTTGGACTAAAGTTCTCTAAACGAGAGTTAGGAAACCGGAATATGCAATATCTGTTTAACTGTAAAGATATAATGCTAAAATTTAGTACACTCATTCACTTGATGATGTTATTAGTGTTGTTTAAAGATTTTTTGCTAATATTTTGGAAAATGGGCGTGGCACCGCCCACAAGTGAATAAACAAAATATCAACATTTCACTATTAACAAGCCACTGTGAAAGTATCATAACTATCTGCAATGAAAACTGATCTTCAAATAGGGACAAACAACATAATAAAATCCGTGGGCGTGCCACCACCCACTTTTTTAAAATTATGTAAATATTGATTAATGGACACATATATCCGTATATAAAAAATTTCACAAAATACGTTAAAAGTTATGGGCATGGCACGCCCTCTTTTCCAAAGTTATATATAGGACATGCTATAACCCTTGAAAGGATCGATTGAGTACTTTTGGCTCATGTAAGCGGTTAAAGCTTTATAGGCAAGGGGCTTGGCCGCTCCCACCAACTTCGCTATTGTTTAGGCTCGGAATAGATTGGTTTTTAAAATGGGTGAAATCGGATGAAAACCATGCCCCCTTTCTCTAAAAACTAACGCTGGGTATTTAATGTTCGGTTCACCCGAACTTAGACTTCCTTACTTGTTTTAATTAGCTTTCCTGAATAAGTAAGTGGATTCTGTTATAGAACTCGGTATTTATCAAATAAAAATATTAAATGCAGGGCTTCGTCTTACATCGTCAAACGATATGCAATCTAATTTCACTACTATTATTTTGTCGGCAACTGTATATACATATGTATGTAACATATAACGAAATTAACACGTAATCGTATTATCTGAAGTGGTAAAAATAATCTTGATTAGTAGAAAATTATATTATCAAGTTAGATAGATTAATCTAAAATAGCAATGCGATCGAGTGGTTCATTTTGCCCTATTGACAAATTTAAAAATAAATAAATGCAGGGCGCAATATTTTTGCACCGAGCTTCTCTTCCAATTTGTGGTGTGCCGCGTTGCATTTGTTTCTACAAGTTGGCGGAGATGAATTTTTGCGGAGAAACCTTTCATGACAGTAATACACTCAGAGAGTTTGCCAAATCACTGCCGATGGGCGGCACTTTAAAAATCTCACCTGTTCTAGGGCTCGAACCTTGTACCTTAGTTGTGGTAGGCTGGTAACATTACCACCACACTGCGGCGGCCAAACTTACCGATATGTTTACACGTGAACCACTTTTGTTTTTGTAGGTACGAAAAGAAAATATTTTTTTACTACCCGAACAAAATTTACGGCGCCTCTAATAAGTTTAAAATTTAACTGGCTTGGTAAATAATGATTCAATATAAAATAGTACGCCAAAACAATTCCAAATTGCTTCGAAACTTGTGTAAGCTTTCAAATAACAGTTATTTAGTAGTGTTAACCGTTTAGCAAAGTTAGCTAAAAAGATTATTTTTTCCCATTGAGATCATGGAGCTGGAAAGGAAAAACTCTTTTTTTTTTTTTGAGGTAATTGTTGTTGGAGCAGCGTCCGTCATAGGATTAATCATTTGTCGGAACCATACAATCGATTGTTCCGATAAACGGGTTCCGATCTATAACTCTTGCAATTAAAAAGCTAGGAGCGAGAAATTTTGCACTTTTAATACATATTGTATATGAAACGTGCGTAGTGAAAATAACTCAGATCGTACCAACCTAACATATGGTTCCAAATAATCTATATAAGTAGTTTCGATAAATGGGTTTTTGGCTATAGATTTTGCAGTGAAAAAGCACAGACACTTGGGTTGGCTGAAGACTTCGAAATATAAACTCACATATAACAAAATTGTATCAGGTCGAGGTCTGTACTTTGCGGATATTTAAAAAAAAAAATACAGGCAGGGTTCATTATTGAGCCAGTAGAAGTCATATCAACCGTTTTTAGAATTTGTGTCTATCTGTTTGAGTATTGGAATTGAATAAGACTTTTACCGTTGTATTACCAGACATTCAGCAAACAATCAAAGATATCATGTGTTCAAATAATAACTCGACCAGTTTCGGAGATATCGGCCGATATGTCGACCAATGTGACCCAAAATTTGTTTAGTCCAAAAGGGGTTTTCAAACGAAAAGTAATAGTGAGTGCTGCAATAAACGATGTAACTAAGTTTCATATTTTGTCTGGCATGAGATATAATGATTAAAATCGGACCCAGTCTATTATTAGTTCTGAGAGGTAGGGAAGAGAGCGGGCTTTACTATCTATATACATATATAAAATTCAAACTATGTATGTAGTTAGACCGAACTAAACGATCGATCGTAGCCAAATTTTAACCACGCACTGGATGTCTTACAGGCTGAAAAATATTTTAATATATATAGGGGGCGTGTCACAAAGAATACAGATGGAAATTTTTCATAGTCTATATCTCTGGAAGTATTCAGGTTAGACCACTGAAATGTGGAAAGGGGTTGTATGAGAGTAATTCCTAGCACCTGCATGAAAACTGGAGATAACTAAAAAGCGGGCGTGGTATCTCCCATAGGAATGCAAATTTCATAGTCCATATCTCTGGAATTATTTAGGTTAGACCACTGAAATTTGGTCAGGAGTTATATGAGATTAATCCCTAACACCTGCATGAAAACGGGAGATAATGAACAAGAGGGTGTGGCACCTCCCATTTATGGAACTATTTATACAAGACCACTGAAATTCGGTAAGGGGTTATATAAGGTTAAAAAAATGTATTTAGTTTTACATATTTACAATGCAAATTTTTTGTAGAAATGTGGGATAAAACCCACAAGTATAAGCTAGTAAGCATATATCAAAACATGTATGTTACATAATTTCAGAACAGTGTTCTAATTGATCGCAGCGCAATTTTTAACTGTATTTGATTGCTTCATAAAGTATTTACTGATTCACCCCTACGCACCCACACATATGCACACACACAAATATGTTAGATGAAAGACAAAATGGTGATGTTAATGCTCGTCTGCCAGTCGATGATTACATCGATTTCAATGAGTCTGAAGAAAATGATCCGTTCCAAAAGATTATGGAACGCGTTGGTAATGATGGTCGCTTTCAACTTATCTACAATATAATATTTGTACTCAGTTTGGCGGCTGCTGGTGCAATGGTATATATGAATATCATATTGGCACTCGCCATACCAGACCATTGGTGCACCGTACCAGGACAAGAACTAACAAACTATACGCTGGACGAATGGAGGCGTATAACGCTACCAACGTAAGTACTAATGTGAATGTGTATACACATATGTTTGTATGTATGTATATATTTAGAAGGGTTGCAAACCATTTCATATGGTACAAAGTTTTGGTTTTGTACTTAAAGTGGAACTAGAACCCCAGTGAGAAGGGTTCAAACATCTGTATAGTAGTTCGGATAGGAATCGAAACATGAAATGGTATTATAACTTTGGTCCGATGTTTGCAAGTATAAGAAGAAGAAGAGATATAACCACCATTAAGTATACCGAAATGATCAACGCAATCAGCTGAGATGATTTAGCCATGTTCGTCTGTCTGTTTGAACACAAACTAGTCCCTCAGTTTTAGAGATATCTCAATAAAATTTTGCAAGCAGGTGCCATTTTGCATGGGATTAATCATTTGTCGGCACAAGCAAGTCAAACCGATACAAGGTATAGCTCCCATACAATCGATTGTTCCGATAAACGGGTTCTGGCCTATAAATTTTCCAATTAAAAACCTAGGAACGTAAAATTTTGCACGTTTGTTTTTTGGGCTATGTACCTTTAAATTATTATTTTTGAAGAGTGTGTACCAATTATCATAAAAAGTAAAAAGTCTTCGGTCTTTTTTTTAATTATTTTCCCTTTAAGAGAGAGGAAATTGATTTTAAAAAATTGTGCTGAAGTTTCATAAAGCGACAAAGCCCTTAGCTCTAACCCGGTTTACCACCTTGTATTTGGATATGCAAGTTTCACAGCGCAGATGCAAATGAAATTGGTTTCTCTTCATTTTAAAAATGAATTTGACTTTCTCATCACACATCTGCATTATTTGAGCAAGTACAAGGCGAATTGCTTTGCCAACAATTGGCAGCTGTTCATTGTTGACTTTTAACATTGTACATTGAACCAACAAGTAAGCAATTGGAGGATTTTATGTTATTTCATTTTATTATATATATATGTACATATGTATATATGTATATTTATATATTTCCTTTTCAACAAGTCGCTTACAAGTTACTAGGAGAAATTAAAATTTCAATTCAATTCTTTTATTTATATTTGCATATTCGCTGTACACCAAACACACACACACACACTCACACGTATTGAAATTCGTTACCCACTGATATAACTATGCTCACGAATGAATATATGTATGCATGCTTACAGGCAAAAGGATAATCGTGGTGACATCACGTTCAGTGACTGTGAGATGTATAATGCAAATTTCACTGATATCGACGTTTGGCGGCATTTGAATACAACTAAGAGTAATGTTACAGGTGAGTAATTGCTGCCAGCTAAATATACACAGACATATTTATACATGCACCTTCATATTTGCATGATTCGTTTAAACTCTTTTGCACCTTAATTCAATTAACTATAATAATAATGAGTGAACATAAGAAAAAAACCTAACATCTGGGGTCGCAGAACATTGAATATCTCACTGTAGTTGTGCTGCAAAAAATCGTGTGATTAATCTCTAAAGAGAGCGACCTGGGATCAATTCCTTTAGTCTATAACCCAATTTGTGTAGTTGTTATAGGAGTTAAAATACTTATTTGGGACGTACACGTTCGGGTATTGACGCGTACAACTAGTCTGTCCATAGGGCATGCTGAAACAAATGTGAACAGTACAGCCTAACTATTCCCGAATTGATTTTAATTCTCACCAATTTTGACTTAAACAAATTTTTTTCAACTCATTTCCTTTAAGAAGGTTTTTTACAAACTAATACATTAAATTTAAATTGCTTACTGAGAAATTTTCTTGGAGCAAATTTTAAAACTCTCACCCCGATTTCTTAAATCTTGCAGACATTTTGGAATTTTTTCTTAAGCTTAGATATACTGTTTAAAAAGGTTTATTTAAAATCCATAAAACAAATATAAATTTTGTTCTTTCATTTTGTATGTAAATACAGTCCTTAGTTGACTTAGTCATGGTTATATTATTTCAAGATGCTGTTCCCAAAAAGCCCAACTTAAAATTTAGTTTAACAACGCCCTATTTCAGGTGGCCTCTCTCAGAATAATGCATTCTGCAGTCTACTTTTGTTTATTTTCTGAAACATGCTTTATGTTTTATGTATACGCACAAGCAGATCGCGTAACTTTTAATAAACGTATACTGAGCAATAAGGAAATTAATAAAATCATTAGTTACCTTTCAGAAATTAAGGGCCGACTTAATATACATTTCTACGCCCAACTTCAGAATTTTTTCCAAAAACGTCTTATTTCAGAATAAGGCTGTCAAAATTGTTTCAATATCGCAATATTTCAAAATTATATTCAAAACGTCTTATTGGAGGAAAAATTTATTTTCCATAAACCATAAAAACATAAAAATAAATAAAATAAAATAAAATAAAATAAAATAAAATAAAATAAAATAAAATAAAATAAAATAAAATGAAATAAAACAAAATAAAATAAAATAAAATAAAATAAAATAAAATAAAATAAAATAAAATAAAATAAAATAAAATAAAATAATTTTCGATATTTGGCGACCTTTTTTTTAGTTTATTAAACTTTTTGCCGGCTTGAGGTCCGATGTTCTTTTGCATAAAATTAAAACACAATGTTTTGATTTCTGACTCAAAACTACAAACCAAAAACAATAGTAATGTGGGGAAACTATTTAAAATGGAATTGATTTCAAAGAGAGACAGGAGTAAACTTACTACCACAACGGCATTACCACCACGGATATACGGACTACCAAAAAACCACAAGGAAGGAATACCACTTAGACCGATCTGTTCAGCCACGGGATCACCATCACATATGCTATGCAAGTACGTCGCAGATATTTTGAAAAATGTGACGGCCACTTCTGTATATAATACGAAAAATACGCCAGAATTCAAAGAAAAGATAAACAATTCATATATTTGTGACGAGGAAACGATGATATCTTTTGACGTGGTCTCACTATTCCCTAGCATACCAACACAACTAGCACTTGACATAGTAATAAGAAAATGGACAACAATAGAGAAATATACAAGAATACCAAAGAAAATGTTTATTGAAATATTAAAGTTTTGCATTGAAGAAAATAGATATTTTAAATATAATGACACAACATACACACAGTTGAAAGGATTACCCATGGGATCACCAACATCTCCAATAATTGCTGATATAGTAATGGAAGAACTTTTGGACAATACAATGAACAAACTAGCACTAAAACCAAGATTATTAACAAAATACGTGGACGATCTTTTCGCCATAATTAATGTGAACGAGGTACAAAGAACACTTGACGCACTGAATTCATTTGACAAAAATATCAAATTTACTATTGAACTCGAGGACGACGGAAAACTACCTTATCTGGATTCGATTATAATCCGACAAGGAAATCAAATGAAGTTGAAGTGGTATAAGAAACCTATATCATCCGGACGAATAATCAATTTTTATTCAAAACACCCGAAAACAATGATTATAAATACAGCAATGGGCTGTATAAGAAGAATGCTGAAAATATCGGACGACACTTACCACAACGAGATAAAGACTGAAATAATGACATTACTAAAAGACAATGATTTTCCTGACAACGTTATAAAAACCCTGGTAAAAAGATGTGCAACTCAGTGTAGTCAACTAAAAACTGAAAACCAGAAAATATTTAAGTCGGTTACTTATGTACCGAAGCTATCGGAGCGCCTAGTATCGTCGAATCTTTACAATAAAGACGAGGTAAAAATAGCACACAAGCCCATGAACACAATGAAAAATATGTTTAACCGAACGAAGTCGAAAATACCAACAATGGAAAAAAGTAATATTATATATAAAATCCCTTGTAATGGAAATGACAAGGAATCATGCAGCAAAGTTTATGTTGGAACAACAAAATCAAAATTAAAAACTCGACTAGCACAACATAAATCAGATTTTAAATATTGTAACCAACTTAATATAAATAATCAAAAAACCGCACTCATGACCCACTGTGCAAGCAACCACCACTGCCCGAGCTTTGACCAAACAGAAATACTGCAACAAGAACAACAATACGGAAAAAGATTTACACTGGAAATGTTCCATATACTAAACACACCGACTAACATACGTATGAATTTTAAAACGGACGTAGCAAACTGCGCGCTCTCATACAGACATTTAATAACAAACAAAAATAGTTAACAACTCCACGTAGAACAGGGAAGACGTGTGAAAAATGTATGTAATAATATTTAAGTAAATAATTATTGTTTATTGCAAATTATATTGTTTTGTGCTATTTATGGCTGTTTTGTAGTGAACCCTGAGGACGGTTATCGAGCATAACCGAAATATATTGGTCAGAAATCAAAACATTGTGTTTTAATTTTATGCAAAAGAACATCGGACCTCAAGCCGGCAAAATAAAAAGTTTAATAAAATAAAATAAAATAAAATAAAAAAAAATAAAATAAAATAAAATAAAATAAAATAAATTAAAATAAAATAAAATAAAATAAAATAAAATAAAATAAAATAAATTAAAATAAAATAAAATAAAATAAAATAAAATAAAATAAAATAAAACAAATTAAAATAAAATAAAATAAAATAAAATAAAATAAATTAAAATAAAATAAAATAAAATAAAATAAAATAAAATAAAATAAAATAAAATAAAATAAAATAAAATAAAATAAAATAAAATAAAATAAAATAAATTAAAATAAAATAAAATAAAATAAAATAAAATAAAATAAAATAAAATAAAATAAAATAAAATAAAATAAATTAAAATAAAATAAAATAAAATAAAATTAAATTAAATTAAATTCAATTATATAAATGTAAAATATCTTGGTGAGATTGTTTTCTCCCAAAAATTTTCCACAAAGGTAACTGCTTACAAAATAACGTCAATTGGCACTATGATTTTGATTTTAAATATTTAATATTGTGATGTTCCACACTCCATTTCGCACGATTTTTAATTTCAAATTTTAATTTTATTATATAATGTGATTTTTAAAATTATTTGAAAAAGCGCGCAGGCGATAATTTTGAATTAAAAATCGTATTTGTTGGTTTTATATCACTTTTGAAAAGGCGACGCTATTTCCATTGACCCTGTTGTCTGTCACCCAGTAAACGTTAAACTTAAAGTTATAAGAAAAAATTCAATAATTCCAATAAAGTCGGATATATAAAAATACAGTTAATAAATAAGAACGCTTTTCCCAAAACAAAGAAATTGTAACCATAAGTTCAACAATAAAACCAAAATATTGCACTGAAGTAATTCCTAAAGTACAACAATAAAAACTAAATCAATACAACTACATATATGTATAATATATGTATGCAAGTGTATATATGTATATGTTATAAGTAGTTATATAGCGTATTTGAATAGAAACTCCTTTCTGCTTTCTTCAAACAGTTTGTCTAAGAAATGTAACTTTTCCATTTACTTGGGCATAACTTTTTACAACTTTGCACTTTAATGCGTTTCACTTACAACATGCGCTGTGATGCGATTTCATTTAACTTTTATTTATGCTCAAAACTCTGATACGCTCGCTTCAACTGGCTTCAACTTGTCTGCAACTTCTACGTTTCAATGCATTTCATTTCGATCTCAGTTGATTTTAGTTTGGTTTGAGTTTATTTTTGTTATGCGCAACGTCTTGGATTGAATGGGTTGCGTTAATTTTACGGTAATCTGAGAAATACAACTTACAAATAGTCCAAAATGCATTCTGGTAAACAGTACATCTATAGATAGACTGACAACGGCAGATATTGCTTAGGATACAGTTAGTCTAGGGCTTTCATTTATACATAAATACCCTTTTATGTACATATTTATAGCAAATTTTCACCCTCACTTAATGCTCTCTCGTTTTATGCACCCTAATAGTGTTGGCAAACTAACGATAATCGCAAATAACGATAGCGAGTTGTATTATCGATAGCATTACTTTTGTATAGAATAATAAACACCACCAAAGGCTTGAAGTAAGCTCAGTTAAACTCTTAGTTTAAACCTACATTAGCCGATTTTTTTTGCAAGCACTAAGCGACTTATGAATAAAAAATAAAATACATTTGTTTTCAAAAATTTGTAATTACCTTTGAAAATCAAATGTAAACTGAACGTTTGCAAGATGGCAACCAAAACTGTGAACACCCACAATTTTTTCACTTATTATTTTTTGATTGCTTTAAATTTAAATAGTTTTAGAGGCGACAAGAAAAAGCTTTATCTATTAAAAAAAAAGTCCAATAAAAGCGACAATTAAAAATAAGGAAGATAGCAAAATGGAACTGCCATGTGGCGCATAGTAAACGATATTATATATATATTTACGATATATTATATCTCCCAGAAAACAATTCACTCCCTGTTCTAGTTCCATAACAGATTGCAGAAAAATTTTTTTTAGTAGAAGGTCGGTAGTCAAGTCCTAATCAGGTTCTATCGATAGTCTGCCATCTACCACTGGTAGTAGGGTGACTCAAACTATAGTAATACCAGTGTCATCGATAGTTTATGAACTTTATAACCCACCTTTACTCATGATTATTGCCTTCTGCTATGTCCTTTATGCATCCTTCACACTATTCCTTCTTTTTTGTTTTCACAGAATGTCAACATGGTTGGAGTTATGATCGGACATGGTACGATGCGACTATACCAAGCAAAGAGAATTGGATTTGCTCTAAAAAGTTGTATGTAACGAATGTGTTCATTGTGGGACGCGTGTCAGAAGTCATCGGATCACTTGTTTTGGGACAAATGGGTGATATGTAAGTAGTCGTACAATGCAATGCCTTAGCTAAAGCTGACACTTGTGGCCCAAGCAAATGTTACAGCAGCTGGTATGAGCTGGCTGGCTGTGCCCATTCAATGGCCAGTCAGTTGGCTGACGTCTTCAGTTGGAATAAACTGAAATATAAAATTGAACGCGGCAACAAGCGAATAATTGAAAATTGTTTTTACGCTGATGCATCTTCGACTCAACTGCAGCTATGTGTGGCTTAACTTTTTCCATTTTCATATTTGCAGTGTTTGCAATGTCTTTGAATTGATATTATTTTTTTATTTTTTCTCTTTTATTTTTCATTTTGTTCTTCGTCAATTGGTTTGGCTTAGTTATGGACGTCGTATTATATACTATATCAGCATTGCGTGCTGTTCGTTGGGACGGTCGTTCTCAATATTAGCAACCAACTTGTATTTGTTATTCCTATTCTGGACGGGCTTAACTGGATTTGCGGTAAACAGTTTGTTTCAGTCGCCACAAATTGTTGGAATGGAAATATCTAGAGAGTAAGTATTTCTAGACTGCCTGACTACTGTAGTGTTTTTCAGGCGGAAGTGGCCGCGATACAGGAAGCTGTAGAGCATCTGAAGAAAGTGGACATCAGCGACGGGGATGTGAACATCTTCTCTGATAGTCAAGCAGCTCTCAAGGCGCTGGGGGCAAGTACATACAATTCCAGGACTGTGGAGGGCTGCCGCAAATCTCTCAACGAGATGGCTGAGCAACTCTCGATTCACCTGGTATGGGTGCCGGGACACAGGGACATACCGGGAAATGAGATGGCAGACGAGCTGGCTAGAGGGGGCACAACCGCTCCACTTTCACAGTTCTGGGAGGGTTTAGGTATGCCGCTCGCTACTAGTAAGCTCTTAACGAGGCATAAATTCCTCCAAGATGCAAGTGACAGGTGGGAAAAGTTAGGTACCTGCGGTCATGCCAAGTTGATATGGCCGGAGATGAGTGCGAGCAGGTCGGTAGATCTGCTAAAACTGAGAAGAGAAGAGCTCTCTCTACTTATGGGACTCCTAACGGGACATATAGGTCTAGGTCGTCATGCAGAAAGACTGGGCATCCCCTTTAATGACTTCTGCAGAAGCTGCAGAGATGAGGATGAGCCTGAAACGGTGAGGCATCTTCTATGTGAATGCCCTGCGCAAAATCCACAAAATGGTTCGAGTAGGGGGTCTTTCTTTCTAAGATCTATGTGGTATCACAACGGGACCTCCGGGGCCTATGGCTCCCTTACTAGCAGCCACTGCAACCTACCTACCTAAGTATTTCTATAAAACTCATACAAATACGTTATTGAAAATACTACATATATTGGACTCATTAAGTAGGTACTATCTTACATTAAGTAAAAATTATTTAGCCAAAAAAAATCTTCTTTATTAACTGAAATAAATTGCTGTGAAAATAACGTCAGCGGTAAAGTTCAGAGGACAAATTGAAGTAGTATTTGACGGTCAAAATCACGGCACGAAATTCATTCTTTGTGGTTTATAGATTGGAATTTTATAAGACCAGCATTTTCTGATTACAGGGTTTGAGCATATTACTTTTGAAAATATATCACCTTCATATATTTATTTACATACATACATATGTATATCCACTCTCAATACATGTCATATCTATTCAACCATTTTATTTCTATATTCAGACAAGATCGCAGCAAAATTGCAATATTTCAAAGTTGTGGTTGGTCCATTGGCACATCGTTGATGCCGATGCTCTTCTGGTGGATGCGTGATTGGGAAATATTTATGTGGGTTACGACGATACCGACAGCAATCATTTTAATTTTCTACAAGTACGTAAGCATACTAAATACTACATACATACATATGTATATCTGACTGTAGCAACAATAATTACAAGAAAACTATATAGTTTGCAACAAAAGCCAAGTCTTCAATGAGCATTTATGTAATGTTTGTAACTACGAAGAGATGAGCAGTTGCTCATACGACGTGACGCACGTTGGCACTTTGGGCATACTCCTATCAACCATAGTTTTATTACAGCAGCTATATTCTCAAAGTTGTCAAATAATTTGCTCCAATTGGCCTTTTTAAATTGATGATGGGATGTCAAATCACAACTATTACATGCAGTAATTTAAAACTAAAATACAGATTGGTTGCTTTTTCCGCTACCGCCACGTTTTCCCGGACAAGTGTGACACTTTCCGAACTTTAAAAAACTTACTTAATTTTTTTTTTTTTTTTCATCTAGATATTCTTAAGCACTGCCTTCCCAACGGCCAGACCTTTGTTAGTTTTTTTTTTAATACTTAAAACGGTATACTTATTGCTTTCCGACAGCCCTGATTCAATGTTCAAACTTCAGAAAATTTATTAAATTCAATTTTCTTTTCACTTAAACATTATAGCGTTTGGCCTTATATCAAAAACGAAAAAAATCAAAATCCGACATATAAAAAAATCGGCAGAAAAACCTCAAATAATATTGACTTTTATTATAAAACTCGATATTTGATAGATATGTATTTTAAAATTTGTTTCAGTAAAAAACGAGAGGGATAACGAGTTTTAAAATAAAGCTCAGACAATCATGAGTATTTGAGTATTTTTGATAAAACAAGAAATTTTAAGCTTTCAATTAAATTTTATTTTATCACAGCAGTCTTTCATTTAACATGACAAAACATGCTTTCATTTTCCTCGGATGTTGAGAGACCTTCACTTTTTTCATTAAAAATATAAAAATTATCACTATCATATCACGGGTAACGACCCGGATTTTTTTTCTTTTTTAATATAAATTGGTTTTGTATACACACGATTCGATTTGAAAAATTCCAATACTATAAACGAGTTCAAGACTAAGTACATATAATAATAAATTTTTTTTTATGAAAATGAGTACTGTTTTTATTTTTAATTGTTATTTTTTAATTAATTATTAAACAGTTTCATTAGAATAAAAAAGGAGGAAGTCCATCAGCTTCCAAAAAGATCTATGATATGCGAGTTGTCTCTAAACTTTGCAGTTCTGAAGTTGTTTTGCAAACTTAAGTTATCTTAAAGCTGTCTTAAAGTACGCGTGAACCCAACTATTGTTTTTCCTCCTTCAATATGAGGGTGCTCTAACATACTCACACATATACATATAAACATATATATGTGCATTTGTTTATGAATTAAAAGTAAAAGGAAAAGGAAGAAAATTAAGCGCCCAAACAAGTCGCATATTGCAACGGTCAGCCAATCCAGTTACCCTTGTTATACCTTTCATGAACATGAAATGGTATTATAACTTTGGTCCGATGTTTGTAAGTGTGAGAAGAAGAAGAGATAGACCCACCATTAAGTATACCGAAATGATCAGGGCGACGAGCTGAGTTGATTTAGCCATGTCCGTCTGTCCGTCTGTCCGTCCGTCTGTTTGAACGCAAACTAGTCCCTCAGTTTTAGAGATATCTCGATGAAATTTTGCAAGCAGGCGCCATTTTGCATAGGATTAATCATTTGTCGGAACCAGCAAGATCGGACCGATACAACACATATGTAGCTCCCATACAATCGATTGTTCCGATAAACGGGTTTTGGCCTATAACTCTTGCAATTAAAAAGCTAGGAACGTAAAATTTTGCAGGTTTAGTACATATTATATGCGTAATGTGTGTAGTGAAAATCACCTAGATCGGATCAACATAACATATAGCTCCCATATAATCGATAGTTTCGAGAAATGGGTTTTGGGCTATAAATGTTGCAAATAGAAAGCTAGAAACGTAAAATTTTGCACGTTTGGTACTTATTATATATTGGATGTGTGTAGTGAAAATCATACAGATCGGACTTACATAACATATAGCTCCCATATTACCGATTGCTCCGATAAATGTGGTTTGGCTATGTACTTTTAAAGTAACAGTTTTGGGGAGTTTGTAAGTAATTGTAAGTAAGGATCGGACACTTAGAAAAGTTGTGCGTATTCATGAAAGGTATAAAGCCTTCGGCACAGCCGAACACAGCCCTTTCCTTACTTGTTTGATTTACTATTTATGTATAATACATAAAATATGTTCCCGCATATATGTACATACATATGTACATATGTACATATTGGCATACCTATAACTGTACTATTCAACTTCACTACAACACAAGTTGGTGCAGATCTTTTTAAAAACTATTGTCGTTGCATGCACCTTCAAATCGATTTCGCTGGTGAATTTCATTCGAGCGCAACACAACACAACCATGCATATTGGGATGAGACCGTCACAGATCCAATCTAACTCATTCAATTGTTTCAATTTCACATGTTGTAGCTGTAACATTGCGCTATTTCGTCTATAAACCGAGTTTTATGCTTTCTTCTTTCACCCCACTTCCAGACACATTTCGTCTAACAGACAGACTTGCATGAAGTTTATAAGAGCTTTTTTTTTATGATTATGCTACCAATAGCGTACGCCATTTCAATGCAACGATTAAGGTATTTCTTGTTATTTTTGTTGCTTTCTTTGAATTTTTTGGATTTTACGATTTTACTAGCAATATACTTGGTCGTTCATGCAATTGAATTCTCCATAGATACGCCATTGAATCACCACGTTGGTTGATTAGCAAACATCGCTACGGTGAGGCAATCACGCAATTTAAGAAAATTGCAAGAATTAATGGACGGCAATTTGACTTGACCGAGAGGGAGTTGGCGGAAATGTACGCTCAGCGAAAAGACGATGAAGTGACATATGGCATGGCTTCGCTCTTCAGTGGCTGGCATCTAACGCGCAATACAACTATTATGGGATTCAGTTGGTAGGTGATGAGATGATAGGGTTGATTTCATTTCATTAACACTTACACGTACACTATGCTACTTGTAGCCACATGAAATGGGTCAGAGAAAATTTAAAGCATAAAAATGTTTAAACAGCTACAAAAGTTCACATTTTATATTTCCAATTTAGGTGTGTGGTTGCAGTCTCCTATTTTACGCTTGTCTTGTCGAGCACACGTATGGGTGGAAATCCGTTCTTGAATTTTTTGCTACAAAGTGTTGTGGAAGTACCAGCTTATGCGGTAGGAAGATATATGGGTAAGTAAAAGTGATAGAAGTGATAATATTGAAATTATTTGTAAGCAGTTAGCAATTTGTTTGTAGCTAAGTATTTGGTGTGGTTAGTAATAATCCAAAACTAGAGAACATTAGCGCTCTCCTAAGTAAAGTTCCCTATACATTTCTTGACCCAGCATTTACTCGTACTACCATACTGGGACTTGCCATGCTATGCCACCCAAAATCAACTCAGAAAACATAAAGATGTTGAGTTCTATGCTTCATCTTTTTAACTATTCTTCGCCATAGTGATTTTGGCCATTGCATATCAACGCTCGCCAGCCTCAACTTAGTCGAGGCCACCCCTTCCTCTGCTTCCCAATAGCAGAAAAGGAAAATCTGCTGTGCTTGAAGTTCTTTATTCATTCGCACGTCATAGCTTAGCTAGCGGAGTCCTTGAGCTTTTGCAGTGCGTGAGAAGACTTTACATCTCAGTTGTTTTGTCAGTTCAAAGCAGCAGTTGTTGTTCTTGTGGATTGTGCAAAGTAACCTAACCTATTACTACAGGCATTAATAGTCGAGTTTCGTTGAAGAACAGTAGGCATTTTTGTTACAATTCAATGATTTATTTAGTGGAAAGTCGAATTTTGCATGATGTCATTTAATACAATAGTTTGTACAGGACATACTACTTTCCTAATTAAACCTTCTCACTATGTTTTGGCGCTTTAAGTTTGAAATGTATACGCAAAAAAATAATAATGAAAGCAAATATTTTTTTATTCCAGGTGACAAATATGGACGACGGTTTACGAACAGTTCAACTTTCTTGCTATCATTTGTTGCTTGTGTACCGTTAATAATATTAGCAACAGGTATGTACTAAGTGCTTTTTTATAATTGAAACATTTCTTCAAAACTTTCTGCAAATAATTATAATTTATATTGTAATAAAACAAAACCGTTTTTTCCTTCCAACATATTTCAGATATCAAATATGAGATGGTCACTATGGGCTTATCGATACTCATTAAGTTCCTCAACGCGCTCACATTCTTCACAGTAAGTTTGCAAAGTATGGAAATCTATCCCACTTGCATGCGACAGACTGGAATTGCGCTGGGCACAATACTCGCGAATGCTTTCGGTACTGTAGCGCCATATCTCGTTTACTTGGGCACGACTGTTAATATACGTGCACCTTACTATATCCTTAGTGCACTGTTTTTGATAGGCGGCATAGCTGCGCTATTTCTGCCAGAGACTTTGCACAAGAAACTACCCGACACGATGGAGGAGGCGAGAAACTTTGGAAAGCACGATGTAAGTTAATACACGATATATGTATTTACATATGTATGTATGTTAAACACAATTACAATTCTAATAATTAAAAATTGCTTTCACACAGAAATTCTTCAGTCTACCCAAAGCACCGCCAAAAATTAAAAAGCTACAAACTCCTGAAGAAGTGCGATTGAATCAAACATAACTTAATGCCAGAAAGTTATAAAGTTAATAGTTTATTTTTATTTAATGCAGTATTCTCATTGGTTGCCTTGTTGTTGTTATAAAAAAAATTTGTGTGATTGTGTACTTTAAGCTTTACTCTTTCTTATTGTATGTAAGTATATGCGCATTGATCGCATCCCACATCAATCCAAAACATTTAATAATTAAATAAATTATTAAAAAAACATAAAACAATAATAACTTTTTAATTAAAAAATTATTATTAGTGTCCTTGAGCTGGTTCATAATCATGATTCATTACATTTAATTCCATTACTATTATTTTGACCATAGCTGTACTTACTTACCTTGGGTAAGTAAATGGCAATAGTAACATGATTATCATTATTCGGTAGCAATGAACAATTTATCGAGAGAGATATTAGATATTTGCTTACCTTTCTGAGAAAACACATGCGACATTGTCGTATGTTGAATAGTAAATCTTTCATTTACTACGGAATTTGTCAACATCCAGTTTATCCCAAAATACTCAAAAGAGTTAGCTTAAAAGTGTTTACTTCCTACCACCAACCTAACAAAAACAGAGGTAGCTATTAACTATAGTATATGTATATCATCACGTCACAAAAGCCATAATTCAACCGAAGCACCAGCACATCTGACG
Organism: Sphenella marginata; assembly: GCA_951509765.1. NCBI lineage: Eukaryota > Metazoa > Arthropoda > Insecta > Diptera > Tephritidae > Sphenella > Sphenella marginata. The sequence goes on along the minus strand of OX608079.1, from coordinate 90,881,528 downwards.
TTTAGATAGAAAATGAGTCATTTGAAATATTTACGAATTTCTTATCGCTGCGCCATGTGAAAGTAAGGCAAAAGCAGGGAAACGTAGCAAAAGTCTAAGATGAGAACACACTCGATTGAGAGGGTAATTTCCTTAAATAATAAACAACGTCACACCACAAAGAGAAATCTTCAACCATATAAAAACGCAAACTATTATCCAAGTAAGTGTAGATATCTTCGGTTGAAAGTGTGAAACCGAATAATCAACAGAACTTTGGCTACTTATTTATTTGTTGAAAGAGTTTTTCTGTTAAACGAATAACGAAATTATCATATGTACAAGAAAAAATGATAGTTCTTAGAAAAGAGGGCATGGCACCACCAAAACAAAATTAACCCTTCAGGCTAAATATTGGTGTAGATTTAAACGAGTTACCTGAGTAGGGCGTGGCACCTCCAATTTAATACGACATCACGGCTGAAAATAGTTTTGAAAATATTTTGAAAAATCAGCAACCATTTTGTAAGCTCCGTTTGCTTCTTATTCTAGCCCTTATCGGGCTAATTATATCACATATTCTACTCTCGAATGCCATATGAGGTGGCTTATGACACAAAAAAAAATGTGTCCACTTTTTTTTTGGTTTCGATAGCTTTTGAGACGCTCTTTTATGTGGTGAAAACAAGAGTGTACCAAAATTGGAGAGAAAGAAGTAGTTTTCTTCAACCCTATCCTTGCATTGTTTAGGTATCTTTAACAGCTGTTTCTCGCAATTTCTTTTTTGAGTCATAAGCTACCTTTTCATAGGCCGGATCACATATAAATAAAAGGACTGAAATGGAAACAGAACGAACATTTTAAATTCATTTCTTTAGCACACCATCATAAGCCCACAGCACTGATCTCCCACACAAGCTGAGTTTTAAAACAATTACTCACCAAAGTCAGAGTAAAAATGTGTGTGGATTAGGCCGGATCCTAGGAAACTTTCCACTTTTTCCAAGAGAGCAGAGGGAGCGCCCTGATTATTCGCATCGATTATCTGAATGTAAGTTAAACAAACCTCTGATAAGCCTTTGTACACATTCCATGCTTAGTCTTTAGTCTAGTTCAAAATTGCGATATTAATATTTTGGTGTTCACGCCAGACGTCTTTGCGAACTGTTTGCTTTCTATTTACTATTTCCCTGCACATTGGCTACAGTTGAATATGTGAATATGGTTCCCCTATTATAATTTTTGTGTGGTACATACACCTTTTTTATTCGAATACATACACTAGACACGCGCATTCAAACAACAACATAGTTGCTGACACTTCAACATTCACGCAGCCAAAGGCGTCACCAATCATATGCATGCACAGCTTTGTAAATATAAATCATAATAAATAACTTAGAAACACCTCAACATGAATTCTAGCACGTTTACGTTCGTCGGTGTTGCCAACAAGTTTGAAAGTAATTTTTATCGCTGTCGCTGACGCTTTCACTGTTGGTTCTATTGTTGTTATTACTTGCACTACTGCTGTTGATTGTGGAGCTTTATCCTTCTAACAACGTGTTTGTAGACAAAATTTTGCTGAGCTAACTTATCGAGCGACATGGACGGGAAGTAGAAGGGAGGGAGAGCAACAACCTTTAATTTATAGGATTACACAGTGAAAAACTGCTGCTGATTATTTTCAGATGTAGAACCACTGTAATATACAATTCTGCAAAGAAAGAGAACTTTTTCGTTTACTTCTTAGTGTTTATGTAGTACACATAGGTAGTTGCCGGCAACCAGTAGGTACACTACTTCTAAATCTTGGGGCCTCAGTTCACTTTAAACTCTTAATTTAAAATATTACAAGAAATAAGCGTGTTTTTTTTTTCAGTTTATTTAACCGTCTGCGTAAGGTTTTCATCTTAATCAATTTGCTGGGTTATTGTTAACCAACGTCAGGGCTCATATAAACCCTGCAGGCGATGCTATTAGTCCAGCGCGAAACCGGGACTGAAGCGATATTCGACTAATGATGCTGTTAAGCTCGGTATATAAGTTTAACTGTTCGCTTTTGTTTGAACTGACTTATGTATACCTTTATATGCCTTAGCAGGCCTTGTAGGACCATCCCCCAGACAATTAAAAAATTTACTCATCCAAACTATATCTATTAAGAACTAGCTGGAATGAATTACTCGCGAGCTGCTCCCTTTAAAGGTATACCCCTTAATTTCTTCAGTAAAGCTACATAGATATATATATATAACCTAACAGATATGAAAATAATCTTCTACGCCATTTTCTAGACTTATCGTCTAACTAAAGCGAGGAGCTTCAATAACTATTACCGCGCGTTGTTGCCTGTAGTCGTCCTACATACATTTGCCTGCTTTTCCACATTTTTTGTTTTGTTGTTGCGATAAAATTGATTCATAAGTTAAATAAATCATGTGAAAGTAAAAACATTGTTAGGATTTATCAACATCACACATATTCTTACATTTGCATTGACGCACACATGTACAGTTGTGTTCAATATAATTGCAGTGAAGAATTGATAGCGACTTGATATTTGGAGCGAAAAAGCGGACTTGAACTTGTGAGCTTTTCTTTTTAAGTTTACGTATGCTTTTCATTATATGCACGAGGTTCCAATATATAACCTCGGACACTCTATCGACTACCTTTGATCGAGCAGTGGGGGCATATTTTTAACACACTACGTATCCCTGGCGCTAACACTACAGCTTAGAAATGATATTTCCTCTTATTATCAATTACTGCGAGATATTATGAAGTAGCTATCTTAATGCTTTACAATAACAAAGAGAAACTAAACCGATCGAAAATGATGTTAAAGGGTTCTCTTCTATAGTATGAAGAAATAAAGGAACAAATTGGGACTTGAGGTGAACAAAGAAAAGACGAAATAATGAAGAGATGGAGGTGATTGATTGCATGGCGAGACACCCCGCTCAACCATTCGGCATGTTGGAGTTCAATCCAGATCTACAGTATCCATTGCAAAGTTGGGGCAGTGTTCCTATTGTCCCAGTATAAACTTCGCGTTCTTTTCCATCACCAATTGTGATGTTTATTTCCTACCACTGACGAGGGACAAGCTCGTTTCTGAATAATATGTTCAAACAATGCTTGATTTCACATGTTCCGATAGTTGAACCTAGGGCATTTCGCATAGTTCGAGAACACACTACCATTATACTCGATTTGCTTTTTACTAACCATCTGCTAAAGCCTTAATCAAGAGTGTAAGCGTAAAATATGATGTAGAGCATCAAACCACTGGTATGAGTTATAGTTATGCCTACATACATATACTACTTCTTCTTACAAATTCTTCGAAGGCGTGTGTGATAACTTCCTTTTTGGCCTTTTCCTGAAAAGTCATCACCCGCAAAATGTGTTTGTTGCCGCGGATCCCCCGAATGTTGACGTGAAAACATACAGAACTATGTATATAAAGATGCACCAAGTCTATTTTGTATGCGCTTAATTCCGCGGGAGAATGTGCGTATTTGTGGGGTTTGTTGAGGTAATTTATTAAATTTTAGCTCCATAAAATTAACCCCCAAAATGCGTGATAACATACAAGGAGTATGACGGCGCGTTTCCTGTTATAAGTTGTTTCTGTTTTTTACTTTTGTTTAATACAAATTTATACATACATACATATATGATTAGTTGTAGTATAAGCGGCGGATCTACAAAGCTGGGTTAGGCTATGGAAATGATGTGGTATTTATAATGTTGTGTTGTTGTTCTTAGTCCTATTTAAGTATCAATAAAGCATTATAAAGATATCCATGGTAGCCTAGAAAAGTAGTGTTGCGATCTAGTCTGTTTCTGCAGCATGAACTCTGGAAAAGCATGATGTCTTGAATGAGCTTACATTCTTAACTCCACATTTTCTACTAGGCATTGAAGTATCAGCACTTTTTTTCGTAGAAGAAGTGTTATTCTTTTACCGGTTTTGAGAGCCTGGTTGAGGAACTTGAGCTCTAGATCTTAAATTCCACAAAATAAGAATACAGCTTATTGGTGGATGTGTAAGAGATCCCTTATGTAACTTTTGAAATAGAGTAACTATTAATCAACTATCGTCTTATTGATTAGCAAATGGTTCTGCAGAAAACGTGGCGTCTTCACATCATCCTAGCATAGCCCTTGACAGCCTGATACCAGAATGGTTCTACTTTCAACACCGTAAAAGGAGATTTGTTTATAGTGAATAGCCTTACTTTGTAGCAAAGTGGTTGTTGCTGGTTTCAACACCTTCGGGTTTTGCGAAGGGTTTCATTTTTTCCCAATTGTAGCTTGTATTATTTCTTGGAGGATTAGGGGAGCCAAAGCATGATAATAAGCGGTAATGAGATCATTTCCTAATGCTGTGGAGTGTTATCTGCTGCATAACAAAATCTTATTTCAATTTCTAAGAGCACACGAGCTTAAGCTACCTTAATTAACCTTTTTGTATTTCACACATTATTTCTACTAAGATTAAGTTAAATTTAAAATATTCCTACATTAAATTATTTAAATAGCTTCGTTTGTGTGTTTAAATAAATTCATTACATAAATAGAACGCATGCCTTCAATTTTTTGCACACATTAAAGTGAGTCTTTCATTTAGGGTAAACACAGCCAATATATATCCATTTCGTTTTATTCAATTATTCGGTCATATTTTGGAATATTGGGGAAAAATACAATGTTGATTATTTGTTGTTGTGACTTTAACGCACGCTTTGTATTTTCACTTTTTTTTTGCAATCATAAAACACTTCATCGAGCGTTAACATGTCGAATAGCAAAGGAAGCATTGCATATTTACAGGCGCGCAAGCCAGCATATACCACCACACATACACACACATCATTCCTTCAAGCGAACAGCTGGCGAATCTTCGTTGCTAACAAATAAACGAAGTAAATAGTGAAACTGCCACAAAACATTGGATAAATATTTACGATTCTGTAGGGAAGGAAAACTTACAACTGTCGCTGTTGTTTTTGACGGTATAAATAACTAACTTTTTCGCTGTTGTTGGAGTATCTGTTGGAATATTGATAATTGAAAATGAAAAATAAAATGAATGAAAAATAAAGAATGTTGCCACAAAAAGGAAGTAAAACTATTGGCGCTTCGAATGCTTCATTGCAACTTCCTCTTAGTGCAACATGCACGAGACATCGCACGGGCCACCTAAATAACTCTACCTCCTTTACGCCTACAAAAGCTATACAAACATACACATTTGAGTACATACATGCATACTCGTACGTATGAGCACATCATATCCGACAAGTTGGCGGCTTTGATATGAACATTTTGGGAGGTTTGGCGCATTGGTGGCGCAAAATGGATTCACTGAATATTTCATGTTCACAACGAACCAATTTTACGCTCTTCAAATCCTATTAGTCAACCCCCATGTGAGTGGGGATAAGGTTGCTGCAAAACACACACATTGCAACATATCAACACAAGCAGAATTTACAATAACAACAAAAATGCCACAAGACCATGCATACAAGTGATTTTCAACTCCTCTCTCTTTATGGTGCCTACAGCTGCAGCCACAGCCACTACGTTGTAGATATGTGGCATTGCTGCAATGTGGTTATGTGGCACGCAGTGACGTCTGAATGGAGTTGGCCACGGCTTTAACAGCCGATTTCCCCCCTCCTTTCCATGTGTGTACGTAGGCATGCAACATAATGGTATATTTGTGATTGTGTTAACTCGGGGTCAGTAGAGTCGTTGTTGCAATTTACTTGCTGTCGCATCACATTTCCTTAAAACATTGGCGATTTTACTGAATCTCCTTTAGCTAGTGTGCAAGCATATGTAAACTTAAAGTTCGCGTGATGTTATGGCTTGGTCAAGGGAATGTGTCAGTGGTTATTGGATTTGTTGTGGTGGTGAATGATGAATCGAAAAATTTGGCGGTGTTTTCCATTGAACCAAAACTAAAAGCTATTAAGAAAGAGTATGTGTAAAAGATATCAGGTGGGAAGTTTACTGGGTAAACGTTATTTTGACCTCAACTTCATTAATCTTGGAACAACTACGCAGGCCTCCTCCAGAACAAATTAAACTTGGAAACATACGCCTTTAATGTAAGAGCCCCAGCAAGCAACAGACAGATTTTATATTATAGGCAAACTCTAATTGGAGCCAAGATTAAGCATAAAGTTTCTCATATTATTTTCGACTTAGTTTGTTAGAGCTTCTGGAAACTTATTTCAAGCAAGGTCGCATTGGTTGTGCAGCTGTATACCGAAGAAATCTGTCCAGAAGAACAATACCAACTGCTGTTTCAGCACTGGTAAGGAGCTCTCCGAGTCGTTCGAAACCAGACAAGGCCTTAGAGAAAGCGACTGCTTACAGTGTTGAAGATGAAAGTTCATTGGCCTTAAAAATTGCGCTGTTAGTTCCTTCTTCTAATTCCTGTGTGCATTTTCAGCACCGTGACTGTTGACAGATACGCTTTTGAATCTATGGAGACACATATTTACTTTATAAAAGAAAATAGTTCCTTTTCGAATATCCAACAAAGGAACAAACTTAGTAGTAAGTATTAATTTGGACTACGTAGGCACACAGTATCTCGTCATACCTGCCCTGATGTACTGGATTTCATAAAAAAAAGGGATATTTCAGAGAAAAGTTCTTGGCAAGATTGCAGGGAATTTATTAGTGACCACTCCAAGCTTTGGGTTAAGCGAGCAGTAACTTAGCTGACTTGCTTACTTTATGAAAATGGGAGGATTTCAATTACAAAAAGAAGTAAGGAAAGGGTTGTGCCCAAGGCTTTATACCTCTCATGAAATCGCATTACTTTTTTAAGTGACCGATTCTTACTTATAATTGGTACAAACAAAGATACATAGCCCAAACTACATTTATCGGAGAAATCGATTGTATGGTAGCTATGCGTTGTATTGGTCCGATCTTGTTGGTTCCGACAAATGGTTAGTTCTATACAAAATGGTGGCCGCTTGCATAATTTTATCGAGATATCTTTAAAAATGAGGGAATGGTTTGCTTTCAAATAGACAGACGGTCAGACGGTCTGTCCAAACTTAAAAAAAACTCGTTCGAGTCAAATAAGGATGTCATAACTGGAACACATGACTACTTAGAAAGCTTTGCAACATGGTAAACATGTGAAGGATTGCACTAGACTTGACTAAACGTATTCAGTTTTCACCTGTGAAAAGGGGCCGCGGCACGAGGTACAGAAATTCTTTGTATGAAGTAGAACGATCAGGAGATGAGGGATGAAAAGCAAAAGCAAAAACAAGCAAACAACAAAGAACAAAGAACAAAAAACAGAAAGACAAGGAAGCAAGAAAAAACGAGAAATTAATTTTTTCTACTGATACTAGGAAAAACTAACAACGACTTGTACCAACGTTGGTATGGGATGACATGTTTCGAGGCCACCAACTTTTCGTCAGAACACTGGAATGCCAGTTTTATTATTCTCATGCAAATAATTTTGTTGAGCAGCAGAACGTGTGCCGGTCCTTCTAGTTTTTCAAAAAATAAATTCAAAACGTATTTTGGACATGTAAAACCCTAATTAAATTCAAGCGTTGACAATGTACTTGCAATAGTTTTTGGCAATATAATGAAAAAACTTGATTTTGTAAATCCGGAAATTAAAATAAGCAAAATTAAACATGCCGCAGTTTTATACCCATTTCACAATCTTGCCACAATACATTCGAAGCATGGGGTAATGTTAATTTAATATTCCCATATGCAGATGTTTATGTATGTATGAGCGCAATTACAGCCATTTTAATGCCACGATTTTTGTATGAAGCAATATGTGTTTAGGCAACTGAAACTGAATCAGTAATATGTATGTATGTATGTATGTAATGTGTCTGAAAAGCGTTACAAAACTGCCAATGCCAACCTTCAACTAAGTAATCTGTACGGAAATTTTCAGTTCGTTAAGCTTCTCGGAGGAAAATCAGCACTATGAAAATAACTTTACAGCCGTCATTTATGTTACCCCATTTAAGCCGCATGTGAGCAATAAAACAACAGGATTATTTAGTTGAAATTTTTTGGCAAATATTTTATCAAATCGTTTCACCACTTAAAACCCTATACCACATACATATATCACACATATGTATGTATGTATGTACATACTTCCATTCGTGAGCAAGAATGTAAAGCAGCAAAGTAGCTTCCGCTTGCCCTTTATTAATTTAATACCCGTAGACTTTTGTAAACCGACCAGCCATACGCTATGACATACTACTACAAACACGCATACACTATATATACATACCTACACCTCATGATGCCACCAATATTTTTGGCTTCAATTTCGGCAGCTGCGTCTCCTGCCATGTTGGCGAGTTCAACAAGCCATAAAACATATGAACGAAATGAATTTTTCATGAGGTGTTGGCTTTTGTGCGCCAACCAGCATCATTTTCTGTTGCACTTGAACTTTTCACACATGCCGTTATGTAGTACATACATACATATGTATGTATTGGAGTGTTTTAATACATGAGCTGTTGTAAATTGTACTCTACCCAATCGTTTAAGTTAAGGGATCAAACTGGATGGTAACTGGTTTTTATTATTTTGTTGTTATTATGATTTTAATATTGCACAACTGCAAGAACATATATATATATAGCATATAGCTAACTGAAAACCTATCATCATCTGAACTCAAACTTTTTGAAATTTGAAATTCACTACCGAAAATTTCTAGGAAATCTTTTCTCGGAGAATTTGCCAAACTGCCGAAGAGCGGCCCAGTTTCAAAAAAAAAAAAAAAAAAATTATCAAACCACCTTCGGTGTGGTAGGTGACCAACACTACCCCATTGGAATCTAGAAATCTAGCGTGCTTTGGAACGCTGGGTATAATATTTAACGTGAAGAACTTGATTCGGTTCATAACGATTTTTTAATTTTTGTACTTAGTGATTTAGCGGTCAATCCTACCAGGAATCTCTCATCATACAACAGCCGTTTGTAATTTATAAATCAACGCTCTCTTGTCTTAGAGAAATTATATATAAGTTGTTCATTGTTCGGTTAATAAGGGGGATGTTAAGGACGTTATTTTTACTTAAGAATTTAAAGTTTGACATACCTTGGAAGACATAGACTTTTTTTCCTGTTTTTCCTGTGCTTAAGATTACTTGAATAGTGAAATTTATAAATTCTTCAAATTTCTCGTTTCTGCTCTTTTTGCTGAGTTCCACGCTAAGACACTTTCCAATATGAGTATTTCGATTGCTAATGTTTATTATAAATAATTTTATTTTATTTTGTTTAAATTGTTTTCCGATTGAGTTCCACTTGTAGTTCCAACTACCCCAGCAGTCCACATGTACAAAACTAAAGCTTTTCCCTACATGGCCAGTGTACAAATATACATTCTGAAAATACTTTTACTTATAGATATATTGCATTGTTTCAGACAATAATATTTATCACCAGTATCCTTTGCCACTAACTCATATGATATTCGTATCTAAATTTTATTGTATTGCGCTCAAAGTGAAGATACTCCTTGCTTGGCGTATGAGGTATAGAGTTTCAACTCTAAGCTCTATTAACTTGGTTGGTTAGTTGTTATCTTACGGTAGTTGGAGAACAGTATCAAACGAGTAAGAGTCAATAAATCCTTTCCAATGCTTGTACGTTGATATGCCAGTGGAAAAAAAACTAATTAATATGGAATTTAAAAACAAACCATTAGCAAGAGATAGCTCGCCAATATTACTTAAAATAAGCATATGTATACAAATATTAATGTATAAATTGTGGAAATTGGACCTTTCCTTTCAAAAAATTAATTTCTACATTATTTTCAAAAAGAATAATTTTCAAATTTTGGCATCTCTGATTTCAATCATGTTGGTACCAACAATCGTTGTAATTACTGTAATTTTCCGTGATAAATTAGGTACTTTCGTCGCCTCGTTCCAGCATAATGTCAGTACTATTTTCTATAACATTTTCGGTATTTTTACGAGATAATTTCCGTACGAATTCGGGATAATTTTTGCATTGATTTCTGGATAATTTTGGAATCCTTTCGGCATTATTGTTATGTTCGTTTTTGTGTGGTCATTTAAGACTATTTTGGGATAGTTTGAGGTTGGTATTTCTGCCGGAGTTTTCCAGAATCTGCCAGAGTTTTCCAGAATCACACAAACTGTTGAATACATTTTATTTTTGTTCAGCATAAGTTTAAGCTATATTTTAGTTCTACTAATAAGGAATTAGCTTTAATTGTTCTTTGTTTTTATACTACTACTGTTCAATAGCGGTCACGTTAATGAGATCAGGCTCAAACTGCCTATTACCCCTGATCTTTACAGCTTTCCTTCTCACGAAACTTTGAATACAAATTAAAACGCCATTCCATTAAAGAGTTAAAAGAAATTGAGGTTTGCAAAAAATCCGTTGGCATACCGAAAGCTCATAAACAATTAAAATGATTTCTCCCCTATAACGTAGGACCACCTAGTTTTTCGTTTGTTATGTAATTACCAAATTAACTAAACACCAAGGGCGAATCCTATTACATAAAAAAAAAATTGGCAAGGGGGGCGTCCCAAAATCCTAGATCCGCCACTACCATACACTAACATGATACTATTTACATTTAAAGTTTACAACGCACTTGCTAAATATCTCCACCGTGACCAAACATGTTTGGAAGTTAAAAATATTATTATTTAGAAAAAACCGACCAGTTGAATAACGATTACTAATCATAGCGATTACCGGTGTGATCGATTATTTTCCTGAGAGTGATTGATTAACAATTAGTTTCAATTTTAAATGATTATTTTCCAACTCAATAAAAATAATCAAACAAAATCACGATTTTTTCACCATTATTAAAAATAATCAAAAAAAAAACAATTAGATTTGATTTTTTTTATTATTTATGATTTTTGTATGATTATTATTAGTTTTTGTTTGACTTTTTAAAATTTTTTTTGTTATTTTTGTTTGATTTTTTTTTAATTTTTTTTATTATTTTTGATTTTTGTTTAATTTCTCTTCGATTATTTTCAATCGTAATCAATTAGTAATTGCCTTTTCTCGAAAGCCAATTAAAATAATCATTATCAATTAAAAAATCCGTCCTATCAATTGATTACTAATCATGTATTTACTCAAATTTAAAATGTCTGGGTAGGGAAAATTTTAAACAACAATATTTACTTACCGATTCTTTGTGGCATGCGTTAGATGCCTAGTAAAAATGTGAACACTTTTGTTGTTGTAAATTCGTCGTTGCACTTCTTTAGTTTATTGACAAATTGGTGAAGAATGCCATAAACATTAAACAAACTTTAATTAAATTTTAGATAAATACATTAAATTTTAAATACAATTATCAACTATATATAAACTTGCAGTAAATATATAAAACACATTCAATTAATATATATTTTTGTGTGTTTTGTATACGAACTTATGCTATGTAAATATGTAATGTATGTATATGTAAATTGTGAACACAGAGATCACTTTTCCTTGTATAAGTAATTGCTTTAAACAATTTTAATTATTTTTATGTTATCTTATTTTTTAATAATAATTAAATATACATATACATATGTACTATAAATGTATACATGTATGTATGTAGTATGTAATAAAATTATATGACTTAAACATTTGCCTGAATTATCACTTACATGCATATATACTTAAAGCGAGGAAAGCTATAAAATTGTTGGCATCTATTTATTGTATACTTGTATTAATCAATATATATAAAAGTATATAAATTCTTGTGTGGTGGAATAAATGCCTACCTAATACGCTAAAATTCCAATAGAAATTATCATTTTGGCAAGCTTAGTATGTAGCTTATTTGGTCTAATCTAGTCATACGATTTTGAATGCAAATGTTGATTATAATTGAAAAATAACCCAACAAGCACAAAATATGTAACATACGCACTTGTTCGATAGGCCACAAAAATGTGTCTAGGTATACTTGAAGGATTTTTAAGAGGTAAAATGTGCTACATAAAATTTTAAAACCTTCTTGTCAAATTTATTGTGTTCTAAATTTAATATTGCAAGTTGGCGAGTTCTACATCCTTTTAAAATTTCCGAGTCACAACTGCTAAAGTAGATACTGTTGGAAACTTTTTTAGCGCTGAAAGGGCGGTACTGTGCTTTACAAACCTAACTTTTTTTCTATTAGATGGTTCCTGTATCTATCATATGCTCGATTTGTTTGCTACTAGCTAACAATTTAACGCTCATCCATTTCAAACAACTATGTTTGCTGGTAGCCACTGCACTAAAGATCGACTTAAATATGCATGAATATATGTATCTATGTATACGTGTTCATAATCCACTCTCCATGTAAACATATTAGATGCATTTATATGTAAATTTGTGTATTTATCCTTTAACAAATATCCAATATCAACCAATAAAACTTGCAACATTCGAACATTCCTTCTATTTTGACTTAAGTCAGGGATCGTACATCAATACGAGTTCTAGCAAGATTTTAGTATTTTAAAAGAGAAACGCTGTACCACGATAAAATTTTAATTGGCATCACTTTTGCCCAAAAACTTAATGGCAACTTGTTGAAGCAACATGCTGCTCTTGCTATATCAATTCGAAAAAAGAAAATGTTGGCTAGAACATGGTCGATTTTAAGGTTCTTTAACATGGAATTTCAATCCTTTTTTTAATCCCTACATTTCTTTAAGCACCTATATTGCAATTCTTAAAGATTTTGTTCATTTTCAAAAGAGAGACTAAGAGTTTTTGCTGCGCTGCACGAAGTTCGGTTTTTGAAAAGTGTTATAATTTTGTTTAAGCACTAAAAATTCAACAGTATCGCCTTTCCCTGTTCTAAACATATACGTGCATTCATATTCATTAGACTGGACAACAAAATAACTTTTTTGAATATATATGAAATTTTTTACAGAATGGTGAAAAAAAGTACTAGAAAAGTTAAAGATATTGAAATAAATTTTTAAGAGTATATTATTGGAAATAAAATTGCAGTCCGTAGACTATTTGCACTTACTTGAATTACTATCGTACTGAACTTGTAGTTATTAGTTATGTTTTATAACCAAAGTTATATTACGTACATAAAAATGTTTGAAACAAATGTTTCCCCCCATAAATTCAAAAAACAAAAATTCAGAAACACATTTTTTCAGAAATCTTTTTTCAGAAAGTAAAAATTCAGAAAAGGAAATTCAAATCTAAAAATTCAGAAAGTAATGAGACGGCAGAAGAAAATTAAATTTTGGGAAAAACAACTTAAAGAATTTGATTTTAAATTCTAAAGAAAAAAAAATTGGTCACCAAGGGGTTAATGCATCATTACATGTGTTATAACGCTAAACATACCGAAACAAAATGTATTTCAGAACTAAAAAAAAATAAAGGCATTTAATGGGTTAATATGTACATGACCCAAATATGGGTATACATTTAATTTTTAAGTGTGCAGTAATAGATTTAACATAAAAAAAAATTTAGATTTATAAAATAATGAAATGCCACCCTGAGGGAATCATTTTATTTCGTTATTAATAAAATAGTGAAGGTCGTCAATGGGTTAATGCATGCATTTAAAACTTCAAATATTTACTATAGAAGTGCAGAGCAATTAATTTTTTCACATAAAAAATTATTTAGAAATTATAAAAATAAAAATTTAGGTAATCATTGGGTTAAGTCATGGCGTTTAAAGGGTTAAAACGCTTAAAAGCAACTACTTAAGCTTAAGTCAAAATATTTTGATGCGAAAAATTTGATTTCAGAGTTAAAAGAAAATTAAGGTCGTCAATGGGTTAACGTATGGCCGCTCATAGGTTATAATTTAAAATGTTTACCAATTAAGTGCAGCACAATCCATTCAAACCTAACCAAAAAATCGTTCATAATATCGTTTTAGAAATAAAAATGTAGATAACGACTGATTCTGAATTTTTGGTTTCTAAAAAAGGTTTTCTGAATTTTTCCGCCTGACTTTTGGCTTCTGAAAATATTTTTCCAAAAAATTGTATGTCTGAATTTTTTCTGTCTGAATTTATGGGGGGCACGGAAAAAATACGTGGGCTTTTGATTTTTAGCAAAGTTTTCACTAAATATAAGTATATATACTCCTCATCATCTAGAATTGGCTTAGCTGCAGCGGTTCAGCTATAATTCAAACAAAAAATTGTTTCGGTTAGGTAGTTTCGATTCATACTGCTTTGTGGAGAATTTTATTTTCCTGACAGTTTTAAACCAAAAATATGACCAGTTCTAAAATCTATAAGATAGCAAATGATATTATTATTAAATTCAAAAACTTTGGCAGCATTTTTTTTTTTTTCAATAATCAAAGAAATAATTCCAAAACAATTAAAAAGTAAAAATATATTTTTTTTTTCGGACCAGTCTAATAACCATGCATCTAAATGTATGTAAATAACTTGCGCACATGATGTTGTGCACATTGCAATAGATTCAATTTTCCGTAATACACTTTATGCAATATTCAATTACCAATATCGAGTGGCCAAATAACTTTACCACTTCTGCAATGTCGACGCCAGAATCACTTCAAATGAACTGATTATAAGAGTATGTACAAGTAGTTATGTAAATTCATACATATGTACACATGCTTGTACTCGTATTTAGATTGCGGACCTATAAATATCACATTATTTCCGTTCGTAGGTGTATTTAAGAGATATACTACATACAACGTCAGATAAGTGTAACCATGAAGGTATTGACATGGGGAAGTAAGAAAATTGCTGCTCACTATATAGCCGTTTAGTAAACGTGTACAAAGAAGCACATACATATGCATATATTGTTATGGCAATAAATTTTTGTTTTTTTTCACTATCACCATTTATTCAGCACGGCATTAAGTGTTTACTAATATACATATGCGATAAAAAGTTATTTGCTTTGTTTTACGACATCTTAATTGCTCTGCTTTGAAGCGTCAAACTAATTAGTAGAAATAGTGCTATGTAAAGAGAATTTTTGTAACTAGCGCAACTAGGTTGTAAAGAGATGGAAAAATTATACACCCTTTCCAGATGTACTTCAGAACTCATCAAATGTACTTTAGTATAGTAAAATGTATTTCATGAAATGTAGAATTAATTTCAGAACAGTCGATTGTACTTCAGAAATCGTAAAATTAATTTCAGAACAAACAATTTTACTTCAGAAATAGTAAAGTTAATCTCAGAACAGTCACTTGTGCTAAAGAAGCTGTAAATTGTACTTCAGAAACGATAAATCATACTTCGGAATTTTCAAATGTAGTTCAGAATTAATGCAAATTATTTTACGGCTTCTGAAGTGCAATGGTTTATTCTGAAATACATTTTATTAATGAAAAACAATTGACTTTTCTGAAATTAAAAACAAAAATAATACTAATTGATGCCCGATTTCACAAAACAATTTAAATTAAAATAATTTTTTTTTGCTAGCAAATTTGTTAAAAAACCCAAGTAAAAAAATCACGTACATTTTTTCACATAACTTTTTCTTTTTTTTTTATTTGGTAAAACTTGCAAGAAATTGGTTTATCTGAACGAAATTTGGTATTTAACTTTATCTGTACCCAGAAAAAAATTCATTTCGAAAATGGTAAAAGTCGGACTCCCACTTTTTGTATACAAGTTGTAAACATTGAAAACATTTAATAATTTATTGACTAATGCTGAGAAATCGTTGTACTTTTAAATAAAATAAATAATCTCACAGTATCATAAGAAAAAAATTATGAAAGAAGACGTTTTCACAAGACATGCTAAATAAGCATAACTAAAAAAATGTTTACACATAAAAAACTATAGTTTTAATATTGTTTCGAAATATTTTGGGGGAGTCCTTAGAAAATAGTGAATTTTGAAATTCCGGTGGAAACAGTGCAACTTTTTTTGGCGAGGCACCTTAATCTACATACATATGTACATATATGTATGTATATATAAATTTATATTGAGAATTTTAATAACCACCCAGCCAAAATTTATTTTCAAAAATGCGTTTCAGATTTAATTATAAACTATGCAATATATATTTTAATTAAAATATTTTGGCTGAGACCGACTACTAGATATACATACATATAAGCTCGGCTTCTTCCGAGCGCTTTGTGTTTGTTACGCATGTTTTTGCATGGTATTTGTTAGTTGGGCGAAATTCAAAGCCGGAAACTAAACCAGGGAAAAGCATACAAATCACAGGTTTGTTTTGGGATTTTAAAACCTAAAGGTGCCTCTAAGGAATCATAGAAAATAAACCCTTATAAATATTAATTTTTCTATAAGACTGATGCAGCACTTAAAAATTTATAGAAGTGCAACATGCACAGAATATGAGCACCCTGTAGATACTTTTTAAATTTTTCAGTACTTTTTTATATTCAAGCTTTATATACTTTGAATAATAATTAATGTCAATAACATAGTTCACGTTAATGATTTTTAATGAAAAATTATACAAAAATACGCTTAAGGTAAAACATTAAACAATTTAAAATAAAAAGCTATTTAATTATGCTTCCTTTTTTTCGCTTTTATATACATTTTTAACTACTTCATATACATATGTACATATGTATAACAGAAATAAGTTTTGTTATTTTATGCATGTAAATAATTTTTAAACTCAACAATTTTCGCATCGATTGCCGCGGCATTCATCGATAAATTTCCATTACCAATCGCATGGATTTTTTGAAGCGAAGTCTTACACAATAATATATGTAGTTACATAAATAGATATACATATGTTTATATTAGGGTGAGTTTTACTTTATAAACTTGTTTGTTCCGAAAAACAAAATCATTCACGTTGGAACCTGCTGGCCCATTAACAAATCCAGATTTCGCAGATTTTTTTTGGTCTCGACAAAACCATCTCTTATTAGAGAAGTTCCTCTATATAGCTATATATAGAGCTTGTTCGTATGTTCAAAAAAAGTTATACGACGCACCCTAGTATACACATACACAAGTCATATAAGGTTGGTCAATATATTTGTATGCCAATACATGCATATGTTTTTGGTTTCATTTGCTACTACATTCTTTGTTTTTGTTAACATGTTTTTATTGCATCAAAAGTATTAAGTGAACGCATTACACTGTAATGTAATTACTTCCACTTATAAATAATTTATACAATTTTTTATTGTTTGGTTTTGTTTTAACTTCAGTGTTGACCTTTTATATTTTCTATAAATAAATAAAAAAATATCACTGTGCAACGTCAACTTTTTGTAGGCGGACTAGTTACAAATCAAAATGAAGCCAGCCATCTACAGTAAAAAATGGAATACTCTCAACTTCTAGCTACGGCCATGCAATATCTTTTTTCTATACGACACTATCCCAACAAAGACCTAAACAAAAGCTTTGTGATTTCCTCTGAAATTTTTCTTTATTTACAATGTATTTCTCTGCCATGTCAGCTTTTACTAGATGCTTGCCAATTCTTTGCAGACTAAAGCTAGAAGTAATATTTCCGCTGGCTAGAGAGCAGAGTTTTTATTCAAAAAAGCAAAAAAAAAATGGTTTTCCTGTATGGTTCGAAACTGTTCATCCATAGCTAGACTATTCTCACAATGATAGCCCTATTGTTGCCCAGTGTACGAGTATATAGTGAATAAGTCCTTTTCTGCGTGAGACATGCAAGCTATTTCACACCTACTTAAATATCAATTCAGCTGTTGCATACCGCATGTCACTTGCCACATGCCACAGACTTCATAATTCGTCAAATGCCGTATGACATTTCAACAGTTCAATTTCAAGTTTTTAACGAAGGGATTTATGGTGATCATATATGTATGTATATAATTATTAAGGTCGTATCCAAAGCGGTAGTGGTGGTTTGGCAGTTGAAATCTCCGGCTTATCTATTTTATTCCGGAATTTGTATAAATATTTGAAATATCAACGCAAATCTAGTTCGAGAACTAATTATATTTCCTTCACTTAGCATTTTTTTTTTCATTAAAAACCACATTCGGTAATGCTCAAAGTGTGAGCCATCTTGCACGTGAGAGCGCTTAAATTGGAGATGAGCAGTGTGACTTATTTCTGCTTGAACTAAAAATAATGTACCGTTAGCCAGCGCGGTAAAATAGACTCTAAAACTCAACCTTAAAATCTAGCCGTACGGCGGTCAAAAATTGCATTCAATTCTCAACAGCGGTTTTTGAGTGATGCGCGAACAAACACTTAGTCAAACAGACAAAAAATTTAAATTTATTGTTAAGGCTGCTATTTATCTAATAAAGACCTTCCGTTTGTATTGTTCCATTATAATAAGAAATCCATATAGATATAAGGAATAGAAAATCTTTCTCCTCTATATAGCTTATTTCTGACTACTTCCCTGCCGTGCACTCATCGCAACGCATACTGACATCCACATATGTAACTATAATTTTCCCATAATTTTCATATGCCATCAATTTGTGGTACAATTTTCATTGGTTTTATCTTTTTTACATTTTATATTTATGAATTCAATGGCTATTTAAAATTTGTATATCACATGTCAATCCAACGCAAAATTTTCCATTTAAATACTCCACAATCATAAAAGAAACGATTATGAACAATTTACGAATACGCAATGCTTCCCAGCCCACACTTTTAATATGTTTGATTATTTTCACTTTAAATGGGCCTGCAACTGTTGGCCAATTAAATTGTATTAATCATAATTGTGGTAATTGCCATATTTTTCACACATTGTAATCTCTTTTTTTTATTTCATTTTTTTTAAGGATATCCTTATCTTTAATTCTGCACTCAACATATGTATGTAAGTCTATCTGCATAATATGGGGTGCATTGGGAAAAAAAGTTGCACTTTTTCCAAGAAAATTATAGTATTTAAATATTGTTAATTTAAAGGTGTCTCTTGAATATATTAGGGAACAAAAGTAGAAATATTAAAATAAATTAAATAACAACCCCCATATTCACGAAAAATAAAATTGGTTCATAAAGCTTTTGAAAATGACATTCCCGTACAAATTTTGAATTATCAGAGCTTTAGAAAACTTTTTTTTTTTTTTGTGTGAATACGGGAGTAAATCTTATAAATAACAAGTAAGGAAGTCTAAGTTCGGGTGAACCGAACATTAAATACCCAGCGTTAGTTTTCAGAAAAAGGGGGCGTAGTTTTTCGAGCCAAAAGTACTGAATCGATCTTTTCAAGGGTTATACCATGTCCAATATATAACTTTGGAAAAGAAGGCGTGCCATGTCCATAACTTTTAACGTATATTGTGAAATTTTTGATATACGGATATATGTGTCCATTAATCAATATTTACATAATTTTAAAAAAGTGGGTGGTGGCACGCCCACGGATTTTATTATGTTGTTTGTCCCTATTTGAAGATCCGTTTTCATTGCAGATCTTTATGATACTTTCACAGTGGCTTGTTAATAGTGAAATGTTGATATTTTGTTTATTCACTTGTGGGCGGTGCCACGCCCATTTTCCAAAATATTACCAAAAAACCTTTAAACAACACTAATAATCATCAAGTGAATGAGTGTACTAAATTTTAGCATTATATCTTTATCAGTTAAACAGATATTGCATATTCCGGTTTCCTAACTCTCGTTTAGCGAACTTTATTCCAAAAAGGGGTGGGGTCGTTCATCGATTTTTCTTATTTTCTGTGGTAGTACTCTACATAAACATAACATGCCTGGTACCTAGTTTCGTAAACCTATCTCACACCGTTCTGAAGTTATTAGCAGTCGAATTTGAAAATTGCTTGACTCATAAGTGGGCGGTGCCACTCCCACTTTTCAAAATTTTGCAAAAATAATGTAAAGAATATGAAAATTGATGTATGTACCAAATTATATTATGATAGCGGTATCAGTTAACTAGATATGGACTTTTCAATATTTCCACCTCCTTTCAATATAACTTTTATGAAAAAGTAGGCGTGGTAGCCAAGCGACTTCGTTTATTTTCTATATCTGAATTTAACACAACAATAGTATGCCCTCTACAAAATTGCGTTATACTAGCATAAACTGTTCTGAAGTTATTAAGAGTCAAAATTTCTTCAAATATATGTGGGCGGTGCCACGCCCCTTTTCAAAAAATTTGATAAAATCGGCCTTAGAACATCTAAATCAATACATATTGCAAATTTTATCATTGTAGCTGCTTCTGATATTGAATTAACCCGTTTTATACGTTTTTCGAAATTTTCGATATCGAAAAAGGGGCGTGGTTATGGTCCGATTTTACCCATTTTCAATACCAATCTATTCTGAACCCAAATAAGTACGCATGCCGAATTTGGTGAAGATATCTCATTATTTGCTCAAGTTATCGTGTTAACGGACAGACGGACGGACGGACGGACGGACGGACATGGCTCAATCAAATTTTTTTTCGATCTTGATCATATTGATATATGGAAGTCTATATCTATCTCGATTCCTTTATACCTGTACAACCAACCGTTATCCCAACAAAGTTATAATACCCTTGTACTAGTACTAGTACGCTGGGTATAAAAATGAATGTGTGTCTGTGTGTCCTTTCTAGGCGTCCAAAGTACTTTACCGATTTTCATGAAAGTTTCAGAGTATATGGGGATCACGGATTAAAGCAAAAGCTCTATATGTACATATATCGCTCATTCTATTGTAAACTCAAAATTTTAATTTTTTTAGATAGTACGATAGATTTTAATAGCTAGCCAATGACATTATATTCAATGTTATAAAATAGTCATTGAACTAAAAATAGCGGAAATAGATGTATTTGCATCTGTGTATTATAAATTTTCATGGCTATCTGTTTAAATGAAACTGATCGAGTTCAGAGATACACCATCTCTTCTCATTCAATCTGCTTTGGTTTTTAATGTAAAGTGAATCAATTCGAAATAAATCTATATTTCACCAACAGACAAACATGTTCTCCGGTTTTGTTAGATCAAAAAGTGGTTTTATTTCGAGTTGATTCACTCTATTATAAAATAAAAACGCATTATTTCTAAAAACCTATTTTCTTTTTTGTATGAAACTGTATTATTTAGAAAATTTTCGTATGAAGCTATTTTTTTCTAAATAAATTTTTTATTGTAAACTGAATTATCTTAGAATGAAAAAAGTTTGGATGGAATTACCATCTCCCTCACATTAATAAAAATATTTTGCTTATCAGTATAAATACTAGCTTAGTATTTTTTGTAGTTTGCCGTCATACCTTATAAATTGACGTGACCCTTCTAGTACTGTTTCAATAGACAAACTTCGAGTTCTGTTTCTGTTTACAATGGAACGAGCGATATATTTTAGACTTTAGCCACGTTCCCCAGGCTATATAAAGTTTCATTTCGAGATAACTCTGAACGTATTTGGTCTAAATAAATGATTTTTGGATACATATGTGTCAAGATTTTTATAATTTTTGGAAAGTGGGCAGTGCTACGCCCACATTTTTGGTGTTTTGTTTGTTTTGTATTTTACAAATTTTTGTGTGTACGACCTAGGCTATACATATTTTTGCAAAAGTGCGCTATACCACGCCCCGGGCTGCATAAAACTTTTTTTATGCCTAGCCACTTGCAAAATAAATTAAATAATCTGTATTAAGTGTTCTCCTCCTCCTCTTCCAAGTTCAGCCCGTTTAGCAACACCACATTTTATTACACTCGTTCAAAATAGGCTTTAATAGTACGAGTAGCTTTGATGGGCATATGGCAAGCCATACGTTTTCATTTCCACAGAAACTATCATTACAGCATGAACCACTTAAGCTTATGTTTAAAATAAATAATTACAAACATTTCATTGTTAATGCACACCGGACGAGGGGCAATTATGCAAGTGAAAAATTAAGAGCGTTGGTATTTGGCATTTGTTTTGCCATAAAAATAGTTTTAGATTATGGCTAAACCCAAATTAGCTAATTGCAGCTTAAGCACATAGTACGATAACATAAATGCAGGTACAAGTGTGCAACTATTGGCGATGTCAAACTCGTGATTTTGGGATTACAATCAGTTTTGGTTACTTCATTTGGAGCTATGCAAATTTCTTTACTTTTTGTGGGTGAAATATTTGGAGGTATGATAAGCGGTGATTGGGCTTAAAATTTACCTTCAGCAGTATAACTGAGAAGAAATATTTGTAAATTGTATGATAACGCATTAAATTTGGTTACACCAGAGATATGCAAATTAGTTCGACTTCAGTCTTAACAGGAGAAAATCTGTAGAAATGAATATAAAAAATATTTTTTTTTGTTATTCTCAAAAGTTTAAGGAAGCACCATTTTTCTCTAAAATACCCCGAGTTATTAGGTATTCCCAGAGTAAGATATATGTATCTTGAAAATCTTTCATAAGCCACTTGCGAATTACAAGTGCAACAACAGCAAATAAAATAAGCTAAAGAGAAAAATGTATAAATATATCTGTAGTAAGAGGTAATTTATTCCAATCAGGGAGGATGCTTAGGAACCAAACAATTCGACGTCGTCATATCCACAACTTCCCGAATCGGATTAGTAACAAAAGGTTCTAGTACAAGAATACCGGAATTTATCAGAAAAACGACTCTCAACACAACTCAAAGCCTTGGCTTGGTGGTTTTGTAATTACAACAAAAAATCAGCACTGTTGGAATAAGAAGAAATTACCACCAAAAAAAAGTTTAGCTTTTGTTTGAGTTTTCTCCATAATTAAAAAAAAATACAAACAACCCAACGATTTAAAATTTGCATTTTTTTAATTATTTCCTTAGTTTTATTTTTTGTTTTTTAACTTATAATTTATTTACTGTTGGATCATCTAACGGAAAATATAAATTCTAAAATGTACTAATAGTAATGGAAATTTAACTATATACTGTTAAATAAAAGCTATGCAAATTCCGCGATTGCCATATCCGATGTTCACAAAACTCGAAAAATATTGTCATCCCTAGCTGCTATGCTCACCTTACACACCATCACGTTTCACAATGCACTTGGTGCAGTTTAACATTTCTCTAATGCCTCATACCAACACTTTTGGTGCGGGCATGTAGAAGTCAAAACAACACATTTACAGCTAGTAAAGTTTGAATTTGGTAAAATTTTGCGCAAATTCCAAATTCCAGGACACTAATGGGTTTTGTGGTGCAGTTGAAACTCATTGCAATAGTCGCATACGTCCGTGGGTGTACCATTTATGCACTAACATAATTCACACCAACACTAAAGTACACCAGCGACAACCCTGCAGTCAAATAAACGAGTTGTAAACTAGATACTTCAAAGCTATTTTGGTTGCCAAGATTAACTGGAAAGAAATTATATCTGAATTTTATTGATTGTTTGATTAAAATGGTTCGGTGAGTGGCGCATAAGTGCTCGGTTCTTAGGGGAGAGGTCACAAGGTCCCGGGCTGGTACTGTAACCATCGATCTGCAAACAAGTTATATATACCAGATTTTTTCTAATTGAGGCTGATAAAGTTTTCTACAAAAATTTCAATTTATGGAACAAAATTGGTCTTTTTCGGGCTAGTTTGAGCTGAGTGAGAAAGTTGTGCTTATAAAAGTATATATGTATGAATGTACATATTTCCGAACGTCTAGCAAACTTGATTTACATACACTTAAGTTGTTAGCCATTGTGGGTAAAAGTGTAAATTGGATGGGAATGCGTAGTGGGACACTCACAAAGCAGCATAGACTAACAGCCCAAATTCCATAACGTGCTGTTGATACCAACAAACAAGTTAAAAAGCGTTTAGTGTTGCTGAATGCTGATAGCTTGTGGCGTTAGCGTTTCCTAATGGCGTGCGAGCCACCATAATGCAAATGTGTTGGGCGCGCGGGTTGTGTTCAGTGTTGCCATTTTAGCCGTTTTCCGGCTAGATCTAGCCGTTTTTTTTTCTATTTAGCCGGGAAATTTTGAATCTAGCCGCTAGCCGTTTTTTAGCCGTTTTAGCCGTTTTTAGTTTTTTGCCAATGTAACAAACAATTACATTTGAATGAATGGGAAGTCGTGGGTTCCACTGTAGAATTTTGGACACAAGTTCGGGAGTATAAAAATTCTTTAGGGGAAAATCCTTTTGCTGCTCTTGCTATATTTGTGCTTGAATTTTTAGTATTGCCACCATGAAAAAACAAAGCAGCGTAATAGTATTACTGAAAAAATGCTAAATTCAATTTTGTATGTAAGATATGGACTCAAAAGGGAAAATAGGTGCTGTCATGACTTCATAATAACTAAAGATCTCGTTACGCTTATGAATAACTCTAGCATTTATGATAGTTCAGAGCAAGATATAGAAAATTGTGATATAGAAATATAGTAAAATGTATGTATATATGTATGTACATTTCCCACAAATTTATTATTTTTTTTTTTCATTTTATGCCATGAAAGTATATGTTATTTAAAATATATTCGTAACCTGATGCGTTATTTTATTGCGACTTTTCATTAAGTCACATTATTTTTAAAACAGTAAGCTCTGCTTAAAATTTTGCTCGTTGTACCTTTTATATAAGCACATCTATGTAATAGATATAACAAATATATGTAAATGTAAGCTTTATATTGAGGCTATTTTAAAAAATACAGATTTGAATTGTTGAACTATTATAGCTCTGTATATTAGGATGCAAAGCATCTGTATAAGAATTTTTTTTTTATTGTTATGAAATTGGAGGCATTTTCTCAAGTAAACCTTAAAATTCATCTAAATTTTTTAAACAAAATTTTTGTTTAGAGTGAACTTTTATATTTAAGGCTAGATGAGAAACACTCCTTTACATTGTAAAATATTTATATCATTTGTTTTAATGACAAAACAACGAATAAAACATGTGAAAATTTTACTTAAAACTGTTAGCTTTAGCGGTACAAACAAAGAGTACAAATAACTTAATCACCCCTATTCTGCATTTCGACTTGGATCGAAAATTTCTCCGCTTGGCAACTTTGGTATTCTGCGTTTCAATTCCGCTACGTTCAACTTCGAAACTTCCAATTCTGCTAATTCTGCACTTCGATCGTAGCTCCGTTTTTCTACGTTGGAATTTTGTTGGCGTATAAATGCTTGTTTTTTATTTTGCAAACAATTTACGATTAATTCCTGCGATTTTTTGTTGAAATTCTTGAAATTTAAGTAAAACTCGTATGTAAAAGTTGTAAAACGCTCGATATATTTTGTTTTTGTGCTCTAATGATGTTTTTTGATATGTTTGCAGGGTAATTGTTTGCGACTGGTGGCGAGTACTAATATTTGTCCAAAAATGTAGGGAGGGATATCAAAAGACGCTTTTCGATGCCAGGAATGTGAATCCGCCTACGGAGATCTAATATTTTTGGACGCGCATTAGCATCGGCACCGGTTGTAAACAATTACAAATTGGACACAATATTACTAACAAAATTAAAACTAAGGTAATGGCTTTGACTTTGCCATTATATCCAAACGTGCACCGGCGGCCACTCCACAGCACCCACTCATACTCTGTAAACTTCTTTGTCAGTTCCGGGCCGGCCAATGTATTCCTCCAGCGAAAAGTACCACCTGATGTCAGACTTAACACTGACATGTGTAATGTTTGCTCGGCGTATGGTGTGGCCCCACGATGCGACGCCAACCATCTGTGTACCTGGTCGGCAAAGCGCACTCTTCTAGCACTAGCTCTATGGAAATTACCAGCTACCTACTGACGATGTGGTAACATCCACCAACAGTGTCCTCTTGCTTTTTGTTGGTCCTTCGTTGTCTGCTACAATGAGTCAATTGATCTATAAAATTTCACTCAATTTATTCAATAATGCTCAAACATATACAATTAAGTCTATAAATCATAATAAAGCTTTACTTTTATTTCAAAAGTAATAATTTGTGTAATTTAAATTGCTTTGTTATGTTTCAATTTCACACATTCCAAGGCAAACAGCTGACTTCGAAAAACTTATAGCTCTTCCTCTTTTTCTTTCGATCCAAGCGTAACTCAGAATGCATATTTACGATCCAAGCGGAGCGTAGAGCGGGAACGTAATTGTTATGCAGAATAGGGGTGAATATTATAAAATATTTATATTATATGTTTTCATGAAAAAAATCGAATAAAACGTGTGAAAAGTTGATTCAAAATTTTTAGCCGTTTTTTCGGCCAAAATTGTAATTTTTCTCGCCGAAATTATTTTTTTTAGCCGTTTTTAGCCGTTTTTTTTTCTCGATCTAGCCGGATTGCTCGAAAAAATTCTGGCAACACTGGTTGTGTTGCATGTGGTGAACCAACAGCGGTGGCAAATGGCGCGCAAATGCATGCCAATTACATCCCCGAGGCGTAAAATAACAACTGCATAGCATTTTATTAATAAGAACAGTGTGCATATGTATGTATATACAAATATATTTATTCAGATTCAGCAGAATGCTTTTCTGGGCCTCATTAGCATTGCTCAGACGCAAAATGGATCATTAAACAAATTTCGAATGCTACATTGGAGTATGAAAAGTGAAATGATTGCAATTTGAAAATTAATTAGAATAAAAAAACTTGGTGCTGGTTATACTTCATACTATTTCATTTATTTCAGAGAGAAATACCATTGAGTTCACGGAAGCATTAGCTAGACAAATTAATAAATTTTTGTTGCAACCACAACAAAGAATTTTTGCTGTGTATCGTGATTTATTTAATATCTTTATTTTCCTTTTTCTTAAAGAGACTTTTTTAAATTGGGCCACTTTTCACTCAAGACGACTTTTTCATACTGCTGAAAAGGATTCCTGCTGGTGAAAGAAAATAAGGATGAATCCCAATGTCCAAGAAGGGGTCTGATGAGAAGCTGGACACCTCGAAACATGTCATCCCATCGCTGTGATTAACTTTGTAATTTTTCTATAATATCAATTCACAAAAACCTGTACAACCTCGGACACTGCTCTAACAACAATTCCTCAACAAAACCAGCTAAGTACGGTACAGAGAATTTATGAGAACTCTTATGGTGTGTTGGGTTCTAAAACATTTCAATATCTAGCAATTTAAACATTTGCAAAAATGTGTTTTTTTTTTTTTATACTTAAATAGCTTTTCTAAGGGATCTAGGAAGTATTCAAGAATACAAAATTATTAAAATTAAGTACATATACGAGTATGAAACAAGTTTCGCCCCCCAAGTATCTAAAAGTATCAGCTGTCTTTGGGTCTGTTTATAAATTTTATCGCCCGGGAAAAACTAGGCAGGCTCAAGCTAAGAAAACCTATTCAGAACCTTTACAGGTTTCATGGCATATTTCCTGCAAATTGAAGAATCGTGGAAACAGCAAGCAAGCCCCTTGCGGAATACCATAAAAATTACCTGTATATTGGGCATCATACGTTGCCTTGGCAGGGCTACATGGTTAAGTACAAGTAGTCTTTGATAATTTTCTACACGGGAAGTGCAAAGCTTTCAAAATATGACGTTTCCAACTTCGCTATTTAATCAGCACTAACGAAAGCCTAGTTACTAGAGTCGTCTTCGTCAAGTTCAACGAAATTTTATAAAACGTCATGCTTATATGCTCAAAAGTCCCCTATATTAATAATATTTTTATGGAAAGAAATCTTCTCTAATGAAACAAGCCAACTACGCTAAATGCAATTTCTTCTTAATTATTCCTCCTTATTTTTTAATTACAGTTCTAAGCTTTAGGCGTAGAAGATTTTCTTGTCCCGTCTCTTTAACTCCAACCCCTTTAATAACATACCACAAAACCCTTTTGACTCATTCTTTTAATCACTTGTCTAAACGAGAGTTGTCTTAATGTCGCATTTGCATGCCAACGCATATCACCACAGCATGCAAAGTATGGCAGAAAAAGCTTTTGACAGCAACGCCAGTTAGAACTTGACAACGATAGAACGTCAATATATTTCGAATCCGTCTGCTGATACTTCTGTAAGTGTTAAAATATGTAAGAACATACATATGTACATATGCATACTCGTACACAGAAAAGTCCGTTCGGTCAGTTGGTGGCATCGATTATATTGATGTTGTTGAAGTGGCATGGTGATTGGTAGCTTTTGAATTTGTGACGTAGCGAATATGCACATCGAATGCTAGTTCGGATGTCAAGTACTTGAAAAATAAAATTTAAAATTGAATGTCTTTTTTTTACGATTTTGTAGAGTGCCAGTAGCTGTTTCGTTTTGATAAATGAAACTAATTTGAGCACCAAACGTTGTCGAATCGTTCTTCTCTTGATCCTTCCGTCCGATTGGTGGTATCAAACTTCCTCTGCATTCCACTCTAGAACATGTTCAAATGACTATATTACATATTGGCATCTATTAATGTAATGCTTGGAAAGATTATCGCAAACTTTTCTTGGAGACAGTGCAGCCTCATGGCTTTTATAGCTAAGAGAGCAAGTTCGATGGTAACCGCAACATCCCTACTTTGTTCATAAAATCCCCTACCTGCCACCTTTTCGACGATGCTGCAGTAGCAATCATTCCCTCAACTCATGCCATACAAGCTGTTGCAAATCCACATCGTTTTCTCTTTTTCGTTTGCCCCGCTGTTTGTTAACCATTTGGTTTTTGCTTATTCACTGCTAATCCCTGGTGTATCGGACGTTGTTATCCTCGTTTAAGCACATTGACGCCCAAAAGGATTTTCCACGCCCGTTGGCTTGTTCATTCGCTTGGCGAAACGGTATCGAAGCTTTAAGCCTTCACAGCATCGACTGTGAAAGTGAATGATGTGCCTAATTTATCGTTCATGCAATTTACTATGTGTCTACATATGCATGTATGTATGTATATACATATGTATGTAAGTATGATAATGTGTTAGGTTTTTTGTGGCCAAACTATATGCAGCTGATGGTGATTGCGTGAAAGTATGTATGTGCACACAGGTGTGGATTTAGAATTATGAGGGCCGGTGGCCAATAATTTATGTAGACAACTTTTGAAATCAAATTATTATTAGTAAATCAGTTTATATATAGATAATTCACTTTAACTTTAAAATTAAAAACTTTTCAAAGGTTAAGTAAGGTTTTTTTTTGAAATTTTTTAGGTTACGTTAGGTGGCACCGCTAACGCCAAACGATGTCAGTCGGGCTAGAATCGGTGCTTAAGAGACCCACATCATGAAGTCGCCTTAAGTATGTATATCATCAAATGCAGCCAATATTACGAGTCTCTACAGTCTTTGTATCTTCCCATCAACTCTGTTGTAGAGCAAAAAATTTTATTTTATTTTTTTGGACTGAATATCTTTAGAAAAAATGCAGTCAAATTAAACTTGTGGAAATGCCTCAAAATGATGTGAGGCATATTCTAATCGAAAAGAGTTTGAAAAAAATACTCGCTTATTTATTGAATTTCTTTCAAAACAACGACACAACTGGTTATTTTAAGCACTCGCTAATAAACTCGGCTATTCAATACGCGACTTGGAACGTAGTGTTGAATGGTGAAGAAACTGCTTCATAGTGAATGAGCACTTAAAATGTACCAGAGAAATATTTTGTCAGCTTCATTTATTGCAGCCAACTTCACTCAAACTGAGTTATAAAAATAAATAAACATGCAAATTGTCAATAACAAAGAATAGATAATTTTGACAGTTGAATTGAGTCCAGTGTTCTTAAATACACCCAGGGAAATTTTTGGCGAGTTGAGCGTTTTTGCCATACTCACTTAAAAGAATATACGTCTATGTATGCATATGTATGTCCGCAAGGGATTTAGTGTTCCTCAAACCTAACCCAAATTTGAAACAGGGAGAGACAATTTCTCAAACACCTTCAATATCGATCCGAAATATCGCGTCATTCCATTGATTTTAAGTACTGATTGCGATTTTAGATCCGAATGGTGCGAAGCCATAACCGAAGTCTTTTAAAATAAGCGACTACATCAAAAAGTAGTAAAATACCACACTCTCCATATCTTTTAAGTTAAAATATTGTCCTCAAATAACTAAGACGGTTAATGCAAACTTTGAAAAAATACTGAGCTGATCCTATGTATATCGAACTAAGAGTTTATTCCAAATATAAATTAACCTAATATAAACAAGTAAGGAAGTCTACGCAAGTTATGTCCATTTATGAGATTTTCGAAGTTTTCGATATCGAAAAAGGGGGCGTGGTTATCATCCGATTGCGTCCATTTTCAATAGCAACATACCTTGGCCAAAAAGTAGCCTGCATAACAAATTCCATGCAAATATCTCAGTTTTTACGCAAGCTATGTCAATTTATGTGATTTTCGAAATTTTCGATATCGAAAAAGGGGGCGTGGTTATCATCCGATTTAGCCCATTTTCAAAAGCAACCTACCTTGGCCAGAAAGTAACCTGTATGCAAAATTTCATGCAAATATCTCAATTTTTACTCAAGTTATCGTGTACACGGACGGACAGACGGACAGACGGACGGACATGCCTTAATCAATTCCTCTTTTTAACCTAAGAACTTTCATATAAGGAACCCCATATCTAACTCGATTATTTTGCGCCGTTACATAGTACCGTTATGTGGACAAAATTAATATACCCTTGTACTAGTACTAGTACGCTGGGTATAATAAACCTACATATGTATATCGACATGGCGTAATGAGGTAAGCAAACAAACAAATTTTGAAAGCGCTGAACACAACAACAACAACATATAAACGGTTTATGCAGATTAAATAAATATTTACAATTTTTCTAGATCAGACCTGAGCGCTTATGCAAATATATGTAGCTCCAATGTTTGCGTTCAACATTTCTTTAAATTTGCACAGAAGAGTGCGGATTGCACACACATGAATAGTTTAAAACCTCAAATACCGTGGCTTACTTAATTTACAATGACTACCGGCTGCCATAGCTTCGCTGGGCCATACATTGATACTGCCCTGTGTACATTTGTATGTATGTATGCATATTTCTATATATGTTTGGGTGTGTACCTTAATATCCTCTACCCCATTGCAATGCCAATAAAATGGCTTAAAGTAACGTTGCGGTATTTAATTGAGGTCTTACCCATTTGCATTTATGCGTTTGTGAATTTTTATTCATTTTTTTAACGCTTGCAGCAACACGAATGCCAATATTTCCCTTCAAACTATAAATGAAACTAATTTATCCCACAAACTCTACAAGGCAAAGTGTAACTACATACTATAATATGCCTTTGGTACTTTTCCTTTGTGGCTGTGACATTTTTCTACTTTCCGTTTGCTTGTTCGTGTCAGCCAATTCGAGAAATGGAAAATTGAATGCATAATTACAACCGCAAAGTTATTATCATTTTCGCACCATCTCCGCATCTGATGAATTATTTCCTCTTCTATACCGTTGCCACTGCAACCTTCTTTTATAACATTAATTCTTCTTTTTGCTGATTTACATAATTCATGCCTTTGCTTTCACAGTTGATTTTCGTAGATATGTTTGTCGATATCAGTTATTACTCTCCTGCTGGTGGTATGACTCGTACTGCATTTATCTTCCACATTTATGTCCTTAGTGATTTCTTCACTATTTTCTGTTGCCTCTTTTGCTTTTTCCTCTGCTTTCGTTTCTGTCTGCTCTGCTTGTATATCATTTGATTCTTTATGCTCATTGAGATGTGTTGGCTCACCTATTGCCCTGTCCTAAGGATGCTTCGTATAATTGTTGAGTGGCATTTCATTGACCATGGTGTGTGCCATCTCAACCTTACTCCTATCGTGTATACCTTTATCGTGCGTTTCAGCTTTTTTCTTTTGCGTCTTCAACTATTTATGTATGTATATAAAATGGGATTAAAAGTAAAGAGATAAAAATAACGTTATTGTCAAAGATTTCTTAAGCGAAATTTTAATTCATAGTTACTCGTCTTATTGTTTCTTCGAAATTCTGATGTGGCTCTACGCGTTTCATCGTGCTGCAGGCTTTCAACTTTTCCGACGACTGAAATTGAAATGGTAAAATAAAATGAGTGACAAAATAAATTATTAATAATTAATATTTCAATTTACATGGTCAAGTTTTTATGTATGATATTCATAGACAAAAATGCTTTCGGCTTAAGGATAATTTTTCGTTATGAGATATTTTTAAAGTGAGATGTGAAATAGAGAGTAAGAAAGAAGAGCAAGAGGGAGGGAGATATGGCGAAAGGAATTGAGGTAAACATTTCTATAGAGATCCACAAGTAGATTAAAATTAAAATGCAAATAGTGATGACAATTAAAGTTGAGATGAAGAAGCAGATCCAGATTGAAAGGATATAAAAAATGTCTCGAAGAAGGACAAATGATTAAAAATGCGTCTCTATACTGCAACTTATGTGTGCGCTGCCGAGTCCAGAGGATAGACAATACCACCTTAGTATAGAGTATAGATGTCTGTAAAACTTATTGTGAGCAAGGCTGAACCATTGTCAACATGCTACTCAATTGGACCTTGTCAGAACGGCCTAATAACGCGTTAACCTACCATCGATTGGCCTTAACAACCTTACCACACTTCCACCTCCACCAAGAGTGTAAAATTTGCAGTGCCAAAAAGAAGAAGACACTAATTATCAACCGGACAGCTTTTGCTAAACTGTCATAAACCTCGACATCCACGAGGCGTCTGGCGAGCAATGACACAAGAAGACGTCCCTAAGCACTACCTATGATGTGATGTGGCAATGACATTACTTAACCATTTGATACCAGGCACCGGTCTGAAAATCATACTTCCCAGGGAGACTAGAGTCTATGGGTCTCAACATTTACTTTGATATCAATCTCACCAACAAGGAGATGTGCGAGACGCTATATCCCTAGATCAAAAATTTAACTGCACATCATTACCCTAATCCGCAGAGCTAAGTACTGTTAGTAGCAACAATAACATCATAAATGTCCAAATGTATGCCTCGGAATCATCGACAACATCGGAAGATGCAATTTGTGTATTCAAGAGAAAAGTTCCAAAACTGCAGTTTTGAAATGTCCAGTTTGTACACTTTAATAGGGTCTTCACATAACCTTCGCAGAAAAGTCTTCATATAACATGTGGCTATAAAAATGTAATTAAATTGCTAGACGTTAAGAACAACAATTCTGCCAACAACGGACATCAAACAACGTTATGCTCGCCCACACGAAGCTCTCGTAAAAAAATGTTAGCCAGACAAAACATCAACCTAAAAATGCGATAAAGATAATAATCCTAGTAACACCTGAAACAAAAACCCTTAACACTGGCAAACAGGCAAACAACAAAACAGCGCATATATTTGACTTCCTTTAACACATACGTACATAAATACTGCGCTCACTTCGTCCTAGCACTTGATAAGTAGTATGCTCGTTTGCCACTTGCTCACTTGTCCATTGAGATGCCCACTTGAAGCGTCACTGCCACCAATTTAAAATTCGCCTTTCCAATTGAGATTCAAAGCAAAAAACATTGTTTCAAAGGTACGAGAAGAATGAAAGCTGACTAGTCGAGAAATGTCAAAAAAATGCATTCAAAGTAACATTTCCGCAACAGACCACGTAATGAGCAAATTTCCATGGTATTTAAACACAATTTCAAAACAACAACAACCATACACCAGCGCTTTATATCCTGCAAACGGCTTTTCTGCTTACTACAACAGCCAACACTTAGTACACAGTTTAATTCCACTTTTTAGTTAGGGTCAAATCCACCTAGAACTAAAAACTAAAAAAAAACAAGCTCGTACCGAACCAGGATACTTAAAATAAAAAAAAATAAAAGAAAAAAAAATAAAATAAAATAAAATAAAATAAAATAAAATAAAGTAAAATAAAAAAAAAAAAAAATAAATAAAATAAAACAAAATAAAATAAAATAAAATAATATAAAATAAAATAAAATAAAATAAAATAAAATAAAATAAAATAATATAAAATAAAATAAAATAAAATAAAATAAAATGAAATAAAATAAAACAAAATAAAATAAAATAAAATAAAATAAAATAAAATAAAATAAAATAAAATAAAATAAAATAAAATAAAATAAAATAAAATAAAATAATATAAAATAAAATAAAATAAAATGAAATGAAATGAAATGCAATGAAATAAAATAAAATAAAATAAAATAAAATAAAATAAAATAAAATAAAATAAAATAAAACATAATAAAATAAAATAAAATAAAATAAAATAAAATAAAATAAAATAAAATAAAATAAAATAAAATAAAATAAAATAAAATAAAATAAAATAAAATAAAATAAAATAAAATAAAATAAAATAAAATAAAATAAAATAAAATAAAATAAAATAAAATAAAATAAAATAAAATAAAATAAAATAAAATAAAATAAAATAAAATAAAATAAAATAAAATAAAATAAAATAAAATAAAATAAAATAAAATAAAATAAAATAAAATAAAATAAAATAAAATAAAATAAAACAAAATAAAATAAAATAAATTATAATAAATTAAAATAAAATAAAATAAAAAAAATAAAATAAAATATAATAAAATAAAATAAAATAAAATAAAATAAAATAAAATAAAATTAAATAAAATAAAATAAAGTAAAATAAAATAAAATGAAATGAAATGAAATAAAATAAAATAAAATAAAATAAAATAAAAATAAAATAAAATAAAATAAAATAAAAATAAAATAAAATAAAATAAAATAAAATAAAATAAAATAAAATAAAATAAAATAAAATAAAATAAAATAAAATAAAATAAAATAAAATAAAATAAAATAAAATAAAATAAAATAAAATAAAATAAAATAAAATAAAATAAAATAAAATAAAATAAAATAAAATAAAATAAAATAAAATAAAATAAAATAAAATAAGATAAAATAAAATAACACAAAATAAAGTAAAATAAAATGATATAAAAATAAAGCAATATTAACAAAAATAAATTTAAAAAATTTAATTAAACAAAATTATAAAAAAAAAAAACAATATTAACAAAAATAAATTTTAAGAAAATAAAATAAAATTAATTTTAATTAAACTAAATAAACAATCAGCTAAAAAAAATATCAGGCTCACACTCGACACCATGGAATATCCCTCAAGCAACAACAACAGGATGTTAATGACGTATCTACCTAAATAACAACAATAATGGAGAAATGACAAAAACACTGCTAAACTGTACGAATAAAAATGAAAGGAAGCCATCCGCTATACTACTGACAAAAAAAAGTAGGTAGCTTTAGAAATTAAATTGCTGTCATGTAGCAACAACATAACAACAATTGTAAAAAATTAAATGAATAAAGAAAGGCCACAGGCAAGCGACGTGCTCGAGTAGTTGAGATTTCAGTCCAAGTCGATTGCCCGAACTCAAAGCGCATTTTCCGGCACCTTGACGTTCAACTGAAGTAATTCAGAAAAATTGACCGCAATACAAAAAACTGGTTGCCAAAATGAAAATAAAAAAGTGGGTACAAACCGCAAAGGACAGGAAACAAAATATAAATGAACAGTCACAAAAGCAACCAACGACGACATAACCTTACATATGTACATAACATAGCTCAGAGAGGATATTGTGTGAAATAAAAATAAATGAACGTCCAATACAAAGAACGTAACAAGCTTGGCAGTATTGCTCGCACTGACGGTTGCTGGTTAATAAAAGCCAATAGCTGTTTGTTAGTAAATGAGAAACTACATAGAAAGAAGGATAATTGATGGAGAGTTGCCGTTTAGGAACCAGACTTTAAAAAGGTTTTGTTCAAGAATAGTGAAAATTATAGTTGAAGTGTAAAATGATTTTTATGCCGATCACTGTCGAGGGGTGAACTCGTATTCTGAAAAACTTTTCGAATTACTTCGTCGCGGTTCTTCAAACAGGAGCTATTACGCAATAGCACCAGTTACCAATGTGCGGTATACCGGCTGCAATTGTGGGGGCAGAGAAAAAGCAAAGCTCGAGAATCTAGTATGAAATATACAAACTTAACTGCCGGTTTTTAACTATTGAAAATCATGTAACATTACATAGATATATAATAGATATCTATTTTGCTCTTATTTGGCAATATGGCTTTTTTTCGACTGAAAGCATGTCTCTCTTGTTACTCACTTCCCTACAGAAATTCAACATATTTGTTTATACACAGGCATATGTATGTACATTAAGGTGCCTCGCCAAAAAAAGTTGCACTGTTTCCACCGGAATTTCAAAATTCACTCTTTTCTAAGGACTCCCCCAAAATATTTAGAAAAAATATTAAGATTTACAGGAGCTAAACCGCGTTAAAAAAACGTTAAAAATATCGTTTTTTATGTATAAAAGGAGTATGAAAAAATATTTTTTAATAAAAATCATCTGAGAAATCTTAATACTTTTTCGAAATATTTTTTATCAAGGTCTTAGAATACATTGAGGTTTATAATTCCGATGGAAACAGCATATCCATTTTTTTTGTATGGAGCGTGAGGCGCCTTAATGTACATATGTTAAAATTTTCGCCTAGTTTAAACCTCAAAAAAAAAGGCCTAGAAAAAGAAGAAACCATTGAAAAGCGGAAATATGGTAAATTTCGAACCGCAAAAATGTGCACAAAACCAAAATGTACATAGCCGAAAGGTGAAAATTAACAGGACTCCTCACAATATCCTGTGGGCAACTGAATTTGTGTTGCCACATGGTGTGCCACGAAAATGGTAAAGTCAAATGTAAGAACCCATGAATGTATGTATGTATGCTAAGATGCGGCAATGAAGTGAACACAGTGTACGTGAAGAAAATAAAAAAAAATAAGTACATAAATTGGGGGAGATACAGGTTGAATAGTAAACGGAACAGCCTCTTTACTTCCGCACCCCACGGCTTGACAAATATGTTCTTCATTATCATTTTACTTGTGTTAGGAAATTGAGATTAAATAGGGGAAAAAAACAGATAAATTGTGTGTGGGTTGCTTTATACATAGTTAGTTGCCCACATTACTCAACCTCAGAAGTGCGTAAGAGATCAAGCCAGGAACATCCAGAGTATCAATCACAAACCCACAGTTAGTGCACGCCTAATAATTTGAGCCTAAATTTTAAATCATTCATTGGCTTGCACAATTTTGTAAACTTTTTTGTAATGAATTCCAAACCTTTCAATTATTTACCTACAACAATTCTCAATTCTTTGCGGTTTTTATTTAAAAGAGTCCTAACATTTTTTAAAAAGATAAAAAAATTTTAACAAGTAAGAAAGTCGAAGTTCGGGTGAACCGAACATTAAATACCCAGCGTTAGTTTTCAGAACGAGATACAAATACCATGACTTGGCAATGATATCGGCCCTAGAATCTTATTTGAAATTTTCTACATCAAAAAAGGGGGCGTGGTTATCATCCGATTTCGCCCATTTTAAAAACCAACCTGCCTTGGCCAGAACGTAACCTGTATAACAAATTTCATGCAAAGATCTACATTTTTACTCAAGTTATGTTAATTTATGTGATTTTCGATATCGAAAAAGTGGGCGTGGTCATCATCCGATTTCGAAAATTTTTACAGCAGCTCACCTTGGCCAGAAACAAGCCTGCATAACAAATTCCATGCAAATATCTCAGTTTTTACGCAAGTTCTGTCAATTTATGTGATTTTCGAAGTTTTCGATATCGAAAAAGAGGGCGTAGTTACAATCCAATTTCGTCCATTTTCAATAGCAGCCTACCTTGGCCAGAAAGTAACCTGTATGCAAAATTTCATGCAAATATCTCAATTACTCAAGTTATCGTGTACACGGACGGACAGACGGACGGACATGTCTTAATCAATTCCTCTTTTCAACCTAAGAACTTTCATGTATGGGTATAAAAATATTTGCGGTTTAAAATTTTGTTTAGGCAACCGGCCTAAATATATTATAATTTTTACTACGCGCATTTCTTTAACCGGGGTAAATTTAATTCTAAACCAAATTTGGTTTGGTCATATAGGTAGCCCCAAAAAGTTTTGAATTTAAGTTAAAATTTTTAGTGTGAATATATTCAAAAGTTTCCACAAACTCACATCCATTGGTTAATTGATTTTGATAAAGTGTAGCACTTTCACCATAACTATGTATACGCTACTCACCTTCAGTTGCATTCCCTCATTTGGATTGCTATCGTCAGCACCTTGCTTCAGACCGCTAAGGAAGCGCGCAAAAACCGTACGCCGTTTATTACGATTTCGTCCCTCTGTAGAAAGTATATAGCAGCAATAAGACAAAGATAGAAAGAAGAAAGCCAAAAACAAATAAATTTTGCGATTCTGCTCACAGTTTCAATAACTCATGCACTATTTTCATTGACCACCCACCTGTTGCAGAGAAATCGTAGAAGACATTCCGCCTAGCGCCAGGATAACTGTGTTGCATGCCATTCAAGTTAACCGTCGATTTTGAATCAATTGTAGTTCTAGCCATACGATTTACTAAATCGTTTTGTGTATAGCTATATATTTCATTCTCCTCACGATTCGAAAGGCAACTAGATGGCTGCAGGCCGAAAAAAAAAAAAAACAAAAAAAGAAAAAAAAAAGAAATTGCGATTGAAAACAAATAAGGTACAAAGTGAAGCAACAAAATGCAACACTATCATTTGATAAAGTGCATTCAATAAAAACCATAAAAAACGTAAATTTGGGTTACTCGAGCTGCATACGATATTTACTCGCATAAGAGCCTACCGGTTGCAACGTACGTGGCGTATACGTACCAAATATTTTCCAGGCACATACAATGGTTGGCTGTGACTTGTCGGCATGGTTGATTGATTTGCGATATTACCACCGATCATACCGAATCCAATACCTAGTCCAACATTACCACCACCACCGCCACCACCCATCATTGCTGACATGGCGCTATGACCGCCGCTATTGCTACTGCTACCCGTACGCCTTGATAACGTATGTCCAGTTGAAATGCGCACATGACGTTCTTTCCACTTGGAAACGCGTACTTCTTCGATTGCATCCAGCACGTCCTCATACGGCATATTAATCTGTTTGCTATAGTGTGCAGCAAGGCCTTCCAAATAGCCACGTTTTCCCTCCTGCAACAAGACAAACATATATGTGTATGTATGTACATTGTACA
Organism: Sphenella marginata; assembly: GCA_951509765.1. Taxonomy (NCBI): domain Eukaryota; kingdom Metazoa; phylum Arthropoda; class Insecta; order Diptera; family Tephritidae; genus Sphenella; species Sphenella marginata. Next base: position 90,842,397 of record OX608079.1, on the reverse strand, counting down.
TATGTATGTATAAGACGATATGCAGTTAAAGTTGCAGCACATAAAGTTTTCAAAATGTTGAAGATAATTCAAATGCAAGCAGCGTGGATTTGGGTTAATAAAACGAGCTTAAATTCAAGACTTAAAATGGCTATAAATCAAACTCTAAGGTATTGGAGTTAAAATTTAGACATAACATTTAATAAGAGTAAGTGAGAAAGGTAGCGAGTGAACTAGAGGTAGATGGTGAGGCAAAATAATAAGATGAAGATAAGCAAGAGGGAGAAGGAGGGGGATTATTTTTAGATATTACGCTTTTAAACAATAGCGACGTTTGCAATCCATTTAGGTAGTTAATTAGTAGTCACATTTTTGAAACCGCTGGGAGCGATTTCTCCTTCATGGAAGACCGCAGCGAATGATTTTGATACATAAAATTTTACAAAGACAATCCTCTGACAAACTTTATATTGTTCTTTACACCAGCCATGAGCTCAACAATTCATATAGGTTGTACAATATTTTTTATGTTGTTTTTCCTATCCGCAGACAAAGTGTTAATATCTTCCGGTACTTATTAAAGAGCTTCTACTTCAGGCTGTCTCAATACACAAATGCACCCGCAACAACCGCACTCATGCGTTCGACATGACTCGTAATATTTACACGTGAATACTGCCATAAAGTTCGTCAAAATAAAATCATAGGCCGTTGCGAATACGTCATCAGCTTTTAAGTACTTTTAACGTTTGAGCTGGTTGCAAGCTATGGCACTAGCTTTAGATATGTTTTTCGTTTTTTGATGCAAGTTTGTCTCCTCAGCCACTTGACATTGAGCATGTACACATAAAATTTGCTTTGAGCTGAATGCAAACGAAAAACACTTTAACAACAAACTGCACGTAGACACAATGTCTGAGATGTCTCCGTCGCCACTTAGAGATGTTTCGAATATACGAATTTTATTTACAGTTACAAATCAGCCTGCTCTATGGTCACGGTTAATTGAAAAAGTCCCTATATAGAATGGGAAAAGTCTAAGATCCGAAGTGCGTGTATGGAGATGGCGACGTTCTGACCACTCATTCTTCAAATGCTCATGTGGGACATGTATTCGAGCGAGGTAGGGACCAAATCACCGCCAATAACGTCGTAGAGAATATGTTTCCCAGAAGTAACAAGTCAGCTACTTTGCAGGAACCACACTAAGAGCGCCAGTACAACAATTTCGGGGAAGACTTAAGTTCACGGGAACACGGTTGTTTTAAAAATATCAAATATGGTGCAAAACGATTTTTTTATTGAGTTCGTTTCAAAAATTTTCTTTTTCACTCCAATTTTTTTAAAACGAAGGTATAAGTTTGTATGAGAGGTGTCACGCCCTTTTCGAATACCTACGCTCTTTATTGTCAATGTTATTGATATCATATATCTTCATAAAAAATTTCAGGTCCCTATTATGTACCCTTTTAGATTTATTCAGCCTCAAAAGTTATGTTTGTAAAAGAGGTGCCACGCCCTTCTTTCCATTAGTCCTATGAGTATGATGTTGCTTTCACATATCTTTATACCAATTTTCAGGTCCCTGCCATAAATCCTTTTATAGATCTTCAGCTTGAAAACTAAGTTTGCATGGGAGGTTCCACGCCCCCCTAATATTTTGAATTTATTTTTTTCAATCTGACCTGCGCGTAGGTAATAACAAACAAACCCCCCAAAGGAAGAATTTGAATCGCTGTTTTCAAGTTTTATTATTTCGATTAAACACCAAATCATTTTTATATATATAGATATATGTAAATGCATCTCTCCATTGCGAATTGCAAACCAATAACATTCGCTACATCTCTAACATTCACATACAAAAGTCAAGTTGTGGTGTGTTGTCTGCTCAAATGTAGTGCACTTGTGTGCAGTCCTTAGGCTTTTATGAATTTTCTTGAAGTGCAATTAGATGCGACGCATTAGAATGTTTTAGCGGCAATTGCATGAGACTATAAATATAAGCGCATTAAAAACAAATTTGTTACAAGTACATATATACTCGTATACGAGCAGTGACTTAGTCTGATTCTAATAAATTTTGCGTGTATCGTATAAAATGAGGCAATAATTACAATCTCTAAACACACTATCATAACACATAAGCCCATACATCACCAAGCATTTTCCTAAAGATCTACTGTACTTTAATTGCAAGCTGGTTCCGTTTTCAAAATACTCTGGTCCAAAGTGTGTAAACAACTTTTTTACGCCAGAACTTTTTTTTATAAAAAACATCATCTTACGTTTTGTACTTTGAAACATATTTAAGATATTGAATGCGAATCCTCTTCAAAAGTTACGATTCAATATAACTGCCGACGGAAGAAATGTAATAGATCATGAGAGAAATCAGAGATGAAGTCGCTAGGGATCAGAAAACTCTATCACAATAGATCCACGCTGCCAGCATTGCCGAAATAGCTGATAACCCCAAATAATTTTTTTTTACATACATATGATGAATTTCTTGTTCTTGTTTTTTTATTCAATTATTAAAAGTTTTTATTATAATAGAGAATATGTATAAATTTGGAGCCAATGGTGGTAACTTTTCCTATATATTCATTTTGCAAATTTCCTCTGCTTACCATGAGGCTTTCAGAACACTGGCTTTCCTTCAGCAATATTTATATTTCTTTTAAACAAGTTTTTGCAAGTATCGTTTGGCTGGATCAAACATTGCTTTCAATTTTTTTTTTTTTTTTTTCTTTTTTTTTTTCAAAACCATTCATGGCTTTAGACGAGATAATTCGACAAACGCAGCTGTTATAAGAACCTGCAATTGACACATGCATCTCTAACTCTGAAGAACCTTGCATATTTCAGAAAAAGCTTTATAAGTTGACAATTAAAAAAAGGCACCCAAGGATTGTTGTCATATATATTATTTCTGTAAGGTCTTTTTGTGTTTGCTCCCAATTTTCTGCTCTCATTTCGAACCAATATGAATAAGTAAGGTATCGTTTTAAAGCTGTGGGTTACTTCTACATGCGAAACTATATATTAATTACAGCAGTGCTTTTGTTTAAGCGTATTTTATAAAAATTATCAGAGACTTTATCTACTGGGCTGTAGATGTCGCTGATGGTAGTGGTGAACATAGGATTTAATAAGTTATACTAATTTAAGATGGTCGATTTTCGACCACGGGATATACTAGTCCTTGTTTAAATTATATTCTATAAAATGTTCTCATCAAATACCCAGAACAGAAATCCTCTGTTAAACTTTCTGTTTTGTTTTCTTTACGTAAAAAATTTAATTTACGCACATTCCATATATCAGTTTCCAACATAGACAACCTGCAACAGAAGGTTCCTTCCTTCATAACAATTTGCAAATTGCAAAAGGCAGCCACTCGACTTTTATAATGAGATAACCAGGCACGTTCGACATGTTTGCAAATTATTTTCCTAGTTGTAGCTAATATGATAGCAACTATGCCAGACGGGCATACATAGCTAATGGTGTTGACATGTGTTTTGCAAAATCTTAGACACGTTGCACCAGCAGCGCGCGCCATTTGTTGCTGCGAATATATAACACACAAACCACTATATCGTAGTTGGCGGCTGGGACCTATCTCTTACCACCCATAAACGACATAACCACAACAAAGATTAACTAAATATATGTAATGGTAATTAGCAGCTCATGTCGCTTTTGGTCGCATATATGTATACACAAGCTTGTACTAACAAGAAGTTTCCGGAAGAAAGTGTCTAAGTTTTTAGGCGCTGATTGTGTTCATTGCACAGCTGCCTCCAAGTTGTAGAAATCGATAACTCGTCTGGTTCACTCGTTCGGCACAAATCCCATGCTTTGTCTGTTTGTATTGTTATGAGTTTACCGTCAGCACATCATAAAATATTTATCTTTGCTAACACCCAAGTTGGAGGCTTAACGCTGGGAATAACGCTGATAAAGCACGTTTTGATTGCACTTACCGCCATCACTTTTCTTGGCGAGCGAATTTTGGAAATGTTGAATATGAAGGAGATTTAGAAATATTAAGGCTGAAGTAAAAATGTCTTTTTAATTTAAAACTGTACCTTAGAATTTATCTCAAAATTGGAATTAGCACATTTTTTTTGCTATTCCTTAATTTCCATCGGGTTCCTTATCACTCCGATTTCATTCATTCGCATTCTTAAACAGTAGGAGGTTTCGATATTTCAGAACCTACGGCATATCACTGTTATATCCCTAATATATATGTATGTATATATTTATTCGGATCCACACTTGCCCTAAAAATGTGTCCTTAATACAAACTGAAATAGGAAGTGTCAGCACCGGCCAGAGGTTATCTTACGTATACGCACATAAACCGACATTATTGTGAACAGACATACATATATGTGCTAGGGTTAACACTCCCATGGCAGTAGGAGCTATCTCGATTAAAAAAGTAAAGAAATTGTTTGAGAAATTGTTTTTCCGTAAAATCATCAATCCCAATTCAAACATTTTCTTTTTTTGTGACTTACATATTTTTTATAAAAGGTTTAATCCAAATAAATTTGTTTATTTTTTAAAAAGTTCAAAAATGTTACTCTGCAACGAAAATTAAGATAACCTATAAAACATTACTTTTAATCAGACATGTTAAATTCCCATTAGCATTAGCAATTGATGCAATTGGTTTATATTTTCTAATTCATTAAACAATTAGAAATAGTTCAACTAATTCCCATTAGATAATTGAGATTTTTTTTCTAATGGTAAATCTAATTGCAATTAGTTGCCATTAGCAAAAAGAATTGGGTTACCTTTACAATTAGAAATCTAATTGACTTCTGCTAATGCAATTAGATATCCAATTAGCTCCAATTAGAATCAATTATTTTCATATTTTCAAAATAATTGATTCTAATTGGAGCTAATTGGATATCTAATTGCATTAGCAGAAGTCAATTAGATTTCTCATTGTAAAGGTAACCCAATTCTTTTTGCTAATGGCAACTAATTGCAATTAGATTTACCATTAGAAAAAAAATTTCAATTATCTAATGGGAATTAGTTGAACTAATTCTAATTATTTAATCAATTAGAGAATTTTCCCAAAGAAGGTTAATTAGCAATCATTAGCATTATCTAATCATTACTTAACATCTATGCTTTTAATAAAAGGGATCCAATTAATTTATCTCAAATTTATTTATTTTTTATTCAAAAAAGTTACCCACCAACAACAAAACATAAGAAATTCTATGATAAAAATTAACAAAAAAATCGATTAAATGGTCATGTAGAATTAATTTTTGTGGATCATAAAGAAAAAAATAAACAAATTTCAATACTAACTACCACTCGCTTGCAAAACAAACTCTTATGTGCACTTGAAGATATCAGAAAACTATATTTAAAAAAATGTCTTATTTAAAAAATATTTTCATTTTTTAAAATCTGAAAAATTAATGTTTTCTTTTAAATTTTGAACTGATTTTTTGTACTATAGCTCTGCTGTACCTAAACATTTCGTGAAATTTTCAAAAGGGTGCTTTTTCCTCAAAAATAGTACTTTTTGAATTTTTTATGTTTCTGTTAAGTTCACTTAGTTGAATACATAATTATGAAATTTTAAGCCTTGAAATATTTTTTTAGAGGAATGGCAAAAAAAATTTGATTGAAATTTTGTAAGAATTTTGTTGTACATATGTATGTTTAAAATTTTTTTAAATTTTGTTCACGTGCCTTTTGTGTTCAACTAATTAAACTCAACACTTAGTTAAAAAACTAAAAAACACAAAACAATTTTTTTAAAGCACTATAACTCTTCAAACGCAGAAAACAAATTTTAAAATTTTTACAGATGATTTATTAAATTTTGGCCAATTTTTGTAAATAATTTTAAAAAAAAACCGGAAAATTAAAAACTTTTGAAAATTGGAAATTGGAAATAAGTTTGCAACAATGATAAAAGAAAAACTTCCCACCAAACTTCATTCAAATCAGAAAACCTCGATTCCAACTATTGCACGAATTGCAGTCAAAATACCCGGTTAGGTTAGGTTAGGTTACCTAACCTTAATACTCAGTTAGTTATAAGTAACATTTTTCAAACCCGAAAATCCAACAATTGTAACAAAAAAACTACGGGATTTTCGTCACGTCATTGGCACCCCTAGTATGGCCATATACTACAAGAAGAAGAAGACATTACGCCTACAAACAAGTATTCGGACAATGCGAAAACTCACAAACGACATGCCACGAAATCGAAATCGCTATCATTCTGCAGAACATACGTACGCCACAACGATGGGAGTTTGACATTGGCACACAACGAAAAACAAAAACTTTTGATAATTGTACCATTGCTAGTGCTGGTGGGTGGGACAATAGGCCTTATATATGTATGTACAAAACTAGATATATTTATAAACTGTACTAGCTTCGAGGGCGCTTTCGAGTCTTATGCAGTGTAAATTTATAGTGCTCAAGCTGCCGACTAGACAGCACTTACTTTACTCTAAGGAGGATATGAATTTTAAATGCGATCCAATAAAATGTTTAAGACAAGTGGAGGTCGTGCGCTAAAATAACGATAGTTATTGCATACTCTGTTAGGTTGCCTACATTTACATATACATACATACATATGTTTATGAGATTGAAGTTTCTGTACAGTGCTTAACAGTATTGCAAATTTTTACAAAATTTTAAAATTTTAGAAAGTTCACTCACCGGTGTTGAATATGGATGCGCTGTCAACCGTATACCATCAGCTTCAAGATGGCGTTTCATTACAGCTTCCAATTCTTTCATTGTAGTTGGCATATCACAATCGGTAGCCAGTATCTCGTTGCTACTACTTAACGCCTTCGGATCATTGATCATAACATAAACTATAGCTGCTCCTTTCTCTCTTAATGCACGCACGCTTTTCAGTAATTTACTACGATGTTGCGTATTGTCCACACCAATTGCATCTAAATCGACTTCGCCAATTTGTTTACAAATCTCCAACTCATCATAGCCATTCTCCATGAAACTCTCAGCATACTGTTGCATACCGATTGCGCGTAACCATTCGGCGACAATGTTGTTGTGTGGCATTTTGGAACTTTCGTATCACGTGGCCGATGTGGCGAGACTACTTTTGTTGAGATTGGTCGTATTTGGCGGCGGAAAAGTAACGTCCAAAGGTGCGAAACTGACTTTCGTCGTTTTGAGTGCAGGTTTTGGCTTATTCGTTCTCAAGGTTGCTGTTCCGGCTGAAACCAATGCAGATGCAGCCGGTGCAGAAGGTGAGGTAAGTTGTGTACACGCGGCCGAAGCGCTGTTGCCAGTGCAAGATGTGTCTGTGGAACTTGAGCTGGCGCTGGAGTTGGCGACTGCAAGAGTGTGGCTATAACTCAAATTACTTGTTGCCTTCATAGCATTAGCGTTCGGTGGGTATTAGGTGGTGGGTATAGGAAGTGTTGCACGAAACTAATTTAGTTCAGGCATTAGACGCTGAAAGTATAAGACAAACAAAATTTGCTGTAATCGATAACGAAATAAAGTAAAAATGTATTGATGAAATAATAATACAAGCGATAACTTAAAATTAGACTTACAGGAATTCTCTCCACAATCAAGCGCATTTTTGTTTTTCCAAATATTTTTTTACCAATATTTTACAATCAGACCTGTTAAATAATGACTACTAAACGTAATGATTACCGGTTTGATTAATTATTTTTATGAGAATCCATTTAATGATTGATTACCATTACTTTAAATTGTTAATGATTATTTCCAACTAATTAAAAAGTAATCAAAAAAACAGTATGATTTTTTAATATCATTAAATTAAAATGAAATATAGTCAAGAATTTTTTTTTTTTTTTTAAGATTTGATTTGTTTTGTAATCGTGAAATATTATGATTTAGTTTTTTTATTTTTTATTAATCATAAAATAATCATTACCAATTTAAAAATCTGTCTTATCAATTGATTACTAGTTACTAATCAAATTTAACGAGGATGCTTTCAACCATCAGAACAACTTAGCTGTCTCCAATCGAAACTCATATGTGATATATTTGGTACAAGTATACGGTCAAAAACATACATTCGGCACACCCTCGCCGTCTCCCAAGGCTATATGATATTTTCGGCTGTATTAGAATATATGTATGTAAACATTTTCTCCAGCAAATAAAAGGAACACACCAATGTGCATATCAGTCTAATAATGATATTTAAGGGAGTCGGAGAAAGAGAAAAACGAGGCAACTAAAGAGAAAATGTAGGAATTCAAGGTGAAAAGATCGAACAAAAATACAAATATCTGTGAATAGAGTGGGGATGAAACTAAAGGTTTTCGAAAGAACTATAAGATACTTCCGGAGATTTTTTCCAAAATATGGTCAACCAAAAGCTCGAATTAATTTAAAATGGATTTTGGCTAAATTGGCAGATTTTTTTTTCAAAAACAGCTTATTTCAAAATTCCATTCAAAAACGCCCTATCTCAGCTGAAAATGTATGAATTTTTCGTTAGGAAAGGGCGTTTTATGAAACGTTAGGATAGGGAGTTCTTCAAACCAATTCTGAGATAGGGCGTTTTTAAAAAATATTTTTGTTAAATTAGACCAGTGGCCAGTACTTAATATGTCTAAGCCAATTCCTAGTAAAACTTAGTCACACAAAACCCTATACACATAAAAGTGTAAATTTGAAATATTACATGTTAATCAGAATATAAATTTAATCTCCTTTAGTATACTTAAACAATCATTTACACATCCATATGTGTGTACATATGCACCTAAATGGACTAAAATTTCATTCGAAAGTATTCAAATATGTTCTTAATGAATGAAGAAAACTTTTGCAATTTCAGTTTATCCATATTGTATGTTAGCTTGTCGAAAATTTCATTGCATAAAAGGCCAAAGCATATAATGGATTCGCTTTAAGAATTAATATTAAAAGCGATTGCGTGAATATGTTACAGTTACGGTAAGATATGCACAAATTTACTAAGTTTTACATATTTTTGCATTACCTATGTATGTATGTATGTATGAAGGATTATTCTGAGCCATATCAAAGTAATTACAATAAAGGATTTTATAAAGAAAAGCTATACATATTTAGTGACATGTTATTATAATAAGTTTAGAGTTATAAATTGTTCGTTTCGAGATGAGTAGATCGTATTGCTGCCAGACGTACAAAATGGTGCCCCCCATAAATTCAGACAGAACAGAATTCAGAAATACAATTTTTCGGAAAAATTTTTTCAGAAATCATTATTCAGAAACCAAAAGTTCAGAATCAAAAATTCAGAAAACTTTTTTCAGAAACCAAAAATTCAGAATCAAAAAATCAGAAACACATTTACGGTCATGCATTAACCCACCGTTATCTACATTTTTATTTTTATAACGATATTATGATTGATTTTTTGGTTAGGTTTGAATTTGTTGTGCTGCACTTAATTGGTAAATATTTAAAATTGTAACCCATAAGCGTCCATACGTTAACCCATTGGCGACCTCAATTTTCTTTTAACTCTGAAATCAAATTTTTTCACATCAAAATAGTTTTACATGTGCTTAAGTAGTTCATTTTAAGCATTATAACCCTTGAAACCCCATGCCTTAACCCATTGGTGACCTATATTGTTATTTTTATAATTTCTAAATAAACTTTTTTGCAGGTATGTTTAGCATTATAACACAAGTAA
>OX608079.1:89612784-89632488 GCA_951509765.1 Sphenella marginata | reverse complement strand
ATATTAGAACACCCACAGAATGTATGGGATTTGAAAAAGTATGAAATAATTTCGCTCCACACACAATTTCTGAAAGAATGGGTATAAAAAATAAGATCTGTAAAAAAATCTGGCCATCCGTAGTGCAAAAATGCCATGGAAATTTGACCTAAAGGCTAAAAATGCACTAAAAAATGGAATATGTATTTATTGGCTAATATCTCCTAAACTAGTAATTTTAAGAGAAATAACGCCATAACGACTTTTACTTAGATTGGAGTCAGGAGTAAATCGCCCATATAAAGGTTGTACCTGCGAGTGTCCTTTCAAGGACTTTTAATAAGTCTAAGTAAATTTTTTATTTTTCATTTTTTTGTAATGGTCAAATAAAATACTTGCAAAATTATGGATTAGATAAGCTATACATCGTTTGGTAGGATATTAACCACAGTACATTTTAATTTTACCAACATTTCTGCAATGGTTGGTTGACATAAAACTGAGAGAAAACTGTTTTTACATTTCTAAAAACATGCAATATGGTATAGTTCAGGGGTCAAAGTTCTAATTCTCTTCCCTCCAAATGCATTTTCTGAAAGTTTGGGGGTAAACGACAAGATGTGTAAAAAAGTCTAGCCATCTGTAGTGAAAAAATGTCATGGAAATTTGACCTAAAAGCTAAAAATGCACTAAAAAATTGTATATGTCTTTATTGGCTAATATCTCGTAAACCAGCAATATTACCGGAAAAAATGGCATAAAGACTTTTATTTAGATTGGAGTCAGGAGTAAATTGCCCATATAAAGGTTGTACCTGCGAGTGTCCTTTCAAGGACTTTTAATAAGTCGAAGTTAATTTTTAATTTTTTTCAAAGTAATGAGTTACATAAGTTTTACACCGTTTGATAAAATATCACCCAAAGTTTCATTTTAACATTGCATTTTAAATTTATTAACACTTTTGCAATGGTAGGTTGGCGTAAAATCGAGAAATTTTTTTTTTTTAGTTTTTGAAAACATACAATATGAGATAACTCAGGCGCACAGTTCTAATTTTATAGCTATGTTGAAGTAAAATGGTAAATATGTAACGGAACAAATTTAATAATAATATGAAATGTTGTGAAGTCTATAAAACAATATTAAACGTTTTCTTTCGAACAGTTTTTGTTTAAGCAATCTATAATTTTTTTTTATGTGTTTCGTGACGGCAAGTTTTTCTTATGTTTCTCCACTGCATGCAATAAAAAAATACACTAAACACCTCTCTTCTGCTAGGAAGCGCGTCTGCATTCAAACATTTTTTTTTCTTACCTGTGTAGAACAATTTGTTTATTTATTTTCCCATATTTACTTAGTTTTAAAGACTTACCAATTAAGAACACGCTTTTGTATTTATTTTCCATTGTGGTGCCTTATCAGAAGTATTTTTATTTTAATTTCTTGGTCTAGAGGTCACAATTACACCTTTATTATGAATGTATTTCTTTTTGACAGTTCAGTACCGGTTTCTTGGCAAAACTAAATTTTTAACTAAAATATATACATATTATACTATAGAAAAAAAATTTGAACTAATAAGAAAAAAAACATTCTTATGAAAGGTGCTTAAAAGGACATTCGCAGAAAAAAAATGTGTATGGAGAATTTACTCCTGATACCATTCTTAATAAAAGTCTTTGTTATTATTTCTCTATGAAAAACTTGTTTACGAGATATTAGCCAATAAAGACATATACAATTTTTTAGTGCATTTTCAGCTTTTAGGTCAAATTTCCATGTCATTTTTTCACTACAGATGGCTAGACTTTTATACACATCTTGTCGTTTACCCCCAAACTTTCAGAAAACGCATTTGGAGGGAAGAGAATTAGAGCTTTGACCCCTGAACTATACCATATTGCATGTTTTTAGAAATGTAAAAACAGTTTTTCTCAGTTTTATGTCAACCAACCATTGCAGAAATGTTGGTAAAATTAAAATGTAATGTTATTATTAAACTGTGGTTAATATCCTACCAAACGATGTATAGCTTATCTAGTCCATAATTTTGCAAGTATTTTATTTGACCATTACAAAAAAATGAAAAATAAAAAATTTACTTAGACTTATTAAAAGTCCTTGAAAGGACACTCGCAGGTACAACCTTTATATGGGCAATTTACTCCTGACTCCAATCTAAGTAAAAGTCGTTATGTCGTTATTTCTCTTAAAATTACTAGTTTAGGAGATATTAGCCAATAAAGACATATTCCATTTTTTAGTGCATTTTTAGCCTTTAGATCAAATTTCCATGGCATTTTTGCACTACAGATGGCCAGATTTTTTTACAGATCTTATTTTTTATACCCATTCTTTCAGAAAATGCGTGTGGAGCGAAGAAAAAAAATTTTTTTTTTTGTGGGTGTTCTAGTACATATGTTATGTACGATCTAGCTGATTTTCACTACACAGATTAAATATGTATGTACATAATGTTCGCAGCTGTTTAGTTGCAATAGTTATAGACCAAAATCCATTCATCGAAACTATCGATTATATAGGAGCTATATGTTATGTTGGTCCGATCTAGTGGATTTTCACTACAGACATTACTTATATAATGTACCTATGTATACCGCACCTGTTCCAAGTTTTTTAATTGCAAGAGTTATAGGCCAAAACCCGTGTATCGGTATGGGAGCTATGCGTTGTATTGGGCCGATCTTGCTAGGTCTGACAAATGTTTAATGCTTTAGAAAATTGTGGCCCCATCAGCTCACCGCCCTAATCATTTCGGCATACTTATTATCCCTCTTCTTCTTCTCATACTTACAAACATCGGATCAAAGTTATAATACCATTTCATGTTCATGAAAGCTATAAAAATGTCAAAAATCATTCAGGATATGGATACCAAATATAATCAATTTCAATGGCCAATGATTTACTATACTCACGCTTCAGAGGGAGGTTGTGCCGAATGTAAGAGGCCATGCAAAAGCCAGACGCTTGCTTTCAAGTATCCTCTGTGGAGCTACAGGTTATCCGTTTCGTGGCGAACGAAAGTGTTGTCCTGATTGAATGAAGACTTTGCTAAGATGGAGACAGAGGTATGAGAGACCACCACTCTGAAGGAAGGACCAAGACCAGTTGGCAGAGAGAAGAAAGTTATGACGAGCTATGTATGTTGAACGGCGTCAGTGTGTAGGTAAGAGTTGCATTGCTATCGATTCTATCTCTTGATTTAGACTATGAGAAAATTCCGCTCGATTGAAAATTCTGCCGACTTCATAACAATCGATAACTTTTGTATGTTATTAGGACAGGTTTTTAGAATGCGAGCTTTTTTCCATCCCAAAAAAACGTTAAAATAGAGGCGCAAGCTCGACAGGATATCGCAACTGTTTGCTATCGTAAGCTCCCATTAGCTGTAGATGCCCTGAGGTAAAATTTCTCCAGTCTCCAAAAGGGACAGTCTTGAGCTATTCATTTCGTGACACGTGCCGTGGAAACAGTTCAGAACTAGCCAAAAGCCAAACTATCTTAGGGCTGTCCGAACCGGTACAGGACGGGTTGCCCAGTAATGCACTGGTGACAATTGATCAGCCAATAACAATTCCATGTTAAAGTAGACAGTTGAAAGCATTGCTTACGGAGAGAACTAGGACTGGCGGTGTCTCCAAACGGTATAGCTCAGGCATAGTGCTAAGCTAGTCCAATTTTCTGCAGGGTAGTTGTAGGGTAAGACAGACAAAGTTGTCACAATTAAGGGTCTCAGGGTGCAGAATGGTGTTTGATGTTAGATTCAAGTACTTTTCCAAAAAATTATGGTCTCTGTGGTCAAAAACAAGGAACTAAATTCTGTTCTAATTGTTTAAATTTGTAATGAGCTTCATAATTTCATAGTCCCTGGGAAAAACAGCTTAGGTTTTTTTAATTTTTATTTCTTTTTCGATTCTAGATTAACAAATAAAGTCAACTTTAGTTCTGGTATAACAAGAAAAGTAAAATTTAGTCATGGAATGATTACCCTTTCACTTTAGTTTGACAAAAGAATTGAATGACTTTGTAAAAGGATCTGTTTAAAAATGTGCAAAAAGAGCTTTAAATTGAATTAAGCTTCGAATAGTTTAGGGTTAAATTTTGGAAAAAAGCTGTATGTACTTAAAAACCTAAAAAGATGTTCTACAAGAAACGATTTCATTATTCAAAACTTATGAAAAACTCTAATATGTAATTGACTCTGTTGCCATGTAAATGATATTGCCGTCCGTGGCGACAAAAATTCTACGACGTCTGTGTTTGGCATTAATACTGCTATTGCTTTCATAACTGTGCTTCGTTTTTGTTCTTGCAAACACTCCTTTCCATCACCCGTGACCAGCACCGGAAGCCAAACAAAGCAATAAGTTTGACTAGTAGGTGGCGCGCACGAATGTCTCTATGTGTTGAATAAAAACTGGTAGAGATGAAATCGGTTAGTTTGAAACGGGTGAAATTGCAAGCGCGACACCAAACGGAGGAAACGCCGGCAATGCTGTGTGACTTTGCTAACACAAGCTTTAACCCTTCGTATGACCATAAACAGAGAACGGGAGTTTACAGTGGGGGCAGGCAATCAACGTTTTTGGAAATTATCAAATAACATAAAAACAAAACGCAATAAAGCAAGACTACCTAATCAAGGAACGTATCCTTTGACCAAAGTAATTTTCGTAGCATTTTCAGCAGAGCGTTTTGAAAATTAAAATTGTACTGTAAATGTATAGAATTGAGATGCTCGTACAGTTTTTTGTCCATTAAAAAGTCGAGAAATCTTTTGTGATAGACGTGGAGATAGACGCGAAGAACACAATGGTAGTAGTATTTCGTTTCCGATCAAACTTGAGTTCGGCTAATTGGTACACAGATCACGAATGTTGAAATTTTCCAACGAATTTTGCTTTTATTTTTACATTTTTCGTCAAATCACTACACTTATGCCCACTTGCGAGCCAGGAGGAACTGCCCCTGCATACTGGACTTGAGCCAGCGAAGGTTTGTAACGTTTGCTCTCGCAATGACAGCGAGTGTTTATTTTTATTTTGTCCATCTATTTGTCGGTGCCATATGTTGTTGCGACTTTTAAATGTCAAAGGTACATGGAGGGACCACCCACCGAAAATCGACTTTGCTGTCATTTAAGACAGAGCAGATAAGGACCTAGTCAGCAAATTGAGATTCCATGGTTAACATCTGGCATTGTTCTCCACTTCACTTTCCTATCGTTTAAAAGAGTTCCCATTGATCATAGCCATTGGAGATACTAAGGACCCACCGAGGTATCAGAAAGTAGAAATGATTCCAACTCGAAAAATATTAAAGGTAGGGGAAATGACGGACCACCAGCAGAAATTTAATTGTACTCTTCTGTAACCCTTTGCAACGTGCAGGCTAACGCTAAAAGAATTCACCTATCGACAAGCCAACGAAAGATGGCTTCAAACCCCAGGTTGTTTGATATCCAAACAAACCTGGCCAAAAAGGGATCCAAAGAGATCCCGACAGATCTACACCCTAAGAAGGGCTGATATTTCCAAGATAATAGGAGTGCTAACTGGCCATTGTCTTATTGGGAGGCACGCATAGAGACTGGGTGTGCCTTACCGCCGTTTGCTGCAGGAGCTGCAAAGACGACGAAATGGAAATCTGCAACTGCCCCGCACTTAGCGGCGTTAGACGTCGCTGCCTGGGTGCTCCCTTCCTGGACAGCATTCGCCAAATTGCGAAGTATGACATCAAGGACGTGATGGCCTTCATCACGTCTTCCAAGTGGTTCGAAGAGGAGGAGGTATAAGGGTGTCTATATGTGGTATCACAACGGGCCTAATGTTACTGGCCTAAGTGTGCCTCTTTGGCAGCCACTTCAACCTAACCTAACTTTCACTTTAGTAGGACTTCAGTTAGCAGAGGCTTATGACAATTCTCTGTAATGGAAGTGCCGCATTGAACAATAACAAGGCATAGTTAAGCGATTTACTGCAGAACTTGGCCGTATCCTATTATATGAATCCAAAACCAAGGATGCACTCTTTTGCATGTAGACGGGGCCAGATCGGATAAATTTGATGCCCGTGAGCTTGTACACCACGTGGAATAACCTTTTGATGGGAGCCCCTTTCGATTAATGGTTAAGAATATTCCCGAGGTAGGCAAACCAGCCGTAAGAGGATATTAAAATGCTCACTTTCACTTACGACAACACTCCCCAAAACCTTCGGGGAGTCTTTTTGCCGTTACAAACAACAAGAAACAATTTTGAGGTGTTAAAAAAGTGGCGAGTTATTTTGCAGGTGGTCCTCAAATCGACTAGGTATATAAATGTGGGAGTGGTTAAAATGAAGCTCCATCTTTTACTGCAGTTACCCTGGGAATGGTCTTCGCATCTCACTTATAAATTGATAAGTAAAATTGATTACAAACTGGGTTTAAAAGAAAATTTTATAAGCTCAATAATGATTTGTTACTTGCGATTTTTAATTAATTTATATAAATTACCACTTGTTCATAAGATGATTTGCAAATACACATACACATGCATTTGTGTATGCTCCCAGCAGTGAAACCAACTAGCTGTCAACCAACCAGCAACTAGTATTTCAATCCAACTTTTTTTTCATATAAATGAATAAATTACTAGATTTCAATTGTCAAAAATATACTAGTTTCAAACTACATACTTCAAAAAAGACCACCAAATTTACACTTCAATACGAATGGTAATTGTTGAAAGAAAAGTATTCTAATGCCCCGTTGGGGGCTTGGTTGCATGGTGTATAGGAACTTGTTCCATATGGGGGAGCCTACAGTCTCGAGCTCTGGTGTTGAAAACATCAAATTCATTTGAGCTTTTTGAGTTCTAAACAAGGTTTGCTACTCTCTTAAAATGATTATTTTTATTGTTTTAATATGAATTTTATCATAAATAGAAATTGTGTACAAAAAAAAATAGGAACATAACTTTTCGGGTAGGTCTTTTTTGCCTTTCTATGAATTTTATCTCCAGCTATGTATGCTCTTTGAATTGGATTTTTTATCCAACCCAAGAGTTGAAACTTTGTACTGGTTCATATTTGGCCCTTTCCGGCCTCGTTTAAGATGAGTTGTCACATTCGAGTCGTACACTAACTAGTCGATTTACTGACTAGTTTGTTGTTTCACTTCATGGTTTCTATATCTTTGCATAAATCTACCATCACATCGGCGAATGCATGTAGCAATACAAATGTTGCATGCTTTTAAATCACATCGATTTGTGAGCAAATTGCTGCGACGACGACGACGACGTTTCAATTGCTGATTTTCCTTTTTATTTTTTCCATCTGTTAAATTTAATTTCTTATGATGAGGTTTTTCAACATTTTGAATGATTTGCGGTTAAATTGATTGTTGCCGACTCTAATGTTGCTGTTAAGGTACTTACATATCTTGCTATTATTGTTTGTGTTGTTGTAAGCTTTATTGTATTGCATTATGAGTTTTGTAGGCAATTCGTTTCGAAATCCAATTTCAATTTCAAATAAACGTTTATGCGAAAAATCATTTGTACGTTATGTACGTGTTGCATCATCACCGACGTCGAGTATTGGTTGTGCCAGCACCAATTGCCGCTGTTTTGCTGTTCAACGATTTGCCGCTTGTTGTTGATTGCAGGGTGCATATACGTAAAAGCACGTACACACACACACATATATAATTATCAGCAACCCAGCTGGAAATCGAGAGTGATATAGTATAAAACAGTCAGCACTGATCGTTCGATGAGATTTTATTTATTGATTATTTTGCGCAACTGTCAGCGTCGGTAGAATACCTAATCAAAGGTGACTTGGTGAGCCATTATTAGGGTACATATAATTTCTGTACGAGCTCTTTATAAAATATCTGTTCGTGGCTTAGGTTACTAGGTCCCCTATTTATAGGTACACTGGACGGAGCAATGCCTAATACAGGTGCGGATGTGCTCTACCTAAATGAGTGTGCAATCTACATCCATGAGTGACCTTTCGGCTAAGTAGAGCGAAGTTCCAAAAAAATTCCAGAAAACACCTAAATGCTATAGCGTGATTCAACTTTATAATGTTATTATGCCGTTCTCGGTATTCTTTTGAAGTTTTCCTAGTTTAAGTCAGATTAGTGTAGTTGTAGGCTTAAAATATTGAATATAGAATAACTGACATTTTAAGAAACATGTTTTTTAGGTTCCTAGCGTGGTAGCCCCTCAAAAAGCTACGTTGGTTGTAGATTCACAATCCCATTTAGTCCCACTTCGTCATCGTTTTCGAGAATCTTTGCGAATTTTAGACCTCAACAGAGATACAGAGAGATCTCATAACTCTGACAAAGGGGAATCGTTGCATATGCAACGAAAATTCTATAGATCCATCTGCTATGGTTGCGAAATATTGAAAGAATTTGGAGGGGGGGGGGGGGGGTTTAGTTTTTTTTTTTTTGTAAAATATAGTCACTGCCTAAGTTATTTATAGTGGGCGCCAAGCTATATGGGGAAGCGTACAGAGGAAGATCAAAAGGCGTTCACCGATTACTAAAAGAGAGCAGGCGTGGTCTAAGACCAGACAAGAGGGAATGCTATACTAAAGTTTCAAGGAACGGCGGCTGCTAAACATTTAAACGCCAATTAAGAGAACTAAGAAGAGTATAGATACAGATAACTTTGCCTCAACTATCATAATAAAGTTCTAAGCGTTTCACTGGCCAGCTTTTTCGCTGCTATATGGAAACTACAATACTAACTTTTCCTATCGGTCACATTTATGATTTAATATATGTATGTATGTATGTAAGCCCATTTGTAAATGCACAAGTTGCATTGGGGAAGTGATTTGTCGATAATGGCAGCCGGACGTTGATGGGAGTTTAAATTGACTACCTAGCACATCTGCCAATATCATAGACTTATGAACTTTTGCCATTGATGCTGGCTATAATCTCAGTTCGAAACAAAATGGTGGGCCGACAATGGAAGATTGAAAATTGGAAAAACAACTAATTTCGTACACGATTATCATCGATTGTGAGAAGCAAGAAGGACATACTTTATGTCTTAAGTGTTCGTGCTGAGCATACGCGAAAAAAACCTATTGATTCGATGCCGTCTAACGAAAAATCGAAAGCTTCAACGGCATAAAAACTAAGATTACCTTCAGAATCAAGTCGAGACAGCAATAAATGCGAAATCAGAAGTCCAAAATGAGGCTGATGACGCTATAAAATAATTGGTACGTTGTGGAATTTCGCTTAGGCTCGGAAAAGAAATACGGTACCATCATGGGCTGATCGCTGCACGGCTAGTAATCATGGAAAGTGTAAAAAGATGGTATAGCCAGCACGGAAGCTACACCATAAAAGGGTTTCCTTTAGTCACTCGTATTTGGCAGCAGAGGAGGAAACGAATGGCTTGGCCTTCCTTAGTGCTTTGACGTCAACTACAGCTAAAAGAGGAGGACTAGCATGAAATCTGATATACAATGGCTAAAACTTCCCAGCCGGTGCGATAATGAATGAATGCTTAATCACTGTATTTAACGTAATTTATCCATTAATGCAGCTCTATTATTGCTATTATTAGACTCTTATGAATAAACATTAAGGCATTTAAGAAACAATAATTCCGTACTCTACCCCATATTGAAATTAATATACAGTCCTAGCCAACGTAATAGGTACACGTTAAGTTTTTAATGATTAATTTGTTTACTGTCTTTTGGACCCGCACTCTTTCTTAAAGAGAGCTTGGTACCAAGAGGCGAGTACAGTAGTCATCCTGGCCGAATGTTGATGTTATCAGTCCGCGTCCTCCAGCTCTTACTACAACCTACCCAGACTGGCTCAAAGCGTTTGTATAGCATATCGTCGGAGCTCCATTTTCTCCACACCGCGAAGGCATTTTTAATTTATGATATGGTATCATTGTGGGGCGGGAATAGCCTGCGGCCACGTTTAAAATGCCTACACTTGTGCCTGCTAATGTGCTACTTCTTGTATAGTGAACATACCATGGAGCCATTTTCATGCAACATTTATGATAACTGGTTGCTTTAATATACTTGTACTTGCCATAGCGAATAATTTTCATAATCGTTAGTGATGCGCAATTTTTTGTATTAAAAAAAACCGGGTTGCTCACTTGAAATGGAATCTATAGCACTGGGTATTGTATAATAGGTCGGGTTCCCAAATATTTTAAATTATGTTTAAGTAACAAAATCCGAGGCAGAGGAGAACTGCACCAGCGGGAACAAAAAATATACTCAACCGATTTCTTATATAACCCGCATCTCCTACACCTTTTGTCCTATCTTTTCAGAGATAAGAAACAATTTTGCAACTCTCTATCATACGACTTTCCGACAACACCTTTTTTGCTTGGTTGCGCTGATTTTCAACTCTCCCAATCTGAGTGGCACTTCCAACGTATAAATTTTAAGAGATTGCTTCTTCTCGGTATACTCGTATAGTGTCAGCAGACATTATAAGACCCGTATACCTCCGATATGGGTTCAAGACACCTTTCGAAGCACAGGCGTAGGAGTAGTTGCAGTTGTTAAAGCTCTGTTCTTGAAAATTAGGCCTCCGTTTGGGATGTTCAGAGTGGCTTGCAAAATAATGTTGTTTCCTTCCATGTTTCACAAAACCAAAATTTGAAATGAATAAACTTCTGGAGATATGAACCGATTATATTTGCTTGTGGGGTACTTTTTCTTAGTCTTTTTTGCAAGTAACTGAGTTCTTCTTCTTTTTTGTGTCAGCCTCGAATTACATACATATATGTCTCTTAAGGAGGACTAAGTTTTCTGAAAAACTTTTTTACATTCGGAATATTTTGTAACCATTATTTATACTCGTAGTGTTTTGAAAATAGGCGTGGCTACTTACCTATTAGTCTTTTTTTTTAAATAGCGTTAGCTCTAGTTTTCGTTCTTCAAATATTTAAACAGAAATTTTTAAGCATTAAAATGAGCAAATCAATCTTTTTGAAAACGTTTTGAGTTCCTTCAGCATGTTCCTTAGATTTCCTACAACACTTTTGGCGTTTTTCTAAAGGATTGTATGGCAGGAAAATAACGATCGGTAGAATTAAGTTGCCGAACAAAATTTTACTTTAAATTATGGTTAACAGTTTTGAATTGTTTTCCATATTTTTCGAGTTTTCGTTTTTAAATCATTTTCGAAGTCTCATGGAACCGTTCACTTCATTAAAGTACCTGTTTATCTGCTTTGGCTATTCGCTTCTGAGCAACACTAGCATTTGTACGCGGTGTTGGCAAAATAATACTCGGCCTGTTCATGAATACAAATAAAACAAAAACAATAATATGGTTGTTATGTACAATGGCGGGCGGCGCAATTACGTTAGGATTTCATGTGAAATGGCATAATTAACATAAAAGAGTGCGCATTAAATTAATTTACTTTGCGTTATTATTGCCCCATTATGGAGTTGTTGTTGTTATTATTATTATATAAGTGCAGTTCGAATAGTGTGATGTGGATAATTAGCTGTGGAAATTGGGCGGTGGCTCTGGAATATGTTGGAGCGCAAGCTAAGCTCATGGAAGTGGTGAGCTTTCTATAAGAAGACCTGGTTCAGCACACAACTTAAGAGACTCTTCAGATACCTGAGCAAGATATGCCTCTTCATAACAATTTGCGATCCAATCTTTACCACGACAGTGGAGCTCTTCCTAGAGCATACCTTATCTATAATCGGGTAAAGGCTGCCAATATATATATGTATAACCCTGCTTGGTCTGACCACTAAGCGGGCCGTAGTATTGCTACTACCACAACAATAACTTCAGCACACGCTTCAGTCCACTCTGTGAACTGTATTCCACTAGGGCTGCGATGGATTGGGTTTCTATCCATTTTGAGCTTCAGACCACTTCTTAATTAAAATATGACCCATCTATGGTAAAGATATGTATGTATCCAGCACTAGAAAGATGGATATATTTCCGAAATGCAAAAAGGACTTAGTTGTTCTGCCGACTCTGCTGTTAGACGAGGTCAGCTTACATTCAGACGAACAAATAAAAAAGAGGTGATATTCCCAGGAAAAGCTTCGATTGCAGCTTGAACTAAGGGGAGTTCATGCTAAAGGGTTCGCTATTCGGAGAGCGATAACCGAATTCGGGCGAGGAAACCCTACTGGGCCGCAGCATCTTTGTCCATTCACATAACAGAAGTCAGTTAACGCAGCTTTTGGGCTTTAGCAGAGCTCCGAAGGACATCGAGAAGTAAACGGATATAATATCAGGCACTCTAAAAGTACGCCCTACTGGGGCTTAGTTCACGAAAAACGACTAACTAACTTCTTTGAGTTGAGCCAAAATGCCAACAAAAATAATACGACTTAACTGAAGGGATCATAACAGCGAAATTACATTATTCTTTCAATGGTCGACCTTTATACCCTCAAAAATACGCAAAGTAGTTACCTTGATATTGCCTGACATTTCCAGTCAAATTATATGCAAAGTGAATTGCTTTCATGCGAAAAAGATTAACTTTCTCCCATTGCGAAAATGTTCAAATTGAATGAAAGAAAATTTAATTCAGCTACCAACGAGCCAATAAAAAAAATTGTGATTGGAGCGCAACAAGGCTGTGTTGGATACGGCATTACCTTTATTAGCAACAACAAGTGTTGTTGTTATTTCTTTTTGTGATCTTTTGCTTTACACAGAAACAGTTAATGCGTATCCCTCGAGTGTGGCCCGAAAAGTGCGTCCCTTTGATTTTAACTTGACCGCCGTCAACACCAATGTCCCGTCCCGCCCATTTCCCCAATTGCCGCAAAGAGCCAACTTCCTCTGATCCTTTTATGTTTCATTTATTTCCTTAGTTGGTGTTTTTTTTTGCTGATTTTTCTTTTGGCATACTCATGGGTGTAGACCGCGGAGGGAGCGTACAAAGGGGTTCGCTGGATTACCTTTAATCGTAAATAATGTATGGTCTGTACTTGCAACATGGCGTAGCCTGAACTGATATCTAATCTGTTTTATCTGGAGTGATTGTAAGTCAACTGCCAAATTGTTTAGCCCAAGATGAGTTTGTCGCACTACCGTTTTGGGACTGAGATGTAAAATAGGCTACGAATTAGGCTCCCTAATCAATTTTGGATATTTTGTGGCTAATAAGCTAACTTTTGGAAGGCTGCGTCTTTCTTGGAGATAACACCGCCACCTTATCCGAAGGAAAGATTGATGTTGGTGGTCGTTTGTTAAAATGCTCTTTACCGTCACTATGAGGTTTTAACTGTTTCGTAACTGGTTTCAAGAGAGCAATGGGGGCGAATTACATTTGAGAGCCGGACGTAGCACTAGAGTGATTCTTCTAGGCCAGACTGAACTGCGGAGCTTAGTTTGTTGTTTCCATAGAGATCCAATCGTGGCACAGGCAGTGCGCCTCTACAAAAAACCTTACAGCTACACGTGAACCGAAGCCGGAAAGGTTGAAAGGCTGAGATGAAATCACGGGCGTGCTTTGATACTCAGTGATGACCAACCCAATAATCTGTAAGCAGTAAGCCCTATAGTTCCATTTGCCAGGCAAGGACTGAATGCAGATGTAACACGGAAACGTTGGTCCCCCATACTTACTATCCCTTAGGCTAAAACACAAACTTTTCATACAAAATTTAATCAAGAACATTTTCTTTGTCCTTAAACACAAATTACTTCCCCACGCTTCAATCGAATTCAACTACGCCAATGGCATTGCCCCGAAATGATTTGATCCATTTTGGTCATTTTATATTTTATTGGTGCCACACTTTGTAACAAAACCTTAAATCAGCCTCACAAGAAACATGAATAGCAACAATAAAAAAGGAGCAAAAATAATACAAATAAAACAAATTGACATGGTAAGCAAGGGACAGCAATGAGGGTCATGTGGACGGACGGGCAGACAAACAAAAAGACGGACAATATTTTTATTTTAGTTTGGCTAGCGCCACCAGCGCAGCGTCAGACCAAAAATTTCGTATTTTTCTTCAAATTCATTGTAGTATTTCGTCTCGTTGGTAATTTGACATGAAACTGACATAATTGTAGCTTCTGTTCCCGTTTTGTGCAGTTTGTTGTTGTGTTTGGTGTGTCGTTTCCCTTTGAAGATGACTGTTTAGTAGGGCTCGTCGTATAGCATGTGGTTAAATGGCGTCGGTGCCGCAGCACCATATTTACGAGTATATGTACGAAATGCTACAAAGCCACTACAACACGGTAAAGTCAATCTCTTGGGCGATTTTGGATTTTATGACAGTCGCTGACGATGCCGTTGGTTTGTTGAAATGAATGAAATAAAACTTCCACAACGGCACCGCAGGGGTTCTCGGTATACGCACTTAATGACAAATCGATTTATAAAACCTCTATACAAACACCAGTAATTGGTAATAAAAAAACAAACACAACAAATGTCCAAATGGCCATATAAATGTTGGAGTGTTTGTATACATTTGTTGACCACAACAACAACAACAACAACAACATGTAGGGATATGCTCAAAAGCAGTCAACAGTAGCGTTTTGAAGGCGTTTTATGTGGCAGTTTTATTGCGGCTCAGCATTTGTAACATCCTCTTTTGGCCAAGGATAATGACTTTCAAATGCTGTGTCGGCAACGATGACAGGCCAATCACCAATTTCGATTTCGATGTATTGAATTTTAGTGGCTAAACAATTGTTGTGTAAATTAATTTCGTACATAATTAATGCGTTTTACATTCCGTAACTAGATCCCCTGGCTAATATGTCTTACAGGTTTACCCAGGCACGCCACTGCTATCTGAATTTTTTTTTTTTATTGAAATGACTAAAAAGAGTTTACCTTTAAAACAGCTTGTTCTGCAGAATGCGGATTTCTTTGCGCGGATCTTTGTCCTAACAAGTAGGTCAAAGCCTTCAAATACATGAGAATAAACGAAATATGAAACAGGATTCAGGATGGCTGAAAGCGAACCACATTCTGTAATCTAGACTAGAGATCTTTCTGCTCCGTACTATACGGCAAACTTGCTATCCCAAAAACGAACAGCCTCACCTCTCTAAATGCCATAAACTTTTAAATAAATCGAGAGCAAAATCGCTCTCATTAAAAAGGACGGTCCTTATACAGTGTCTACAATGAGATATCAGCGATTTCAGAGTTATATCACGACAAACTATTAAAGACTATAGGGCTTAACAGACAGTTTAAGACCTAAGGATAATATTGTTAGCTAGTGGCTCACTTTTGAACTTAGCTAGCGATTTTCCACTGAAAGGTAAATAAAACTAAACCTGCATATGGCTGAGGATGGGTTTTAAACACCGAATAGAATATCACCCTATCTCAGAAATTGTTTTAAAACAATCAATATTAGAATTTTGTTGTAGAATGTCCTATATCAGAGCCGGTTTCGCATACGACCTACACAAGAATTCGGCTAAGGAGCGCTACGCTTCAGAATTTTGAAATTGTTATTTCTTAATCAGCAATAGATACACTTTCGTTACAAAAACCGGGTATCGCAAAGGCAGCCATAATGAAGTAATCGTTTTCTCAGCAGTCGACATACATAGGAACGACTTCTTTTGCTATCGCCCGTGATACACAGACAGCCAATGTATAAAATGAATAAATTCTTGGGACTTACCCATTTTTAATCACAGCCATTAAAAGCATTTACAAATGAAAAGTTATTAACAACGTTAGTATGGACTATTATGGGATTCACACGAGAAACAAATAATAAATTAATGGTATCTTCATCTTCACGAATGCTCACTCAAAAGCAACCAACACTTTACATAAGTCATGAATGAAAAACAAAAATAAGTTACGACCATAATTGATAATTTCTTAACATTAAGCAATTTCCATTGTTTTTTTTTTCCTAGTCAAATGGTAATTATAGTTAATGGGCCTTGTCGTAAGCCCATATCCGGTGATGTTATAACACAAAAAGCTGTTGACAATTCATTCCACCTCCTAAGCATTTACATGATCAATATACTCTTATTGTAGATAGAAAGATATTCATTCACTAAATTTGAAGATGTTCGCACATCTTACTTCGGGGGACGCAGCAATCAACACGATTTTGACACATTCCAACTTCAAGATGCCTGCATTTCTTGTTGCTTGTAGATGATGCTTTTTGCTATTCGTTACCAGACAATAAAAGTTATGGTTAGTCTGTAGCTACCCTTTAGGGAAAAAAATAATTGAAAGAATCGATCTGGTTGCACTTCGGAATAAACAATTGAAGTTCAGAATTTATGATTTCTGAAGTAAAACTAATTATTCCGAAGTACATTTTACAGCTTCTCAAGAACAATTCACTTTTCTTGAAGCATATCTTATAGTTTTTAAAATACTGTTGGTTATTCTAAAAATATATATGCATTTGACTATTCTGAAATAAATTTTACGTTTTCTGAAGAACATTTTATACTTTATGAAGTACACTCGTAAAAATTGTAGTTCTGCACCAAAAATCGGTCTCACTGAGATCCCTGCAGGGTATGTACATACATACATACATCTGATTGAATTTATGTTCTTTAATTGTTGCCATTGGAGTTCTTGAGTGCTGCCATATTATCTTGTTGGTCTGTCAAAGATACATATTTGCTTGTCATGCTGGAAAACTTTGTTGCCCACATGTGCAGACCAACATTAAATCGAACGTCTGCAATGGGAAAGTTGGAAAAGATGGCTAACTAAAGACATAGATGTCTCAAACAGAAATACATACTTATTTACATATCAATAATAATAATTTGGTTTTTGTATCCATTAAATATGTCATTTGATTAATTGTTCAATAAGTTTGTGTGTAGGCATAAAAATCACTGATTATACTTAAACGCTAATGGAGAGATTTAAAAAAACTATAGTTTTACAACACCATACATACATACTTACATACATATGTATATATGTACATGGTGAATGCTTGTATGATGACAAATTAGTATAATCAAAGCCTACTTTATTTTAAAGTTTAGACATTTATCAACAGAAGATGCGGGTATTTTGACAAAAGGTCAATCATTTCATAAAAGTAAAAATATTGATCTCCAATACGTATCACGTATGTCGTACATAATACGACCCCTGAACAGTGACGGTGACCAAGACATTGGGGCCTATCAGCTATTCCGTAGGGACCGCCGGCGCGGAATAATTGTAAAATCATTTTGTGATCTCTATCGACTTTACCGAAATTCACTGCCAAATGACGATTAAATCGATTTAATTTCCTCATTATCTACTTCATTTTCCTCGTCGGCATCTCCTTCGGAATAACTAATGGACCCTATTAACAGAGAACTGGGAGTGTGACAAAGCCCATTTCCCTGCCAATGTGGCATGATAGCTTCGATCCACTTTGGTATCTACTTGTACCTAGTAATAGCCGATTTTCACCAGAGCGATTTGTTTTACAACTTCGAACATTTTGTTGGCTTACTAGCTCTTCTTCTGTTTTGAGCTAACAGTGCCCCCTAATAACGTACCGGAGCTTTTCGGTACATAGATATGATTGCCGCTTTTTTCCAACACACTGAGTTTCATATCAGACTTTTATTAGTAGGGTTATCTATACATTAAATGGGTTTCGAGCAGGACCGGAAAATAAAAGAGAATTTTTTTAGATAGTGTCCCTGAATAAAATTATTAAATTGTCTGTTGTGCCAGGACTTCTAGGATCAATATACTGGCCACAATTAATTTTCCTGGCTTTTTTAAAAAAAAGTCCGATAATAATTTAAAACCCCGGACTTTTATATTTTCTCGCCAGCAATAAAACTTATCTTTGTCCTTATATTTTTTAAGGACAGAATAAAAGTCCGCACCAAAATCTACTAAACCGTCAATCCTCTTTCA
The DNA here is from genome assembly GCA_951509765.1 of Sphenella marginata. NCBI lineage: Eukaryota > Metazoa > Arthropoda > Insecta > Diptera > Tephritidae > Sphenella > Sphenella marginata. The sequence continues at coordinate 89,614,587 of OX608079.1, read as the reverse complement.
TATGATAAGAAATTCATTAAATTTAGATAGGCGGGTTGGTAGATTTTGGCTCGGACTTTTAAACTGCCCTTAGAAAATAAAAGGACAAAGATAACTTTTATTCTTGGCGAGAAAAAATAAAAGTCCGAGTTGTCCGATTATTTTTGTCCGGATAAGAATAAATGTCCTGAAATAACTTTTTTCTTCGAACTTTTATTTTAAAAGGAATAAAAGTACCCGTCCCTGGTTTCGAGGCTTGAACTTCTGGAATGATGACTAGGCACTCTAGCGTCGATCCCTACATAATTTAATCAAACGAAGGTTTCTCTATTGGTGAGTATTCAATATTTAACATCCAAGTTTTTATTTTTGGCCAACCCCTGTTCTACAAATTATTGAACATTCAATCATTTAGTAACTTAAAAGCCGCATAAATAATTGCACAAACGCCCAGCAAATCGCAAATAAACACATTAACCCGAAGAAGACTGTCTGCTTGTATGGCCTGCTGCCAAACATAGCAAATGCAATGAAATAAAGAATCCACGATTATACCTACCAAAAGAGAAAATGCGCATAACCACTCTGACCGTGTGGTGAGTGTGCCACCTCTGTAAGAGCTGGCTTAGTGGCTGGCGCTTGCACTCATTCTTATCAGACCATGTAAATGTCTCAACTATTTGTTAAATGTTAAAACGACATGAACCGTAATGGAAATGACAAGTCGTCGGTAACACTACCGAAGCGACAATGTGACAGCTGCAATAATTATGGCGGAAGGAGGAGGTGGAGGTCAGAGTATGCAAAGTGATGATTTCACAACGATGATAATAATCCAGACGAGCTTCTCATATATTTTTCGGTGAGCTGCTTCATTTGATTCTACAATTTCTTGAGACCTACTTGTTTCATACCGACTAAACTTTTTCAAGGTTACCGACGCACTGCTACGTTTTTTAAAAACTTTTTCTTAAATATTTTTATAAAACCTGTCACATCGTTTGAATCTGAGACCGCTCCTATTGGTATGGCAAACGAGACTAGGACCAACATAAAACTTTGGTTTGCCGAAACTATTTTAGAATAAACGCGTAAAGTGGAACTGATTGCTAAACAAAACCAAAGAAGATCTTGTTTGTGTGCATACTCTGTTGGAAGCTGCATGGCTCGGGTCAATGCAAAGAGGGACACATCGCAAAAGTGCACGTATGTATGTATGTATGTATAACCAAAATCGTCGTCAAACATTTTTACACATTCACAAAGCTCATATTTATGAAGTGGCACTCATTCGTCGCATTGTCGAATCAAATATTACATACAGATATATATTCATATGACATGTGCTATAGTCCATTCGATCGACCCATACTCGTATCGACTGCAAGAACAACAAGCGACGCGTCAGCTCTGAGATAATCTGGAGTGAATGTCATTAACATTTTGATTGGATGCACTTTGTACCGATCACCAACTGTCCGATTTGTTTCCTTGCTTTTTGTTGTATTTGTTTGTACCTGAGTGTGCATTTGTTGTTGCTGTATTAACCAACTCTTCGTGGTGAACTGGTGTTATCTTAAAAGGTTTTTATTTGGGCGCCGTTAAATGACCACGTTTGCGTAGTGAAGAGTCATATTAGTATTGTTGTATCGCTTTTGAAACAAAACATGTGTATGTATGTATGTAGGGATGGAGGTATGCACATACAGCCTTACCAAGAGTGACTACTTAAAGTCACACTTCCATAAAGTTATTTATTATTCTGATATTTCTCTTGGAAGATGAAACAAAAAAGAAAAGAAAATTGTTACTCTGATCGAAAAC